>CM027124.1:38902157-39303049 GCA_015476505.1 Urochloa ruziziensis
TTCGCCTTCCGTAAAGTAACCGTTAGGGACGCAACGGACTTTACGGAGTAGTGGGCCTAAATGGGCTGAAATATAGCACGACCTTTCGGTTTTGTTGCGCTAACAAATTTGTGGGTTCCTGAGCTAGTGTTCAGGGGCAGAAACCACTCGGTCGTGAGGCTAAAATTAGTCAACGGCCAGACTTGATTTTGCAATTAATATTGCATCCTTGCAATTGATTTTTACGTAAGGCATGCGATACTATCGCTAAATTCGCTCAGAAATCTGGGTCAAATGCTGACAAGTATAAATCTTGCGAGAAGATGGCTTACCATATGGTCAAGCTGAGTCGTGGGACACGACTCGGAGGTCATTCCGAGTTCAAAGAACTTGAGGACAGAATCCTTATAAAGGGGAAATAAAAAAGCCCCTAAAGGAAAAGATTATCTAAAATCCATGTCCAGAGGCATGGGGGCTGAAAAAATCAGTCGGAATTCATGGCTTTCAGAGTCTTGACACGATCATGTTGAGTCGTAACAAGACTCGGGGGCTACACCCAATGGGTGCACCAGGAGGTGCACACCATTGATGGATTAAGTTTGAAAAGAGATTCATATTTTTGACCCTCGACCAGAATATTCTATTCTGCTCAAGGCTCGAGGGCTACACCCAATGGGTGCACCTAGAGGTGCACACCATTGAAGATCAAGATACAGAAGGATAAAAGTTGAAGACCTTTGGCCAATTTCATACTAAAATTGTGAAGGACCGAATCGGCGACCAGAGAGGGGGGGAGTGAATGGGAGCTGATAAAAATTCTTTCCAACCAATCCGGCTATTCTCCCAAATCAACTCCAACGCCTCCGAAAGCGATCTTGCCAAGATCACGTAGCCACTGTCAAGCTACTGACCCTAGGAGCAAGAAACACGCAGCGGAACTCGAATCGATCGAAACGAACACAAAACGAACCGAAACGAGGCAAAACCTTCTCTACCCAGCCTGGGGCGGTTTAACCTCCCTAGGGGCGGTTTAACCACCTAGGGGGGGGCGGTTTAACCTCCTGGGGGCGGTCAAACTGGGAGCTCTCGGGAAAAAGTCAACTCGTGAGTCGATCTCCCAAACGGCTTGAGCTCTTGAGACGAAACTTTGGGGAGATGATGTACCCCTTCAATGGAGTATATTCCCCAAAAATCTCGGCCTCAAACACACTAGAACTCCCAGAATCTCAGATCTCGTGAAGAACACTTCCAACCCGAGTTCATCCAAAAATCCCCAAATCCGAAGCGATTCTTTGCGTTTTGAGGGGGCAAATCACCAGGAAAAGAGTGTCCACGACCTCATGTGTGAATCCCCCAAACAAACACGCAAGGAAATGACCTCAAACACAAGGAATCGAAAATCTCCCAAAGGGGCCAAAAAAGAGCCACGGGATGAACAACGAAATCACACAAAGAGGGATACAAGAAAGCCAAATCTTCCATACATCACGAGGTCAACTTCTTTACAAAGAGGCTAGCTATCCTCCCTTCATCCAACCCTCTCAAAGATTTCTCCGGTGAAGCACTTGGCTAGCCTATGGAAAACTAGAAAGAAAAACTAAAGGAAAATAGTTCAAGTGCAAGAGAAATAAAACTAGACTACTTAGATGATAGCCACCAGCCCCTAGGGGGTCTATTATATAGTCCAAGTGGTGGTGTCCTAAAGACTAAACTACCCCTAAGTGATACATACCCCTCAGGGGCAAATTTGACCTTTTGATCTCAGATATTTTCCGGCTCGGGCACCTTCCACTGCAAGCTAGCTTCCCTCCGACGCAAGCCTTGCAGTCACGCCGCGTGTCCTCCGGATCGAAGCTCCTCGACGCCGATTTTGGGCCGGCCCAGGGGGAGGCGGTTAAACCGCCCCTGGGGGGCGGTTTAACCGCCCCTGACAGCCACCACTGGCCCAGCAGCCCAAAACTCGCCTCGTCGAGTCCTCGGCCTTGGTTTTGAGGCCCAAACCAAGGGAAACCGTCCACCGATGATTTTGTGGCCAAATCACCAAACCCCGCGCGCAAACTTCGGTTGTTAGCCGCCACCTTGCGCCGGCTTCTCGTCCGCGTACGAGCTTCGGTTGTGAGCCGCTACCTCGCACCGGAACCACGTCCCCTTGCTCGTTCTTGCCAGCATGTGAACCGCACTTGATCCACCGGCCATCGGGTCCCTCGAACCAAGCCTACTTGTCTCTCCGCTCCTCGGAGGCCGTCATGGCTAAGACCTTTCGCGCCTGTTCTTCACCTGCACCAATGCAACCAAGCCGCATTCTACACCTGCAATACTTGAGCCAAGGGAAACGTCAATCCACACCACGTTGTCAATCACTCATCACACCAGGAAGCGACCATCCACCGGTCCTTGGGCACTCCGGGTCCTCAAATTGCCCAAAGACCGGGGGCTAAGTGTATTCACTTCGCTGTCGCGTCGTGAAAAAGAGCACTCCTTCCCCTCACTATGGCCATAATTGAAGAATTGTTTTCAGAAACGTCTGAGCATGCACTCGGATCTTCCTTGAAACCACTCGGATCTTCTTCGAAACCACTCGGAAGAGGTCCTAGACAACTTGGAAGCACTCGAAACATGCAGGAAAAAGACGGATCAATTACAGCCGACGATCGGTCAAGAAGTGCTCGGGGGCTACTGTGGGGGATATGGTACCCGGGTACCTCACGAGCAAGCCTGGCAGCCCACCAGAAGGGGGGCAGCCCAGCCCATCGTTCTGGACCTGAAGACGTGCGGGACAAGTCGGCGCACGGAGAAAGGATCTGGAAGGAGAAGTCCTAGTTGGAATAGGAATTATTGTAAAGAAGGAAAGGATTCTTAGAGATAGGATCGGATACAAACCGACTTGTAACCCTGCCCCCCGATATATAAGGCGGGCAGGGACCCCCTCAAAAACAACTAACCACAACTCAAGCCAACTCAACTCACAATCCACGCAATACAATACCCCAAAACAGGACGTAGGGTATTACGTCGAGTCGACGGCCCGAACCTGTATAAACCCCTGTGTCTGTCCATCCTAACCATCCTGCTTCCGATCTTTGCGATCTTCCCTGCATTACAAATCACTTCCGTGGGCTACCCCGTGGAAGACTGCCGGAGATCATATCACCGACAGGATCACAACTCACCAAGGTGCTCATCGACGGCGGGGCGGGGCTGAACGTGCTATTCTCTGGCACCCTGAAGAGGATGGGACTCGACATTGAAAAAATGTTGACTCCCACCGAATCCCCGTTCTACAGCATTGTCCCTGGGAATGGCAGTCTCCCTCTCGGCCAAGTCACATTACCAGTCACATTCGGCACGCAGGAGAACTACAGGACGGAGTACATCAAGTTCGAGGTGGCGGACTTCGAGACCTCCTATCAAGCGATCCTTGGACGTCCTGCTTTGGCCAAGTTCATGGCCATACCACACTATGTCTACCTCGTCCTCAAGATGCCAGGACCCAGAGGCGTCATCTCTATCCGCGACGACTTGCGACGATCATACAACTGCGACAGAGAGGCTGTGCAGTTTGCGGCTACCACTCGGGTACCCAACGCTATGGCCCAGATCTTCGCAGCAGCTCAGAAGCTGAAGCAGTCAGAGTATGAGGTCCCCAGCAAGGAGCCCGGACCACACAAGGCGGCCATCCCTGAAGATGTGGCGACCAAGGACGCACCACTACTGGAAGGAGACCAGTCGAAGACCACCAAGATCGGGGCCGGCCTAAACCCGAAATAGGAAGGCGAGCTCGTCAGGTTCCTGCAAGCCAACCGCGACATCTTCGCGTGGAAACCTGCAGGTATGCCAGGAGTGCCAAGGAACCTGATCGAGCACAGCCTTAACGTCGATCCCAAAGCTACACCCAAGAGGCAACGGTTGCGACGGTTCGCAACCGACAAGCGAGAGGCGATCAAGAAGGAGCTGGCGAAGCTACTCGCCGCAGGATTCATCAAGGAAGTCTTCCACCCCGACTGGTTGGCAAATCCAGTCTTGGTGAGAAATAAGAACAACAACGAGTGGCGCATGTGCGTCGACTACACTGATCTCAACAAGCATTGCCCCAAGGATCCCTTCGGATTACCGTGCATCGACCAGGTTATTGATTCCACGGCTGGTTGTGCCTTACTTTGCTTTCTTGATTGCTACTCGGGTTATCACCAGATATCTCTGAAAGAGGAGGATCAAATCAAGATGGCGTTCATCACCCCTTATGGTGCTTATGCTTACACCACAATGTCTTTTGGGATGAAGAACGCTGGTGCGACTTACCAGCGCGCGATCCAACTCTGCCTTGAGAAGCAACTTCATCGCAACGTGGAAGCCTATGTCGATGATGTGGTCGTAAAGACTAGAAAACCAGAAGAACTCATCGCTGATCTGGAGGAGACCTTCGCATCCCTGTGAAAGTTGCAATGGAAGCTAAACCCAACCAAGTGCGTCTTTGGAGTACCCTTCGGGAAACTTCTCGGGTTCATCATCAGCCACCGCGGCATCGAGGCCAATCCCGAGAAGATCAATGCCATCACAGCAATGGAAGCTCCAAAGACCATCAAAGACATCCAGAAGCTCACTGGGTGCATGGCAGCGCTACACCGATTTATCTCGCGACTTGGAGAAAGAGGCCTCCCCTTCTTCAAGCTACTCAAGAAAGGCGACAAGTTCCAATGGAACGAAGAAGCGGCAGCAGCATTGGCGGATCTTCAGCAACATCTTCAAAAACCGCCAATCCTGACTGCTCCGCAGGACGACGACAAAGAATTGCTGCTCTACATCGCAGCAACGACTCATGTGGTGAGCACTGTATTGGTGGTCGAGCGCGCCAAGGACAATCTTGCATATCCTATGCAGAGGTCGGTTTACTTCGTCAGTGAAGTACTCACAGAGTCCAAAGGTCGATACCCGGCGGTGCAAAAACTACTCTACGCAATACTCATCACATCCAGGAAGCTGCGCCACTACTTCGACATGTACATCATCACGGTGGTGACAGAGTTCGGCTTGGGCGATATCTTACATAACCCGGACGCGACCGGGCGAATTCCAAAGTGGGCCGTCGAGCTTGGCGCCCTCAGCATCGAGTTCAAATCCAAGAAGGCCATCAAGTCACAGGTGCTGGCAGACTTCATGGCAGAATGGCGCGAGAATCAAGTGGACATCCCCGTCGGCAGACCAGAGCACTGGACCATGTACTTCGATGGCTCCCTGAAACTCGAAGGCGCCGGCGCAGGAGTACTTTTTATCTCGCCCAAGGGTGATCAACTTAAATATGTTCTGCAAATCTTCTGGAAGGTGTCCAACAATGAAGCTGAGTACGAGGCCTTGCTACATGGTCTACGACTGGCAATCTCTTCAGGAATCAAGAGGCTGATGGTGTACGGCGACTCCTCTGTCGTCATCAACCACTGCAACAAGGATTGGGATCGCCAGAAGGAGAACATGGATGCTTACTGTGAAGCTGTGCGCAAGCTAGAGAACAAATTCGCAGGGCTCGAGTACCATTGGGTGGTCCGTGATGACAATGTCGCTGCTGACGTCCTCTCCAAGCTCGGATCCACTCGTGCACAAGTTCCAGCAGGAGTCTTCGTCCAGGAGCTCCATAAAAGAACCATCGACTTTGAGAAATCCACACCATCACACAATGACGAACACGGACCAGATAGAGAGGTCTTGACAATCGAAGAAGACTGGCGTGTCTCGTTCATCGAGTACATCAAGAACAAGACCCTGCCTTTGAACAAGACTGAAGCTGAACAAGTCGTCCGGAGATCGAAGAATTATCTACTCATCGGCGATCAGCTCTACAGGCGAGGACTCTACACTGATATTGCCATGAAGTGTGTCTCGAGAGCAACAGGCAAGGGCATCCTAGAAGAAATCCACGAAGGCGCGTGCGGGAATCACGCAGGATCATGAACGATGGTGGGCAAGGCATTCAGAGCAGCTTATTATTGGCCCACGGCTCTGCAAGACGCGGAAGAGATTGTCCGCAAGTGCCCTGGGTGTCAATTCTTCGCCAAACAGCAACACGTCCCTGCCCACAAACTTATTGCTTTTCCTCCCTCTTGGCCGTTCGCATGTTGGGGGCTCGACATGATTGGCAGGCTTACGACTGCTCCTGGAAACTTCACACATGTGCTAGTTGCGATCGACAAGTTTACCAAGTGGATAGAAGTCAAACCAGTCACGGATATATCTGCGGCTAAGGCCAAGGGGTTCATTAGTGATATGATGATCAGGTATGGCTGTCCTCATCGTATCATCACAGATTTGGGTTCCAATTTCAACAGCCACGAGTTCAAGGACCACTGTGAGAGGAACGGCATTGAGGTAATTCACGCATCAGTAGCTCACCCCAAGGCCAACGGACAAGTCGAGAGAGCCAATGGTTTGATCCTGGATGGCCTGAAGAAGCGACTGTATGAGCACGACAAGAAATATGGAGGCAAGTGGATCTACGAGTTGCCACAAGTAGTCTAGGGGCTTCGAACTCAGCCTTGCAAGCCAACCGGCCACTCGCCATATTTTCTGGTGTATGGATCTGAGGCTATCCTGCCAGTAGATCTGATCTACAAGTCCTCAAGAATAGAGCAATACGACGAAGAAGTTGCTGATGACACAAGACAACTAGAGCTTGACTTGATCGAGGAGAAACGCTGTGCAGCTTTGTTAAATTCCACTCGATATCTCCAGGGGGTTCGGCGCTATCATGACAGAAACGTCCAAGAACGCTCGTTCAACATCGGCGACTTAGTATTGCGAAGGATACAGAAGACCACGGGTATGCACAAGCTTATGTCCCGCTGGGAAGGACCTTTCATCGTGCATAGGGTGACTAGACCTGGGTCGTATTGATTGAAGAACAGTGAAGGAGTCGAAGAGAAAGATTCATGGAACATCGAGCATCTACACAAGTTCTATGCTTAGGATCTTTGTCTGAGTACGTCAAGAGTCTGTACAATACTTTGAAGATTTCATCAATAAAGTGCAGCTTGTGTTCTCAGTTTTTGATCCGCGATCTATCGGCTTCATTCATGCTTTGGTTGTCTTATAAGACTACCCTAGCTTCTAATACTTCCGGAGTTCCCTTTGATACTTGTTGATTCAACAAAGTATACATCGGTCAAAATCCGCAGTGTAGCTCACATGACTACTTTCCAGGATCCCTGAGTACTTAGTTTTAACTAAGACCAGGCTGAACACCTGTAGAGGCCAGCTAGCCTTATAAAGCAACTACCCACAAGTGGTAATTTCAAATCTCTGAGTACTTATTTGAAAGTACTCCAGAGTCTACTCCACAAGATGAGTAGTAATTTCAAATCTCTGAGTACTTATTTGAAAGTACTCTAGAGTCTACTCCACAGTATGAGTAGTGATTTTTAAAATATTCAAGTACAAGTTATCAAGTGCTTTGAAGTATAACTCGCAAAATGAGTAACAATTTCATGGCATAATCGTGTCAACACAATACAAAGCAGTTGCAATTCATAATGCGCATATATATATAAATATATACATATCATACATATGTTGCAATACATCTTGTTTCTTACAGGATTACAAAGTTAGAAGAGCTTCAAAGTTCTCTACAACTTCTGCTGCTATGGGCTCAAAGTGCTTCAGGTGTTCATCAAATTGGGTCCTTTCACAGTCCTCTGCTCTACCAGTCGGAACATCATCTATCTCCGCTTCTAGGAAGAAGGACTGGACGACCGCCAGCACGTGATCTGCCACATAGCAGCATGTCTTCTTCAAGTAGGCAGTAAACTTGCCGAGGGCTTCCTGGATACACTGCAAGAGTGGTTTGCATGACTCTTTGAGCGTATCATGGAATTCACCAATGTGGTGGCCGCCTCAACCCGTTGCAAGTTATCAAGCCAAAGGTAATTCAAACAGAGATCACGCATGCATATCTATGTGCACATGTGTTACAAGCAAGCAAGACCCGGCGGCTGTTATATCAACGCATTGCCAGCTCGACTTCAGCTTGTGCCGCGGTACTGCCGTGTCGCCAATGTGCTCGTGATGAACTCAAAACTAGTCGGAATCAACTCTAACTAGTCCGCTTCATCAACAAATGACAACAAACAAGCTAAGTTACTTGTTTCAATTATTTTTATTAAAATTTTGTTCTAACAAGATTGGCCAAGCGCCGACTACTTTGTTCGGATGACAACTCTCTAGGCCGCGCAGCGTGCTATCACATCTTCGCCAGCTTCCATACTCGGGGGCTGACGCTAAAATTACAACTCGGTTCGCCATCAGGCTTACCTAGTTGTCTTTCTCCAGCATATTTGAGTCGCCAAGTACCAATGATGGGGTCTCGACTACATTGGCACCTGACTCCTGTTTCTGGGAAGATCGCGGCGTGACAAGTCAACCACGACCTCCTCTGTTTTGCTACTCTATTGATGGTGGCTATTTTGACTACATACTACTCGATGCATTTTCGCTGGCTCCTATGCTCGGGGGCTGGGTGCAAGAAAACCACTCGATTGACAAGATTCAATGTGACCATTATTTCTGGGTGCAAATTACCACTCGGATGATGATCTCCAAGATGATTTGATGCACACTAAGCTCGCTGGACCCTTAAATTGATCATTCTAAATCGTTTCAAGGCTCGGGGGCTGATAGGCTATATACAACGACTGCTGATTTTATTTTTTCTGAAGAATGAAGACTTAAATCAAGACCCTCGGCTTGATTCTTTGATTCAACCCAAGGCTCGGGGGCTACTTGATATCAAGTGCAATTTTTCCAAAATTGCACATTTCAAGAACAAGATGAAGATTCAAGATTCTGTGGACCCTCAACCTGATTCTTCGATTCAACTTAAGGCTCGCGGACTACTCCGTATGGAGTGCGATTTTTATTGCACACCATATAATATTTTGAAGACTACTGATTTGATCTGAATAAACGGGGCTTAAGCACCTCATGGCCTCGTGACAACCAAGACCTGTCCAAGATTGATCAAGCACTCGAAGAACTCGAAAAAGCACTCGACTGGCTTGGCAAGCACTCGGTTGACGATACTCGACGATGAAGCGCTTGGGGGCTTGTTGGAGGTACGACCATGGGCCCACAAGGACACATGGGTTATCTCCAGACGAGTCGTACCAGGCGTGAAGAATACGAGTACAGTACTGCAAGGACTCTTCTCGTTATGGAAACTAGTCGTATGACTTGTAAACTACTCGGATTGGCTTGTAAAGCACTCTACGAGTAGTAATTGGTTAGGATTCTACTCGAAACCGACCTTGTAACTCTGCCCGCCGTGTATATAAGGCTGGGCAGGGACCCTCTCCAAACAGACAATCTTATCAATACCAACCACCATACAGGACGTAGGGTATTATGCCTTCTAAGCGGCCTGAACATGTCTAAAATCCTGAGTCTCTTAGCCTTTGCGTTCCTGATCTCGGTGAAACCCACCTGAAACTCTACTACCTCGGGATACCCCTCGGTAGGATCGACGGTAGAACACCGACACCAGGCGCCCCTCCTTAGCACGACCGAGCTCAAACCGAGCCCCCTCCCTCCCAACCACGGCCACGCCATCTCGCTTCCCCTCCTTCCTCTTGTGCAACACTGACGGGCTCGCGTTGATCCCCTCTCCCTCCTGGCTCAAACCGCGAAGCCGCCGGTGAACCACAACGCCGGCCTGGCGTTGCTTCGGAATTCTAAGCATTTTTATATGTTTAATGCCCTATGCTTAATGCCCTAGGATTTATACCCCAGCTCCATAAAATTCACAGGAATTTCCATAAATACTAGGGATTATTCTAAGCTTTTTTATATGCTTAATGCCCTAGGATTTATACCCGAGCTCCAAATCCCAATCGCTCTATCCTAATGCCCTGCCGAAACCCCGTCTAAACCCTGCGGGCTCCGTTTCGCTGCCTGATCAAAACCCTAAGTTTTGATAAAATCGTAGCCGTTGTGCTACCCAATTCCATTTCATCCTATTAATTATTTAGAAACTTATCTCTAAATAATTAATATAATCATCCATTAATTATTCTAGGATTATTGCTTAGCAATCCAATAATCCCCGTACCCACTGTTCCAAACCTTTCTTAGAAGCCACTACCATCAGGGGATTATCTCTTAGAAATCCACATAACTCCCCGACCGTTCAATCACCTCCGGGGACATTCCTTATCAATTTTCCGGAAGTTCCGTTCCTTGAGTCCATTAATGATTAATCGTAATTAATGGATTATTTTCCAATAACCCCAATACCACGTTTTTATCCTTTATTTTCATTCTATAGGAATTGATTGATGTATTGTTATACTGAATGTTATTTTCCATGTTTTATTAATCGTTAGGTCGATGATATGACCAGGCCCCCATCGAGATGTCGGAGCTCCAGAAGGCCCAGAAGCCAAGCCTGGTCAACATCAAATATACGCACGCATTAGCGGACATCCAAGTACCTTCATGAAGGCAAGTCATGGCAACCAACTCCTTGGTCATGCCAGTCTTAGTTCCTGCATAATAAAATCAACCAAGTTAATAATATGGACTGCATATTTTTATTAAATCCTAAGGAAAGCCCTCTATATTTCACGTCCACCTCGGTTTAGAGCCATTTCTAGCCAAACAACCCATTAATAACCCCGGTCACGATCCGTCGATGACCGAGTGTTATTTAGAAGTAGATTTCTTAGGAATTTCTGAACATTTTATTATGAAGAGCTTCTGAGAGGTGAGAGTGGATATTGGATTTAATATAAAATGAACCAACTAAGAATAGAACCTCGTAAGGACGGACTTGCGAGAAACGGTGGCAGCCTCGGCAGAGGATTCGTCTCAAAGGCTTGCTCCGGTCGCATAAGGACCGGTTCACGGGAGAGTCTTTCTAATGCCAGTACCGCCATACGGGAAAAAAGGACATAGCCTTCGGGAATGACCTGTAATGCGAGGCCTTGACCCATAACCCGCTAGTAGATCCTAGCCAATCCATCCCAAGGAGCCGCATGATTGGTGCAGAGTGCCGACCGGCGACCTGGGTAGCGCCTGGTGCCTAGTCGTGCACGCGCCAAGTCGGGAAACGGATGTACTGGAGACAGCCCTAGACAGAGGGCTGGGACTGGGTGGCACGTGTTGACAAGAGTACAGGGTCGGAGACCCTGAGGGGCGACGGCCCCGAATTTATGAGCTCATACCCGGGTCGATATCCGCGAGGCGGATGATTAGTAGCCCCTGCTTAGCCCCCAGTACTATCTGTGGCTGGACCTAGGAAATGCTGTCTGGAGACAGACACCGGTAGGTAAGGGTCTCGTAGGTCGGTACCGCCCTCCACGGGGGTATGGGCTGACCGACCGTATGGCATAGGGTGCAACCTCTACAGAGTAACCAACTTATCCGAATAGCCGTGGCTCACGGTTTGAGCCCATATAGTCAAAGCCCCCGTTGATTAGAATTCACTGTTGATAAAACATGAGATGGTGAGATGGGCGAAGGCCTAGAGGAGTGAGGCATAAGCCGGCCCAGGAGGACCCTGACGGTCTCTGGGATGGAACTAAAATATGGGGACTGGCAGGGATGAGAATTCCCCTCCAGGACCAAACAACATATTTAATCCTCCGTTCCCACCCCCTGTTTACAAACATAACTTTACATTTTCCCACCAAATATAACCCTTGCACCTCACACCCTTGCATGCATTATAATTCTTGCTCCAGGCTTGCTGAGTACCAATCATAGGTGTACTCAGCCTTGCTTTCAAATTATTACAGGTACATGGACATGTAGGGCACCCCGGTCCATCCCCTCCATGGAATGGGTCATAATGCCACTCTCCGCTAAGGCAAAGGTAGATATTCTTTATTTGCTGCGCTTTTATTGCTTCAAATTCTAACCCTGTGTAAAACCTGTATCAGCGTACTGATCCAGGGACTGTTACAGGTGATTAAGGGACATCCGAAGGATGGTCCCCACAAAGGGTCTATGCAACCCTTTGTTTTCCCTCTTCTTGCAATACATTTTGAAAGCCCTGCACGACATTTCAAAGAGTGAACGTGATTAGGCAGATGCAATCAATTTCGATCCAAAAGAGTGATTTGTATCTACTTACTTGTTTAGTACTTCACGGAGTGGATCGATCATATCAAGAGGCCTATCTTTTGAGTCATAAACCTTGATGGAACTTTGAAGAATGCAAATATCCAAGAGAACATAATGATTGCTGTAAACAAAGGGTGGAACGTTTATCATTTTTGTCGTGTAACTAACAACGGTTAGATAATGGAAAGATGGAGTGTAACTAGGAACACACTTACAGGAAGTTGTACGGTAGAAGTATGTTGTTCTTCATTTTCAGAAGGCAAAAAGCATTGTACAAATAATGCAGGGTATCAATATTTGCAAAATTCTTCTCATTTACTACTACAGGGTCCAAGAAGGCTATGTCTTTAATCCCACGCTCTTTTAACAAGTGGGACTCTATCCTACAAAAGGATCTAGTTGTAAAATGCATTGTGTTGTGCAAGAGAAGTGAAAAGAATGGACGTGAGAATACTTACAAGCACCACAGGAAGAGGATGTTGACGTCGAGAGCATCTTGCTGGTACAGCTCAAATAGACACTTGTATTCGAGGTACCTGTCGTGACGAGGACTGCCTTCAATAATTTGGTCAAAGAATGCCTTTGGGTACGTCACTCCAAAGTAAATGCCGGATTGAGCTTTGTACCAATCATGCAAATTCCTCATCTTCATCGGTTGGCCACCCAATTCTTCTGGACAAACTAGGTCTTTCCCGTGCTCAAACATCCAAGCTAATTTTGTGGGAGTAGAGATGAGGTAACCATCTTCATTCTGTATCCTGTCCAAGTCTTCCTCAGTTATGGCAACTTCCTTGCAAAATTGAGCCTTACGTGCTTTCTCCTGATCAAGGTTATGTTGGTGTTTTAGCTTGCTAAATTCCAACATTGACTTCTTAGAAGTGATTCGCTCAAAGTCTGTCTTTGGCGGTTTGTTATTCCCCGTTTGCTTAACCATGCACAACTTCAGAAAGTGCTCAACCGTATGTTTGGGTAGCGACGTCTCGTCCTTATCAGGGAGGAGGGATGTTATGCTTCCACTCACCGGTTTTTTCTTCTGTTTTAGCTGAGGTGGGCTTGAGTTGGATGCTCGTCGATTCTGCGATGCTCTTGTCCTCACCGGACTTTCATGGAATGCACTTAGCAAGGACCTTGCCGCCAGCCTGTGAGGAGGAGTTGGTTCCCTTGGGGGGAGGTTTCTTTCCTTGGAGGAGGACTTGGTTCATTCCGAGGCGGACTCTGATCTATTTGAGGGCTAGGCTGACTTGGTACCCTCTCTGATGGAAAGTGTTATCGTCGTCGTCCGATCCTTCCGAGTACGAATCACTAAAGGATATGTAGCGCTTCCGCTATGCCACAAAACATCCAAGGTTATCCTTGAGCTTAACCTTGTCATCCTGTCCTGGAATTTCCAACTCAACTACGCCGTATTTCTTCTTGACAAGTGTGTCAAGTGTCACTCTTGCAAAACCGGTCGGCAGTTCACGACAATACAAAACCTCTTTTTCTCGGGTAGGCTGAGCTAGACCAATGGCCACCTTGATCTTGATAAACCCCGACATCACATATAACTTACAAGCCTTTGGCTAGACCAATTGCTACAAGGCAGCACAACTGGGCTAGCGAGATTGTCGCCGCCATCTTGAGCTGCAACAAGAGGACGCTGGCTCTGGCTTTGCTCAAGCAACTCTCCATGAATCTCCTCGCGAATCGTTTCACGCCACTTTGCTTGAGAAGCATCCATTTCATCACGAAATTTCTGCATAAGATCTTCAACCACTGCTTCTCGCTGTGCTTTCGACCTTGATCGACTTCTGTACGAGTCTAAATATTCAGCGAAGCCAAGTTCACACGGAACTAACCCCATTCCTCGTACATGGCCAGGATGCTCTTTGGTTCCCAAGGCTCGGCTCAGCACGTCATTCTCCCTATCTGGAACAAAAGCACCTGAGGCAACCTCCTCAAGTACTTCTTGGACCCGTTTCACCACATGTTCGGCACGTTTATCTTTGCTCACAAGCTTTCCATCAGGACCATGGCTATTCCCATGGGAGAGAGCAAATATCAAAGCACACATCTCCCAACCTACGGTCTCGGGCACGACACCATTCTTTTCCATCTCTTCAAACTCTGCATCCCATTGGGGTAACTTGAGCACGATCCCACGACTTCCCAAGTTATGGTGGTGTCGGAGGTACGACCATGGGCCCAGAAGGACGCATGGATAATCTCTAGAGGAGTCGTACCAAGCGTGAAGACTACGAGTAGAGTATTGCAAGGACTCTCCTCGTTATGGAAACCAGTCGTATGACATGTAAACTACTCGAATTGACTTGCAAAGCACTGCACGAGTTGTATTAGGTTAGGTTTCTACTCGGAACCGACCTTGTAACCCTCCCCCCCCCCCCCTGTGTATATAAGGCTGGGCAGGGACCCTTTCAAAGGAATACGATCGCATTCAATACAATCCACATACAGGATGTAGGGTATTACGCTATCTCGGCGGCCCGAACCTGTCTAAAATCCTGAGTCTCTTATCCTTTGTGTTCCTGATCTCGGTGAAACCCCACCTGAACTCTACTACCTCGGGGTAT
Organism: Urochloa ruziziensis; assembly: GCA_015476505.1. NCBI lineage: Eukaryota > Viridiplantae > Streptophyta > Magnoliopsida > Poales > Poaceae > Urochloa > Urochloa ruziziensis. Next base: position 38,916,812 of record CM027124.1, read on the forward strand.
CCCTCGGTAGGATCGACGGTAGAACACCGACATCTGGCGCGCCAAGTAGGGGTTTTCCTCGAGAATCTCGTGGAGAACGCAATGGTGACCTACATCCAATCTGAAGCGCCTCAGGAGGGCACGACGTTCCACTTTGGCTCCTGGGTCTACGTCGCAGATGGCTCGGGTGGCTTCTATAGCTACATCGAGACTCCCGTGGAGTTGAACCAAGAACCAGCGCCCATCATGGAAGACCTGGCCGAACAACTCGGTGAGATCACGCTCACGAACATGATCCATGGGCATGAGTCCGAGTCGATCATGACTACGGAGCAGAAGCTACAAGCTATCCTCCCAACCCAATTCTCGTTTGGACTCCGCAATTCGACCCGCAGGTATTGCGAGGCATTGCGGAGCCAGATCGAGTCCATCACGGACTCGAGGCGGGACGTCCCGGTCCGAGTCATGGCAGGACACGTCAGCTCTCAGAGCGAGGCGGTCCCCGTATACAACTCGGACGAGGACGAGGAGGTCCTACGAGAAGACGGCGGGCATGACCTGGTGATCCACGCCACGCCTGAAGGAAGATTCGTGTTCCCTAGAGACAAGACGCCGCAGGAAGTCTATGAGTCCAGCAAAGTCTTTGTGCTCTTTGGTTTCGAAGTCACTAAAGATTTGCGTTCCAGCACGGCACGCCGCTGCCACCAGACGAGTGGAGCTCTACCAAACTCCTCACCCCGAGCTCCAGCGACTCTATCGAACCCAGTCAACAGGTGTTCATGGCTGGCTCCGCAGCAGCTGGTGGTGACGCTGACGACTCACGCTACGCTTTCAAGCTGGAAGCTGACATCTCCGAGAACGAATTACCACCCGCTGGAGAATCAACCTCAGCCGCAGCGGCCAGAGAGATCCGTAACAACAAGAGGGCACAACGACGCATCGACGCCCGCAACCGCCTCACAGCTGGCCGCAACCTCGCGGAAGAATTCGCAAGGGTGGCACGATACGACTCTCCTATGGCTAACGCCATGGAGATGACCTACCATATCTGTAGCCTGCCACGGTCTCCAGCAGCGGACGCCGTACTAAGTTGGATCAACGATATGATCCACACTCTCGACAAGGCCATCGCCACCTCGTCGACTCGCAGTGGCTGGCCGGCTCCTGGTGAAGAAGAAGTCAACAGCAGTGGCCACCAACCCCCACAAGACAGGCATCGCGCTCCGGCTCCAAGTCACCTGGCTGACGGAAACCATGGAGAAGTCATACCACTGTTGGTGGTCGTTACGATACGGTTTCACCACCAACATTCCATCACATTTCAGGCTCATCCTGCTCATAACAAAGTGAAATTGATTATTTCTAATGAGTTCCACAAGTTTTGTATAATTTGTGAGTGCAGAAGCAACCAAGCAAAAGATGAGCCACATTGGGCACAAAGCCAGGCCGGCCGGCCTATGCTTGGCCGACCGGCCCCCTCCTGTGTCCCCTTGCCACGTCCCTGGTCCAAGAGATCACAAACATATCACTAATGATCCTGAGACGTGCGATCAATGTCGGTTTGATCCAAGGACCCGAAAGGCCTAGAGTACAAGACACATGGATTAGAGGGCCCACAACCCCAGATTCTTGGACAGCCTCAACTGAATGCAACCGTTACCGACCTTAGGAGGCAATCAGGAGCGTTCAAGACGAAGGCGGTGGCCAGAGGCGCCAGGTGTAGGCCGATCGGCCTACACCAGGCCGGCCGGCCTCCTGCTGCAGCTCCACGCTACCAGCTTCAGCGTGGAGGTTAAGCAGGTGGTTGGCGTGACGGTTAAGCTGGCTACCGACCCTGGAAGGCTATAAAAGGCCACCCCCTCTCCATTCCAAGACACCATCCAAAGGAGAGAAGAGTATCTTAGTGGTTTTTGCTCTCATCTTTAGAGTTAGAGTAGGGAGATAGTGGGTGAGTTGCTCGGGTGACAGCCGAGCTCTGTAGAGAGATTCCGGGATTTCTCCCTTGGTCTCGTCTCAACATTTCCGCCCCCGAGGAATATATTCAAGAGTTATCTGTAGTAAGTCCTCGGTCTCTTGCCTTTAGTACCTCGCTAGTTTACAACTTACTTTCAGCAAGTTATCGTATTTATCTTGATCTGCGGGTACCTGAGTCTGCGTGAGTGACAACGACTCTTGTTTGGGGTTTCCTCTATAGCCCTTCGCGTTGGGTGGAGGTCAGTGACTGAAAGCTTAGGCGTGGTGCCTGTGCTGGCTAGTCACCTCAGGTTGTGTTGCACCCCACGGAACTGCAGTGGTAGGCGGCAGGTGGTGACAGCCCTGTCTGTCCTTTGTACTCCACCATGTTCAGGTGTACTCATAACAGTAGTGCTGAGCCCAGAAGAACCCCTCTCTCATCCCGTTCTGAGTTCTTCCCGTTCTAGCCGTCGAAGCAGTTCAGGTTAGATATAGATAGTTTGTCTGGGGTAAGGAGTAGCTAACTAAAGTCAAGCTCTCTACCCATTTATCCTTTTGCTTCTTGGTGGGTCCGGTTGGAAAAGTTCTAGGCTAGTCGCGTCTACCGTTCCTTGGATTTGACATCCAGGTTCTTACTCCCCTGGTGAAAGGCTACATCGGACTCCGTGTGCTTACGGATTTTAGTTAGGCTAAGGAGTGCCAACAAGCTTTTCTGACGCCGTTGCCGAGGAACGGTAGCAACACTAGTGTAGGATGTTTTTAGCCGTACACCTTTACCCCCATAACCATCTACCACATGGAGTTTTCTCCTAGTTACCCGACGGTTCCATCTAGCGAGTATTTGGAACCGCCTTCATCTTGCCACCCCATACCACCTCATGGCTTCGAGATCCGTCCCAGTCTCGTTGCCATGGTTCGTGCACAGTCTTTCGGTGGAACGAAGGACGAAAGTCCCTATGCTTACTTGCAGGTTTTTGAAGAGAATTGCTCTCTTCTTATTATACCCGGCGTAAACCAAGACACTATACGATGGAAACTTTTCCCATTTTCTCTGATAGGAAATGCAAAATCTTGGTATGATCGGACTGCAAGGGGATTTAGCGGAGATTGGATCAAGTTGAAAGACGAGTTTTGTCTGTTCTTTTACCCTGTCTCCAAGATCTTGAAGCTCAGAGTTGAGTTGATGACATATCAGCAAGGCGATGAGTCACTTGGAGCCACGTGGGAGCGGTTCATAAAATTGGCCAACTCAGGGCCACCGCATAACATTCCAGAGGAAATGCTTATGCAGCATTTTGTTGGTGCATTGAAGCCGGAGAGTGCACAGTTCTTGAACATCACCTCCGCAGGGTCAGTGCTATACAAGACAGTGGATGAGGTACGAGAGATCTTGGAAAAAGTTCTCAACTCTACCGAGTACACTGGCGTTTTCGATGACCCACCAACACCACCAACAACCCCCACAGACAAACAGCCACTCCTCACCCTCACATTCGATCCGCCTCCTCCGATCATAGAGGAAGTGCTCGAACACCCCAGGCCCTCAGACCAAGAAAATATTTTTGACGATCTGCCGCACTTCATTCCCAAGCTCTTTACAGAAGAAGAGTACTTGGAGATCGGCAATACATCACGTATGCCCATGGAACAAGTGTGCGCAAGTTCAAGGTCTAAGGCGTTCATTCCAGAAGCCATACCGCAGATCGAGGGTTTATCTGCGATCATGAGCAAGGAATGGACGGAGGAAATTGAAAGTTGCGAAGACATCATCCGAACCACCCGCAACTTTAGAGTACTCCATTGCGCTATTGAGGGAACTGACTCTCAGGAAGTTGCCTACGACCCGAAGGTCGGGAGTAATATCACATCAAGTGCACTCGCATCACGAGTGCAACCAGACGAACCCCGGTCCTTCTCCCGTAAGCACCTCAAGTGGATCGACGGCCAAATGATGGAATGTAGAGGAATCACCCGTGTTGTGCCCGTACACATGGGACGCAACAGGATTTTCCTAGACTTCCACATTTTCGATATCCTTAGAGGCGACAACTTTTTCCTGATCGGACAGCCAATAGAGCACCTTGCCAACCCGAACCATGATCGAGCAACGATACAGTTCAAGGTTGGTAAAGAGATCATCCCGGTCAGCCTTGTGCGGTCAGTGAACACTATCGCAGAGGCCCGATCTGAGACAGACCCAGTGGAAAAAGCAGTTAGCTCTGCTCAAGAAGAGCAAGCTCAGTCCTCACAGGCTGAAGAGGCTAACCATTTCATCCAAGAGGCAGAAACGGACGGTTTTATAAAACTCGACGAGGAAGAAAAGCCACAACACCCCCCTCCTGAGTTGAAGCCGCTGCCTTCTGGACTTAGATACGCTTTCCTCCACAATGACCGACGCTCGCCAGTCGTCATCAGTGACAAACTGACAGAGAATGAGACTCGGCAGCTTATCACAGTCCTAGAGAAACACCGGTCTGTCTTCGGGTATTCTCTACAGGACTTGAAGGGGATCAACCCCAGCTTATGCACCCATCACATACCTATGGAGCCGGACCACACGCCGTCTAGAGAACATCAAAGACGGCTGAATGATGCGATGAGGGAGGTAGTCAAGAAAGAAGTGTTGAAGCTTCTGCACGCGGGTATAATCTACCCCGTGCAAGACAGTGAATGGGTCAGCCCAGTTCAAGTTGTGCCGAAGAAGGGTGCAATGACAGTTATCCAGAACGAGAAGAACGAACTTATCCCTCAGAGGACCGTTACTGGATGGAGGATGTGCATCGATTACAGGAAGCTTAACAAAGCTACCCGTAAAGATCACTTTCCTCTCCCCTTCATCGACGAGATGCTTGAGCGGTTCGCAAACCACTCATTTTTCTGCTTCCTTGATGGATACTCTGGTTATCATCAAATTCCTATTCATCCTGATGACCAGAGCAAGACTACCTTCACCTGCCCCTACGGAACGTTCGCTTACCGGCGGATGTCTTTCGGCCTATGCAATGCACCTGCTTCATTTCAGCGGTGTATGATGGCGATATTCTCTGACTTGATCGAAAAGATCATGGAAGTATTCATGGATGACTTTACCGTCTATGGTAAAACCTTCGACAACTGTCTCGAGCACTTGGAAAGAGTCCTCGAGAGGTGCGAAGAGCATCACCTTATCCTAAATTGGGAAAAGTGCCACTTCATGGTCAGAGAAGGAATTGTGCTGGGACACAAGGTGTCAGAAAGAGGAATAGAAGTTGATAAGGCAAAAATAGAAGTTATTGAGCAACTACCACCCCCGACGAATGTCAAGGGTGTGCAAAGTTTTCTGGGTCATGCTGGCTTTTACCGAAGATTCATCAAAGATTTCTCTCGGGTAGCCAGACCTCTTACAAGCCTTCTGGCTAAAGAAGCACCTTTCAACTTCGACGATGATTGCCTTCTCGCCTTCTACACCCTCAAGAAGACACTTATCTCAGCTCCCATCATACAACCGCCCAATTGGAATCTTCCATTCGAGTTCATGTGCGACGCTAGCGACTATGCAGTCGGGGCAGTGCTCGGTCAATGCAAGGATAAACAGCATTACGCTATATCTTATGCAAGCAAGACATTGACCGGAGCTTAGTTAAACTATGCGACAACGGAGAAGGAACTCCTGGCAGTGGTGTTTGCCATGGACAAGTTCAGATCTTACTTGGTTGGTGCCAAAGTGATAGTATACACAGACCATGCTGCACTAAAGTACCTCTTGACCAAGAAAGATGCCAAGCTATGACTCATCCGTTGAATTCTGCTCCTTCAAGAGTTTGATTTAGAAATACGAGACAAGAAGGGGACAGATAATTGTGTGGCAGATCATCTCTCAAGAATGCAGGTTCAAGGGTCGGATCTTCCGATCAATGACTATCTCAGAGATGATACTCTCCTCCAGGTCACCACATCCAGTCCATGGTACGCAAATTTGGTAAACTTCATGGTGACTGGGTATGTGTCTCCAGGAGAAGACAAGAAGAAGTTAATCTACCTCAGCAGATTTCACCTTTGGGATGACCCCTATCTGTTCAAGGTTTGTGCTGATGGATTACTCCGACAATGCATCCCTCACGAGGAAACACACAAGATCCTTGATCGCTGCCATTCATCACCGTACGGAGGACACTACAGAATTTTTCGAACCCATGCAAAGGTCTGGCAGAGTGGATTCTTCTGGCCGACCATGTATGGAGACGCTAAGGAATTCGTACGGAGATGTGCCAGGTGTCAGAAACACGGGAATATCAACGCCTGTGATGCTATGCCACTGCAAAATAACCTCCAGTTGGAGATTTTCGACGTGTGGGAATAGACTTTATGGGTCCTTTCCCCGCATCCGAGCAGTGTGAATATATCCTGGTGGCAGTCGACTATGTTTCCAAATGGGTGGAGGCACTTCCGTGCACGGCAGCCGACTCGAAGAATTCAAGGAAGATGTTCGAAGAGATCATCTTTCCCCGTTTTGGAGTACCCCGAGTCGTGATCAGTGATGGAGGATCACACTTCATCGACAAGACGTTCCAGAAGTGCCTAAGCGACTTAGGAGTGGACCACCGAGTGGCTACACCTTATCACCCCCAGACCAGCAGGCAAGCAGAAACATCAAACAAACAAATCAAGAACATTCTGCAAAAGACGGTCAATGCAATGGGGACGGGGTGGAAGCGAAAGCTACCGGAAGCACTTTGGGCATATAGAACAGCATTCAAAACACCGATAGGGATGACTCCCTACCTACTGGTATATGGCAAGACATGCCACTTACCGGTTGAGCTAGAATTCAAGTCCCATTGGGCGATCAAGAGGTGGAATATGGATCTCCAGACAGCCGGACTCAAAAGAAGAATGCAATTGGCTGAACTGGATGAATGGAGGGAAAAGGCCTACCACAACGCCAAGCTATATAAAGAAAGAACAAAGAGATGGCATGACAAGTGCATCAAGATCAAGCATTTCAAAGCGGGAGATCAGGTATTACTCTTTAACTCCCGTGTTCGCTTGTTTGGTCATGGTAAGCTTAGAAGTAAGTGGGAAGGTCCTTTTAAAGTCTTAGATGCTGCTGATCATGGCGCGATAACCCTCCAGGATGATGACGGAAATACTTTCAAGGCCAATGGCCAAAGATTGAAAATATTTCTCGAATCCGAAATGCCGGAGCTCAAAGAGATGGACGTCTACGAGCTAGCCGAGATACCTAGTCCAGGTCCGGGCAGGACCTAAAAATGGCCCTTATCTAGAATAGATTTCCCTTTTCCATTTTCATTTTCTTTCCCTTAAACTTTTTCTAGCCAAATCCTAAAAAAATTCTTGTAGAAGAGCAAAGGGGGCACACATGAAAAATTTTAGGGGCCCCTGAGACAGAGCCAGGCCGGCCGGCCTCACCCAGGCCGATCGGCCCAGCCCGGGCTCGTCTCGGGACGCTCCTTGTTTGAATTGGTCACCCCGTTATCCTTTCCGAGAATCTGTGGGATTTCGAAAAGAGAAGCGCCGTTTTAAATCGAAAGGCCCCCTCTCTTCTTCTCCCTCAGAACTCTCGAGCCTCTCTTCTCTAGAAACACTCCCTCTTTGAGAAATCCACGCCATGGCCTCTCAGTCCAGCCGCCAAGACTCCAATTCGGTCTCCCATGACAGCCACTCCCCATTCAAGTCCTTGAAAGGGACTCCCAGCTCCTCCAACACCAGCAGCGTCAGGATCATCGAGAGGGCGGCGTTCGTCGAAGCCGTCCTCGCGCAGCCGGAGGCCCGGCGGCCCTCTTCCCAGGCCGATCGGCCTGTGGCAGGCCGGCCGGCCTCCCATCGCCGCCTCTCTGGCTCGCCTTTGGGCAGAGCCTCCCTCCGTGATCCTAAGGAGGAGGGTCAGGGGAGTTCACTGCCGAAGACACCCCGAAGGCCAACTACGGGACTTTTGTCCCCAAAGAAGGCCATCGGGAAGCGCCTCATCGCCTCTCCGTTCAAGAAGGAGATCGTGCCGCTGTTCATCTCCACCTCGCCGGAGTACTCACCACAGTACACTCCGGGAAGTCCTAGCCCTCCATGTCGGGAAGGGCCAGGCATCGGGAAGGGGCTCTTCTTAGCCCCTAAGAAGCCCGACGAGGGGAGGAAGCGCTTCATGATGCCCCCTCCGATCCAAGGACCTCCCGGGCGGATGGAGTGGTCCAAGGAAGAGGAGGAGGAGGACGCGGAGGAGCTGAGGAGGAAGCTCGCCGCACTGCAGCTCAAGGTCAATAACATGGACGAGCGTGTGGCGGAGGCGGTGATCGGGCAGATGGAGGCCGACGACAAGATTGAGATCCTTCGCAAGGCAATGGCCTCTAAGGTCAAGCGCCTCGCAAAGGCGACCGGCAACGAGCATCTTTACGGCCCGAAGGAGGAGTAGTTTAGGCTAGGAATAGTTTAGTTTAGTTTTGGGTGCCTAGTTTAAATTTCCTTTGATTTATTTCCTTCAAATTTCCCTTTTGTAATCAGCACCCCATGTTTATTCCCTTTCAATTGAATAAAATAAATTTATTTGAATGAAGTGACTCATAAAAAAAAGAAAAAAAGTGAATGGTTGGTGCACACTTGTGTGCCAACCAACCCCTCGGACTGATACTTCAGTGAAGAACGCAGAAACACTGATGTACAGGAGGTATAGTGGTCGCTGGCCAAGGCAAGACTCGACCTGGCACAATGCCAGGCAGGCCGGCCTAGGCCAGGCCGGCCGGCCCCCTACTGCAGCCGCTCGAGGAGATCCCGTGCCCACTGCGTAATCTCGTGAATCACATAAACGAGGAACCTGAATCGGAACGCCTGGCTACAAGGCCAGGCCGGCCGGCCTGTACTGGGCCGATCGGCCTGGGCCTGTGGCCGTCGTCGTCGACTCGACTCCAGGACACGGTTTGCAACCCCTACATTTGATCTTTTCATGATTTTGATCTAAAATTCCTGGCTAAATAATTTTAAAACTTGATCAAAACTCATGAAAGTGAACCCCTGCGCATGGCACCTTGGATATACCTGTGATATTTCATGAGAAAATGTTTCATCTCCTTGGAACTTTTTAATAGGATTGCCTGATTCTCGTTAATTGATGCTTATGATATGATGATTTGAGAAGTTGAGCCTTCCGATTCGAGGTTTTGGAGATTGTTCTTGAAAATAAAACTTAAGGCAACCCTTGTTATCATCAACTTGAAGTGTCCTATCCAAAGCCATATAACAAATTCAAGTTGAAACTTCTACATAGCTACCTTCTAAATTTTGAGCTTGCTCGAATTACTTGCCTTCACGTTCGTGCTATCTTGTTCATCATGGTCATCCACGTACACGAGCATCAATAAAGTCCAAATTGTCGAAAGCTCTTCATCCCCTGAAAAAAAACATGAAGAAAGGAACGATACACTCCTTGTCTTCAGAAGAAAAAAAAAGAAAGAAAGGGGAAAAATGAAAGATGAAAGATGCTTGAACAAGGACTCAAACATCAAAGTACAAATGCACTTGGCCAAGATGTATGAGTAGTAGGAATGATTAGACAAGTTCTTCGATCTTGCAAAATAAATAAAGAAGAGTGAGCAACATATCAAAAGCTCCACCTCACAACATAGAGAGGCTTGATTCTAAGCCCAGGGGAGGATCCAAACACTATGAGTGATCGAGAGATGTTGAGAAATAATAAGGGAATGCCTCGTTTTCTTTATAAAATTATCAAAAACTCCAAATGCCAAGAGGAAGAAGTGCTCGACCAATCAATGAGTTGTTCTAAGACTCAATTGATGAAGATGAGGGTGTTAGCCACCAGAATCCAAGGTATGAAAGAAAACTCAGAGATATGACTTGTGTATACCTTGAGCTCATGACCCTGATCTTGCTAAAGTCCTAGTGATTTAATTCATTCTTTGCTAAGGGACTAGCAAAGTTCAGGTAGGGGGGCGTGCTGGTGGTCGTTACGATACGGTTTCACCACCAACATTCCGTCACATTTCAGGCTCATCCTGCTCATAACAAAGTGAAATTGATTATTTCTAATGAGTTCCACAAGTTTTGTATAATTTGTGAGTGCAGGAGCAACCAAGCAAAAGATGAGCCACATTGGGCACAAAGCCAGGCCAGCCGTCCTATGCTAGGCCGACCGGCCCCCTCGTGTGTCCCCTTGCCACGTCCCTGGTCCAGGAGATCACAAACATATCACTAATGATCCTGAGACGTGCGATCAACGTCGGTTTGATCCAAGGACCCGAAAGGCCTAGAGTACAAGACACATGGATTAGAGGGCCCACAACCTCGGATTCTTGGACAGCCTCAACTGAACGCAACCGTTACCAATCTCAGGAGGCAATCAGGAGCGTTCAAGACGAAGGCGGTGGCCAGAGGCGCCAGGTGTAGGCCGATCGGCCTACACCAGGCCGGCCGGCCTCCTGCTGCAGCTCCACGCTACCAGCTTCAGCGTGGAGGTTAAGCAGGTGGTTGGCGTGACGGTTAAGCTGGCTACCGACCCTGGAAGGCTATAAAAGGCCACCCCCTCTCCATTCCAAGACACCATCCAAAGGAGAGAAGAGTATCTTAGTGGTTTTTGCTCTCATCTTTAGAGTTAGAGTAGGGAGAGAGTGGGTGAGTTGCTCGGGTGACAGCCGAGCTCTGTAGAGAGAGTTCGGGATTTCTCCCTTGGTCTCGTCTCAACATTTCTGCCCCCGAGGAATCTATTCAAGAGTTATCTGCAGTAAGTCCTCGGTCTCTTGCCTTTGGTACCTCGCTAGTTTACAACTTACTTTCAGCAAGTTATCGTATTTATCTTGATATGCGTGTACCTGAGTCTGCGCGAGTGACAGCGACTCTTGTTTGGGGTTTCCTCTATAGCCCTTCGCGTTGGGTGGAGGTCAGTGACTGAAAGCTTAGGCGTGGTGCCTGTGCTGGCTAGTCACCTCAGGTTGTGTTGCACCCCACGAAACTGCAGTGGTAGGCGGCAGGTGGTGACAGCCCTGTCCGTCCTTTGTACTCCACCACGTTCGGGTGTACTCATAACGGTAGTGCTGAGCCCGGAAGAACCCCTCTCTCATCCCGTTCTAAGTTCTTCCCGTTCTAGCCGTCGAAGCAGTTCAGGTTAGATATAGATAGTTTGTCTGGGGTAATGAGTAGCTAACTAAAGTCAAGCTCTCTACCCATTTATCCTTTTGCTCCTTGGTGGGTCCGGTTGGAAAAGTTCTAGGCTAGTCGCGTCTACCGTTCCTTGGATTTGATATCTAGGTTCTTACTCCCCTGGTGAAAGGCTACATCGGACTCCGTGCGCTTGCGGATTTTAGTTAGGCTAAGGAGTGCCAACAACCACCACGCCACCAAGAGGACAACCGCCCAACTGGCCGAGGCCAACCTCGGGCCCACGCCAGTCGCAGTGACGGAGATCGAGCCGCATCCTCGCACAGACCCGCTCAGAGTGGTGACCTCCGGCAAACCATCAACGCAACCACGAACTGCGGTCAATCCTTGACTCCAGGTGACGTGATGTGGACCGGGGATGCAAGGAAGATGACGGGGATACAAGGGGGTTACTCAGGGCATTTTCAGTGTTCTGCTGGCTCATTGCTTTGGCCTTAGTAGTACTCTTGTATGCAACAAAGTCACCCCAGTAAGGCCTTTGACTTGGGTATTGATCCCAGTCTGGCTCGGTTCCCGCCTTGACATGCTTGTATAGTGCACACCTAAATTGCTTAAATCTCTCACCCATTGTCCTCAAGACCTTTTTCTTCGCTACTTCCCACGCCTTGTTACTTGGGAAGCTGAAGCTCTCCAACAACTTCGCCCAACATAACTCCTTGATGACGTCCGGCACTGTCAAGGTCGGATTCTCCTTTCTGTTCCAGCTCTGATATTTTATCAGAACATTGTCCCTCACTATATTTCCGATGGTCGTCTTGTAAGGCCCCTGGACCGTAATAGGATCTACTTGCTCTCCTGATGCATCGACCACATTTATTACTGTTCGACCTTGAGGCATCTTGCTTCGGCCTCGCTTGCCCTTAGGTTTTTCTGATGTTTCGGTCACCTCTCACCTGTTTTCAACCTGATCCTACGTGTAGAGATCAAAAGTAATAAGATCAATTTTGATGGCACCAAACTAATGATAGCAAAGGCGTGTGCAAAAGAACTACCTCGTCAGCACCAAAGTCTAGGTTGAGGTACGCGGAAGGGCTTCCTTCGTGGTTAGCACCATCATCTCCGCCATCCTGGTGAGCACCAGCATTCTCCGCTTCATTCGCGTCCTCTTTGCCATAACGGGCTCTCAACCGTGTGAAATGACACATTTTTCCTACATAATGTGAATACAACCTAAGATTCTGATTTATAAATTTGACCAAGTATAGCCTCTTCAATTTAACCATTTTGGGAGCTTAATTAAAATTAAAAACACTTAAGCAACTAATTTTTGGCCAACATGAAAATAACACCATTAAATATGTAATTTCGTCTAGGCATGTTGAGTTTGATAAAAAAACATCATTTACTGGATCAAAATCGTGGTCAAAATCTAGTCAAACCCCAGTTTTTGGGTAACTTCAGAATTTGGCTGTGTTGGTTGACAGCAGCAGTTAGCTATCTTTAGAATTTAATAACTTTCTGTTTAGATCAACACCCAACCCAAACAACATCATGGTTCGACCATTGGTAGTTTGGACTCTTGAAAAATCATCTACAACCTTAGGTTTTCAAATCAAACCTATTTTAAATTCGAGCCCAAAGTGAGCCAAATAACTCAAATTCCAGACTTAACCAAAACTACTCAAATCAAATTTGGCCTTTGGTTGACAGTTTGGATCCAAGCTCGTTTAGGAAAAGTTGATCCCCTATATACCAGCTAAAACTTTTATACATGAAGTTTGCAAAATTTATACACGAAATCTGGTTTCAGCTGCTTCGAGACATTTCATCGAACACCTTCAGTGCAGTGGGGGGAAGGGGTGGATCCGGAGCTCACCTGGGCTGCGCATTGGGCGGGAGCAACGTCGAGGTGGAGCTGCGACGTGGTGGAGCGTGGGGGCGCCGGGGTCGGGGCTTGCGGGCGTCGGGGTGGAGCACGGCGGCCGTCGGGGTGGAGCATGGCGGGCGGCCTGACGGCGTCGAGGGGAAGCGCGACGGGCGACCTGACCGCGTCGAGGGGGAGCTCGGCGTTGGGGTGGAGCCGACGTCGGGGCGCGTCGGGGTGGAGCTCGGCATCAGGGTGGAGCACGGCGGCCGTCGGGGTGGAGCAAGGCGGGCGGCCTGACGGCGTCGAGGGGGAGCGCGACGGGCGACCTGGCCGCGTCGAGGGGGAGCTCGGCGTCGGGGTGGAGCTGGCGTCGGGGCGCCCCGGGGTGGAGCTCGGTGTACGGGGCAGGGTGGAGCTCGGCGCGCGAGGCAGGGCGCTGGAGAAGTGCGCGGGGGCGGCGGAGCGTCAAGGGAGAGCGGCGGAGCGACGTCGACGGAGCGCGGGGTCGGCAGAGTGTCGGGCGCGCACGGGTGACTTGGAATTTTGGGGACGATTTGGAGCCCGCACGCCTATATGTAGTTGGGGGAAAAGCATCACAAACGGTTTTAAAGCAAAAATCGTTTGTGATGGTGGCATCACAACCGGTTTTTGAGTTGAAACCTTTTGTGATGCTCACAAGCACAGACAGTTTTTGTTTAAAACCGGTTGTGATGGTGGAATCACAACCGGTAAACAGAAACGGTTTGTGATATATTTTTTGATTTTCACATCCAAAAAATCATTTAATTCATAGAAAATAGAACAAGACTCGAAAAAATTTGAGACTCTTGCACTAGGCTTAACTTAGTGTATAACACACATTAAAAATATGTATACTATATGAACACTTTCAAAAATGTTTGAGTGTGTGCAAAGTACACACTAAGCCTAAGTAGTTTGGAATGATGCGAGACACGTCTATTGCTTTAGTAGCAGTCGGTAGTTTCGCTGTAGTGTAGTAGTTTACATCTCTAATTTGAAGTTATACCACAAAGTGGACCATGTTTCTCACAAACACACACTACATTCAAATCTTACATCAATCTTACATCATACACCATTCAAATTATTCAAATCTTACGTTATACACCATTCAAGTCTTACACAATCACACACATTATTAAATTCTTACAATATCACACTGATAGCACAACACGCATTACTAAGGCCTTACAACACCATAATATAGTAGTCTGCTAGCTACCCCTGCACGTCATGTTGCCTCATGAGATAGGTAGAATAGGTTACATCAATAATGTTTAATAATGTTTATATTAAGAAAAAACGATCCACATAATCTAATGCATATATTAATGCACTATCCTTTGCCTTATAAGGCGCATCCAATGTCTCACCATATATTATAATTGAAGGCACTTCTGGTGAAGTCAAGGTTACACATGATTGAAAATCGACATTTACTCGAGATGAATGTGGTGGTACGAATGAGTAGCCCAAGTGTTGTAGGATCTGATGCAGCACTTCACTCAGACCAGTCTCTGTGTGCAGGAATCCATTATACAAGTCATCCTATACGTTAAACATTAAAAATTAAGAGTTAAAAATGACATTTTAATAACAAATGAAAACAACATATGCACAAGAGTTAACTTACGTAAACCGATTCATAAGCAGGGGAAATCATTTTAGGCATCTGTGTCACGTCTGGCTTATTCATCTCTAGTGCTTTGAGCTTGAAGAAACTGTAGTCCGAAAAATAATGCCTTGTATGATTTTCCACTTGTAGCAGGGCTTTTCTCACACCATCACGTGCGACAACAAATTCTTGAGTGTAGGGTCCAGATTGCACGTGGAAAATAAAATTTTCACCAGGACGTGGGTCGCGCAAAGCTCTGGCTTCGATTGCAAGAGAAACAGTATATCTCCCACAGTTTGTACCACTTCTCTCTCTTACCACCATTTTGACAAGAGCCACTTATGTCAGTTATTACAGTTTTGAACCATTGAATTGCATTAATCCCCTGATTTAAAAATTAGTTAAGAATCAATACGATGACATAATGAACCCTTGACATAATGAACCCTTAAAAAATTATATACCAGGTCTTACCAAATCCCTACGGATTTCAGGCACAAGCGGCATGAACCCTTCATATACCGGGCCCGGAGGGTTCGGTGGTGGTGCAGTCAGACCTCCCGAGAACATAGTTGGGTGCGGCGGATACATTCTACCACGACTTGATCTTGCATTCTGTCTCGGCATTATATATTTTCCTATTTAACGGGAGCAAATTAAATAATGTACCAAACAAACTAAACTATATATATGCATGCACTCGTCCCAAAACAAAACTACGTACAGCAATACAAATGAAAAAAATCGCATGAGAGAAGATGATGTATATACCTGAGCTTTGCTGGTCGACCGGGCGGTGGTGGTGCTCGCGAGCAGGCAGCAGATGAGAGCACGACCGAGCTATGATCGAGAGAGCGAGCGAGATAGTGAGCTCAGGCATGAGAGTGAGCGTGAGAGCTAGCAGATAAGTGTTGGGCGCTTTTGCCTCGAGCTGTGTGCCGCATCACAGCTGGTTCTTATTAAAAACCGGCTGTGAAAACTCTCTTCACAGCCGGTTTTTATTAAAAACCGGCTGTGAAAACTCCCTTCACAGACGGTTTTTAATAAGAACCGGCTGTGAAGTTAGTTTTCACAGTCGGTTTTTAATAAGAACTGGTTGTGATTAATATTACAAATATTTTAAAATATTATGTACACAGAAAAAATTAAAATAAAAAGCATGGGATGTGTGCCATAAAATTAATTGGTGCAATTAACTCTAAATAGAAAAATACTTAAACAAAATATAAGTAGTGCAATTAACTCTAAATACAAAAATAAGGTAAAAGTAGTGCAATTAATTAACTCTAAATAGTACATAAGTATGCATTATTCAACTGACGATGACGGCCTCGTCATGATCGCGTCGGACGTAAGCCGGTTCATCATCTTTCTCTTCAAACACAGTTAGGTCGACAACAGGCCCGAGAGGAGGCATGTCGTTGAAGTCGTTCCCTTCTTCCTCGGTTGTGTCTTCGACACCGATGATCTTCATTTTTCCTTGAAGAACAACGTGTTTCCATCATTAGCGAGGTCCTTTGCATAGAAGACTTGCACTACATTTTTCGCCCAGACGAATGGTTCGTCGTCTTTAGCCTATATTCTTAAGATCGACGATAGTCATACCATACTTGTCCTCGAAGACTGCCACTTGATTCACCCACTTGCACCGGAAAAGAGGTATCTTTAAGTTGGGCCCGTAATCTAGCTCCCAGATCTCTTCAATGGTCCCGTAGTATGTCTGCAACTGTTGATTGTTGTCATAAGCATCGATACGAACACCACTGTTCTGGTTGACACTTTTTTCATCTTGCTTTGTTGTGTAGAATGAGTACGCATTTATGTCATATCCTTGGAACTTTGTCAACGTACTTGATGGTCCCATAACCAACAAATCTAGCTCACGAGAACCGGTTTTACCAACAGTCAATTTCAATCTTAACCAGTCACCAAAGCATTGTTTATATTTTTTTTCATGATCCACTGTTGTTGTCTGGCTCTGTTCTAGTTCTGTAGCCTTCGCATATGCATCTCAATATATGGCGAAACTACAGATGCTTGCTGTAGAACAGTGTAATGTGCTTGCGTGAAAGCATCAACGTCATCGATTCTGCTCGAATGACGGCCGATCGTCCCCCTCCCAGCCAGCCTTCCCTCATGGCATGATACAGGCACACCGACTCGTGGCAGATCCAAATAGTATGTGCAGAACTCAATTGCCTCCTCAGTCTCCCATCCATTTGCCATTCTAGCCTCTGGTCTGATTTTATCTGAGCAACAAGGTGAATAAGCAGATGCTCTGACATGTCAAAAAATGCCGGTGGGAAATGCATCTCAAACCTGTTCATAGTATGGATCAGGTCTTCTTGAAGCTTGTCTAGCGTTGCTGGATCTATGACTTTGTGTGATATTGCATTGAAGAAAGAGCACAACTTTATGAGAGGATCCCTGACCTTCGGTGGCAGCAGACCCCTTAACGCAACTGGGAGCAGTTGTGTCATGATAACGTGGCAGTCGTGGGCCTTCATGCAACTCATGTTGAATTTTGACTCCTGTATGTTGACCAACCTCCTGATGTTGGCCGAGCAGCTGGTTGGCACTTTTAGCTCATGGAAAAATTTACAGATCTTCTTTTTCTCGTCATTATTCACTGTCCATGAAGCAACTGGAAGCTTCTTTTTCCCATCAGGCTGTATGATAGGATGTAGTTCAGGCCTCACACCCCATTCTTGTAGGTCTAGATGGACTTCTTGTGAGTCTTTTCCTTTGTTTTTCATGGCCATTAATGTTCCGAGGGTGCTCTCAGTCATATTTTTAGTTAGGTGCATGCCATCGAGTGTGTGGCAAATAGTCAGGAATTCCCAATATTCAAGTCTAAAGAGTATAGACTTCTTTTTCCATAAAGCACCTGCTGGTGCGGGTACACTTCCTTTTCCTTTTCCATGTACCACATTAAGTTTGCTGACTATTTTAAAGATCTCGTGGCCATCGTGATAACTCGGAGCTGAGCGCTCCTTAGTTGTCCCATCAAATGATTTCTTGTTCCGCCGATATGGGTGATCTCTGTGAAGGAACCTACAATGGCCCATGTAGAACATCTTCTTGCTATTATTTAACCATCTAGCGTCGGTCTCGTCCACGCAAACCACACAACCATTATAGCCCTTGGTAGCCTGGCCAGATACGGTACCAAGGTCGGGGAGGTCCATGATTGTTACGAATAACAATGCTTTCAACGTGAAGTGTTCTCTCTTGTACTCATCCCAAACCTTGACACCATTATCCCACAGGTTCACAAGATCATCCACCAGTAGCTCCAGAAACACATCGATTTCATTTAATGGCTGCTTTGGCCCTTCGATCAACAAAGGCATCATAATATACGTCTGTTTCATACAAAGCCAAGGTGGAAGGTTGTATATGCAAAGAGTGACAGGCCAGGTGCTGTGTTTGCTGCTAATCATGTTGAAAGGATTCATACCGTCAGTACTCAAGCCGAACCTTACGTTCCTTATTTCACTGGCAAATTTCTTCTTGAAATGATAATTGATAGCCCTCCACTGTGAACCGTCAGCTGGATGTCTAAGCTTTCCATCGTTCAGACGCTCTTCTTCATGCCAACGCATAAGCTTTGCTGTCTTTGGGTTTGCAAATAAACGTTTCAATCGAGGAATCACGGGAAAGTACCAGACGACTTTGGCGGGTGGTCTTTTATTTCGATCACGGGTCATATGGATAGCTCATACAGACTTGTACCTTGAAGCTTCACACACTGGGCATGCATCTAATTCTTTATAGTCACCACGATACAAGATGCAATCATTTGGGCATGCATGTATTTTTTGTACTTCTAGCCCTATCGGACAGATCATTTGCTTTGCCTGGTATGTGTTCTTCGGCAACCCATTAGGGATGGGAAGCATCTTCTCCAGAATATTCAGCAAATTGTCGAAGCCTGTGTCTGACAGACCATTTGTTGCCTTCATCTCCAGTAGCAAGAGGTCAGCTTCAAGTTTTGACATGCTACAACCGCTGTACAATGGAGTCTTTGGACCCTTTCTCATCTACTCCAACTTCTTCAGATTCTTCGCATCCAAGCATTCTGGCTCCGCATCACGTATCATCCGGTCAAGACCATCAACCACATCATCCGCAGCTAATGTCTCGGTGAAGGTTTCATCGATGTTTTCCATATATGTTTCTTCAACCAGTTCTGGCTGATTTTCAAGTTCCACTCCCTGTGCGGCCTGCTGGTGAAATATTTCCCTAATCTTCTCTCGGGTAGTTTGATGCGTGGTTTCATTCTCACCTTCCTCACCATGCTTATTCCAAAACTTGTAGTTTGCCACGAACCCTCTAGACAACAAATGATACTGGATCTGCTCGACGTTATGAAACTGTTTCTCGTTTTTGCAGTCATAGCATGGACAGAACAAATATCCATCACTCGTGTTGATGTAAGCCTTCGCAACCTTCACAAATGAATCAACGCCGTTGATATATATGACATGTCTTTTGGCCGTAGGCCTGTACATCCAGCCTCGATCGTTGTCCATCTAAAATTCATGCATAAATTCAAAATTTAGTGGATGAAACATGCTCAAAATTGAAATGGTTGCTAGTTAATACCTACCTCAAAAATAAGTTGATGGAGTGATTCTTCAAAGAAACCCCACTTTCTCCATTGAAATGTGGCAAGAAATCCCCTCTAAAATGGAACAAAAGCCCCTCCATCAAATTCATGCCAAATTTCAAAATCTAGTGGATGAAACATGCTCAAAATTAAAATGGTTGCTAGTTACCCACCTCAAAATAAGTTGGAGTGATTCTTCAAAAAAAATCCCACTTTCTCCATTGAAAAATTGTGACACCCCAGTGTCATTTTTTAAAAATACTCTCTTGTACAAGTACCTCTTGGACAAAACTTTATGGTGCTCATCATGATTATGTATTGAGTATCATGTTTGATTGGACTCTCAAAAGTCAAATTTCGATTTTGAACTCTTTTGATTCAAATTTGACTAAGTTAAGGCTTTTTCTTTTAACCCTTTTGGGGGCTTGTTTAAAATTTGAATGTTTAAACAAGTGGCTTTTGGCCAATTTAAAAGTTTCATGTTGAAGTATCTACTTTCAGCTAGAAGTCTTGGTTTTGGGCAGTGACATATTTTAATTGCTCAAATTCATGGTCAAAAGTTGGTCAAACTGCTGTTTTTCAGCACTTCCGAAAACGGCTGTGTTTTTCGTGACAGCAGCCATTAGCTAACTTTAGGGCTCCATAACTTTTATTTTTCAATCAACCCAAACCAAAACAAGTTCTTGGCTTGGAAGTTGGTAGTTTGGATTCTTCAAAAATCATGATCAACTCCAGAATATCAGACTCTAACTATTTCTTTTTCGAGCTCAAAGTCAGCTAAATCCATTTCAGTTCTGGGTACTTAAAATTTTTCTGAACTCGAGATTTTTGGCCAAAGTTTGGTTGATCATATCTCCCAAACTAAACCGTTTTGGACCATATGACTTTAACAAAAGTTGTTTAGCTTGGTACCATCTACAACTTTTGTATAGGAGTTTTGGAAAGTTTCTACATGAAATTTCGAGTTTGGATCAAAGTTTTGGGAGGGTTTCGGCGGTACTGTAGCATCTGAATCGACTTAGTCGATTCAGATTTTCAGACTTGGCACAGGGAGGGGGAATCGATCCCGGGCTCGTGCACTGGCGCCGCCCGTGCCACGCGTCGTGCTCCGCTGTCCCTTGCCACGCGTCGTTGCTCCGCACTGCCAGTTGCTCTCCAAGCCATGCGTGTTGGCTCGGTGTCGAGCTCGGCCGGCGACACCGTTTTGGCGGTGAACTGAGCGCTCTGCAAGCCGCTCGTGGTGCCAGAGGAGAATTCACCGCTGTCACTTCGCCTCTATCCAATTCACCGCCCCAGTAACTCCTCTACCTCGTCCTCTTTGCCCTCGACCACTCCGCCAGCTCCGCCGTCCTTTCCCTCGCCGGCAATCTCAGAAAAACTGGCCGCCATTGCCGCCGCCCCACCCCACCGCGGAACTTCATCTTCCTATTCTCCTCCGCCTCTCCAAATCGCCCAAATGGATAGTCCTTGATCTCCTGAAGCTGTACCCGTTCTTCTCGTGAACTCCAAAGCTCCGGTGAGCCCTAGCGCCAGCCGTTTTTCCGGCCGTCCGCCGCCGGCCATGGCTAAGGACCGTGCCATCTCTAATCCTCGGGTTTTTCATGCCTAGGTGGTGCGGCCTGGAGCCCTGAGGCCGTGGGTCTTCTCCGGCGCGTCTCTGGCCTCTTCTCCGGCGAGCTAGCGCCGGTCAACTGAGCGGCGGCGCTCTGTACCGGGAACAGAGGCTCCAAGGGTGTTCAATTAGAAGGAAGAATCTTTCTAGGGGGTTTTCTGGAAAAGTGCTGGGTTTAAGTGTTAAAGTGGAAAAGAGTTGGGGGTTTTCGGAAGATTCAGGGGCTGTTTCGTAAAGAAAGGACTGGTTGGTTTAGAATCTTTCTTTCCAGGGACCTGAGTGCAAAAGGGTTTTCGGTTTTTCTTTTTAAAGTAATTCCTGCATGCATGTGTTTCTTGTAAAATGCATAGTAATTAGTAGAAGAGTGAGAAAAATGTGAAACCAATTTTGTTGAGTCTGTTACATCTTTGTTTACAGGAGAAAATTATAAAATCATGTTGTTAAGATAATATTTCCTGTGTTAAGGTCTTAGTTAGCTCTATAGCTTGGTGTCAATATAAATAGTTCTGGATATCTAAAAATTGTGAGAAAATCACAGTAGCTCTATTCTGTGTTTTCGTGGTCATAGTAAAATTCCTGGATGCATGCTATATGTGTAGATTAAGTTAAGCTTTTTCTATATAGTAATCTTGGTGGTGCTGTTAAAAATACTTTTTAAACAATTTTTAAGCTCATTAAATCATGGTATATCTGTGTTAGTGTTTAGTCAATGTTTCTGAGTGGTTTTGCATTTTTTGTGCATGATCTTGCTGCTGTATCTATTTTTGATAGGTTTCTAGTCTTTTTGTCTTTTTCAAAATAATTAGTTTCTGT
Source organism: Urochloa ruziziensis (assembly GCA_015476505.1). Lineage (NCBI taxonomy): Eukaryota > Viridiplantae > Streptophyta > Magnoliopsida > Poales > Poaceae > Urochloa > Urochloa ruziziensis. Next base: position 38,938,380 of record CM027124.1, read on the forward strand.
TAGAATAAAATGTTTAGAAATTTTCAGTGAGAATCTTGAGGTAAAAGCAACCCAGGGAATGTCTCATGCTGGTAATTTAACTTGTATAACTTGTATGGCTAATTTGTTCATAGATAACCCCTTAATTTATTTAACTAATGGTTTAGATAAGTGTGCTTAAGTTAAATAATGTTTCTTAGTTAAATTTTGGTAATCTCAGTTTAAAGTTTGCGACTGCTATTACCTTTTCCTTTTTAGTGAAAGTTTAATCTTGTTTAAAGAGATATGCACTTACTCTATAAAAGTTTTAATACTTGTGTTTAACAACCTAAATTGTGTTTTCTTGTGAATAATTATCTTTGTACTTAAGCTGTATAATCAGGTTGTTGCAATTTAATTAATGCATCTTTTCTAATTGCTGTTCTAAACTCACACATATGCATCTTCATGTAGAAAACGTTCTAGCTGACGGGACTCATAATCTGGTGCCTGAGTCTAAGGTTGAGCAGCAGGAGACCGAAATTGTGGTTACTGAAGTTGAGCAAGACCCGAGCCAAGACTCGGAAGGGCCCAAGGCCAGTGAAGGCAAGCACCGGAAGCATTCAACCTTTTTAACTCAGCCGCAATTTAATAATTTTACTTTCTAAAGATTCCCTTTATGCATTTAAGTTTTCATAGGAGTTGAATGAAACCCTAGTTGCATACTCCATAGGAAACCCAGAGTTTTACTAGTATGTGTAGGTCGATAGAATTGCTAGGCTGGTTAAACGGTAGAAGTCTAGTAATTGCCTGTTACTCGCGAGAGCTAGGTTGGTTACCTTGTTCAATTAATGTTCAGCATATCGGATACCTGGAAAAAGTTTTAGACTGGGCGAAGAGTTTTGGTGGAGAAAAGAATGTGAATGTATAGCTCCGCCTGTGTCAGTTAAGGCCCGTTCGTTGTTGGCTCTGGGATCAAGTTTGAATTGTACTACCTCACATGCTGGGAGTAAGAGGTAGTTGAAACCGGTACCTTATGTACTTTAGCTCGCACTAGTATGGTGAACTACGTCTGACTTCCTATTCATGTACCGGTTAGAGAAATAACTCATGGCTGACCCGTCGTTGGTATCGGTGAGGACTGGTTCACAGGATTGAAGCATAGGAAAAGTAAAGAAAATTTTCCTACGGTGTAGATTCGAAGGGATTCCATAGGGATAGGAACACCCACTCCAACCTCATTTTTTTTTCTCTGACTCGCGTGGGACTGAGACATATCCTTTCATCGTTTGTACACTGATGAAGATTAGAATATGAATAGAAGAAGCAGGAGCATCACATACATGAATATATGATATCGGTACAAAATGCATAAGTGGACTAGATTAACCACGGTCGAGTCTTTGAGCTTAAGAGCAAATGAACAAGTGAATGAATACATAAGCGCATGCCTACACGCCCTACATAGCTGTACTAATGAGCATTGTCATTAACTTTCACTTTCTCTTGCAATCGTTCCTGTGTTTTTCCTACAACTCATCCAAACAACAATTTTCATAGAATTCCTATGTTTTTTTAATCCTCCATTTTCCATCCGCATTCCTATCCTATTCTATATTTTTCTCATTCCTGCGTTTTTGACATCATGTGTTCCAAAGGGGCCCTAAACATGAATTCAGACGCGCTACCTAGCCAGAGCTAGAGGCACCTGGCACGTGGGCTTGACTAGGCCAACTTTAGTCACGACCTGGCATGGGCCGACGACCTTCCCTTCTTCCTCAGCTCGATACACTCTCTCTCTCCCTCTCTGGTTTGGCGCCGGATAAAACATTTCTCCAAGCTTTGAGAAAAAAAAAAAACATTTCTTCAGGCTCATCGTCGTGTCGTCCCGTCAAGGTGTTAGGCCATTCTCAATGAAAGTTCTATGGATACGATTACCTAGTCTGTGAACTAGATAATTGTGCCAATGAACTTTCATAGGGATGAAACTGCTATCTTATGCTATAATAACATTATCACAACAACAATTTTAATGATGTGGCTTGCAAATTAATGTACATGAACCTTTTATAAAACTCCTATTGAGATTGGCCTTATATCAAGATTTACACGCAAGGCTAACGAAGTTTACTTGCCTGCACGCAGTCTTGCTCTTTGCTGCGCGCGCGTCAATCGCTCGCCGGACGACATACGACATCTGTCCACGCCAGTGCAATGCTGACGCTCTCCTCCCGCCTTTCCAGGCCATGCGCAAATGTTGCGTTCCGTCGGGGCTCATGTGAGCCCCCATAAACGCCGTCGCCATTGACATGTGGGCTCGACGGCGCCGCCGTCGCCGTTGCCGGCTTAGGGTTTCGGGGTTGGGGGTTGCGGCGACTCCGATGGCTTTAGAAGGGGTCGGGGGTGGCCGCCGGCCCGACGGAGGTGGTGAGCACCGGGCGGAGGAGCCGGTGGCGAGGGCACTGCCGGCCGGGGCGGTGGAGGACGGCGGTCGGGCGGCGGTCGCGGGAGGCGCTACAGGAGGTCGATTAGCGTCGGCGGCGGTCGATGGGCGGCGGCCGAGGCGGCCGAGGCCGCCGTCCCTGGATCATCATTAAAAAACCGGTCACGTCGAGGATTCATCAGCCTTTGTTTTTCACCCACAAGGGGGACTATGAAAAGATGCAACAAATAGAAATCTAATACCCTGTTGACGCCAATGCGAATATACTAGCCCGTACATTTAAAGAAAATATACTTTAACAAATAAAATTGGTTAATGCATAGAAATAGCTCAATATTTTAGTATCTCAATTGTTGGCACTATCCATTAAAAGCAGCTTCCCTGGCCCGTGCAAATGCACGAGTTGGCGACTACTCCCTCCGTCCCAAAATAAGGGGTGTTTGAGAAGCGTGTTTGTGAGAGAAACACGCTTATCAAACACCTCTTATTTTTGGACAGAGGGAGTAGTTAATTACAATATCGTTGACCTGTGAGGCTAGATAAAATAAAACTCAAATCGGTAAAATTGACATGGTGCCCTAGTTATTATTGACGTCTCTAGCAACCGAAAGGGAGGAGAACATCATGTATTCATTCCAAAAATGGTATATTAATTGGCAAACAATCCTAAAATGCAAATATTGTGTCACCTAATAAAATCCTCCGCATAAGTGAATAGCATTACAAAAAGATTAATCCCAAGCAAGTTGTAGTAGGCAAGAGATCAAACTCTGATGAGTTGCCAACATATAATGATGTAAAAAAATTACCTTAGAAACAGAAAACCTATCCTTACCCATAAATATCGTTTTTGTATTGTCACGATTGATTTCAACAGGTCCTATCACAAATATGGGGAAAACTTTATATAGTGTCAGCTTATCATCAGGAATAGAAATACTTAAAGAATTAAAAACAACAATTGTCAATCTTTATGGTTTGTGCTAGATTAAGGATTATGGGAATTTTCTCACCAAATTAACCATGGAGCACCTTGAATATTCTAATGAGGTGATCTAGCTCAGTATCAAGAGAACCATCGGTTGTACTAAATAGCTTTCTGAATTAGAATATTCTAGGATTATTTGCGAACAAAGAGAAATGAAGAATGTGCATACGATGAAAAAAAAATTGACGACATTTAAGTTAGAGTTGTGGCCAAAGATTGACCACATTCTGCACCTTTGCTTTCTTTCTCCTTGTATTTTCCTGTCCTGGCTCCAAGCCCCTTTTCCCATTGGGTGCCATCAGCAACTTATAAGTAACTAGCAATCATAGAGCACAACAATATCCACATATGCAATCACAAAGCTCTCAGTTATGAGACACATACGCACTTGTGGCATGGCTCACTTCGTGCGACCGCTCAAACCCAACCCAAATTGGACCAAACTTATCTCATTTATTAACCAAATCCAAACACATTGTTTCTCTAGGCCCACCATTTCCCATCAGACCTGGTTCAACTAGATGAAAGGCCGAGACTATAGAAGAATCGATTAGCCATCGAACAATTAGCATGCTTAATCACAGGTGAGATACCTGGATCAGGTGCGATTGCAAGTATGCGGATCGGCGAGTAGGCAGAAAGGCACCAACGACTAAGAAATGTCGGGTATAGGGGAGGAAATCGGTGAGAGGGAACCCCTAGCCCCTAGCGGTAGCTCTACGACAACGAGCATCATAGCCGAAGCGAAGAGGATAGGGAAAGGTGGGAGGAGGAGAGACATGCCTATACATCTTCTGGGAGGCTCCTATATGTCTACTAAAGCCCACAAAGTCGCAGGTGATGATGGCCTATTAATATTTTATTAAAAATATTGGATACAAAAAGTTGGACCAACATTTTTAGAAAAGGGTTCGACCGAAGTCGGGAAGCCCCAACCTTTTTTTTCATATTTTATCTCAAGAAAAGTTGAACCGACATTTTTAAAAAATATTGAATCCAATATTTTTAAAAAATTGAACCAATAATTTCTTAGAAAAAAGTTCACCATTTTTTTAGAAAAATTGACCTTTTTAAAAAAAAGTAGGTTAAGTATGATTTTGAAAAAAAAAATTGGTCCAATTTTTTAAAAGTTGGCCCAATATTTCTTTAAAAAGTTGAACAAACATTTTCTTAAAAAAGGGTTAATCCAACAATTTTTATAGTCCCAACATTTTTCTAAAAATTGAACAATATTTTCTTCTTCTTCTCCGTCGCGCACGTGACAGCGCTGTAGTTGGGGCGGGCCCTCAGGGCAGCACCGCGGTGTGCGGCCGCGACGAGCGGGGACCGCACATGGCAGGGAAGCGAGGCAATGCAGGGGTTTGGCAGTGGTTGCGTCGGGGGTGGCAAGGATGGGGCTACGACGGGTTAGGGTTACAGTGGTCGGATGCATCCAATTGATGTGAAGCTTTAGATTCAAATACTAGAAGATGGTGGGAAAAAAAAAACCTTGAGAAAGATGTATGTATAGGATTTGCTCATCTTCCGTGTCGATCCACGATAGTTTTTTGTTTGGAGTTCTTGTCGACAGACCATAGTGGGTCAGTCGCGGAATCGCACAACCCAGTTCGTGGCCTTCAAATTCGTCGCCAGCCCACCGCGAAAATGGCACTTCCCATTTTGCGAGGTCTTGCGTATAACTCATTCTCTGAATTGCTCAGTTTCACATGCATGGGCTGCTAGCCGACGCGGCCCACAGCAAAAGAAAAAAAAAGTGTGGAGCAAGTACGAAGGCCTATTGGATGGAATTTGTTTTGGCCCATCGGCTTGGCCTTTTTCTTACTTGGAAAAAGTCTATTTTTGACCATCTAACTCTTGGCTCAGTTTAGTTTTGGCCATCGAACTCCAAAACCGGGTATCTTTAGCCATCCAACTATCAAAACCGTTCAAATTTGGCCATCGGGCTGTTTTGATGGGTGGTTTCAATTTATTTAATTTACAATTTAGTCCGTAGATCTTAAAATGATTATTACTTTTTGCTCGTACCTCCGATTTAGGTGATTCTTGCGGTCACACATTCATAACGGTGAGCTTTATCTTTTAAAATATTATTTATACTATTTTATCACTATTTCTTATATTATTCTTATGTTGTTGTGTATAAACAACAATATAAGAAAAGTAAAACAAACATTTATGAAATAATATGTCCATGATTTTAAAAGATAAAGCTCATCGTTACGAACGTATGGCCACAAGAATCATTTAAATCAGAGACACGAGAAAAAAATAGTAATCATTTTAAGATCCAAGGACTATTTTGTCCTTGGATCTTAAAATGATTACTATTTTTAGTCCTTGAATCTTAAAGTGATCACTATTTTTTTCTTGTATCTCTGATTTAAGTGATTGTAGTGGTCATGCGTTCGTAACAATGAGCTTTATCTTTTAAAATGTTGTTCATATTATTTTGTAATTGTTTGTTTTGTTTTTCTTATATTATTGTTTATACACACCAACATAAGAATAATATAACAAATAGTGATAAAATATTATAAATAACATTTTAAAATATAAGCTCACCGTTATGAATGTGTGACCGCAAGAATCACCTAAATCAGAGGTACGAGCAAAAAGTAATAATCATTTTAAGATCTAAGGACTAAATTGTAAATTAAAAAAATTGAAACCACCCATCAAAACAGCCCGATGGCCAAATTTGAACGGTTTTGGTAGTTGAATGGCTAAAGATACCCGGTTTTGGAGTTCGATGGCCAAAACCAAACTGAGGCAAGAGTTGGATGGTCAAAAATGGACTTTTCCCTTCTTACTTTGCTTAGTTTAGTGGTGGGTTCCATCGTCGATGCTTGCATCATGGCGATTATGAATCGTCCTATATTTTACTTTGTTCGAAATTGATCATTCAATGGAGAAATTTTAATCAATTTATGAGACACACATTAAAATCAAGTTAATGAATTTATTATCGATCAAAATGTTGCCTTTTCTGAAATTAACGCGGTTAGGTTTCCCTCATCACATTTTACTCCTATGATTCTATGAACACACACAGAGTGCATATTCTGAGATAGGCAGGCTATTAGCTTTTCAAATTTCATGTCAAGGCACTCTGGCATTGGCGGAGTAACAAAAGAAAATATCGTAGTAGTACTGACGGTGATGACATCAGAATGATTTGATCTGGGTGGCATCCGGCGATTTGATGCATGGAATGGTCATGTAAAACTTTAGTAGGACGGACGGATCCGGCTTTGGAAAAGGAAAAAAACACTTTAGTAGGACCATATATGCCTCCCTGACTCTGTACCTGATTTGTTAGTATGAAAGGATTTTTTTTTTCTTTTAACATGATCATCATAGCGTATCAGAAGTTCAAACCTCGTGTTCAATACTTTCAATCAGAGCGTGGGCACTGATCTCTCTAGTGTTCAGTTGCGGGTTGGGCTGCTACAAAAATGTGGCAAGGATGGATCGTCACGTGGGCGGCCTCGAACAGAATCTGGCATATATCGCCCAGCACTGCGGGCGTGGAATTGTGGAAAGGAGGAAGAAGTGATCGTATCGTATCGCGGATCGGAGACGACGGGATGGTCAGGGTCGCGTCCAACGGGCCGAACCTCCCTCTCCCCTTGGTGGTGAAGTTATACTCTGTTCTGTTGTGTTCTGTTCTGCTGGGCTGTGTTTAGTGTGGATTCCGGCGGGTGTGAGCACATATTCACTGGCGCGTCCGGGCTTATCGGACCGACCGACCAATGCAACGTGATTGATGAGTTAGTGCCGGTCGCATGAGAACCAAAGGGCCTTGCGTGCTGAGTAGTACGGCCCATTGCAATTGGCTTCGGCCCGCCTGCAAGCGGGAGAGTAGCTAGCTATGGGCCTCCATGACTCCATCGTCGATGCATGATCCGTCAAAGATACGAACAGAGTAGTAGTACACACACGCACCCTCAAAAAAAAAAAGAATGATTTGATTTCCTCAAAAAAAAGAACGATTTGATCTAGGCGACATCCGGCGATGGAATAAGCTCATGTAAATTAAGACTACAGTAGGACGGACTTTGGGGGGAAAAAAACCCTTCAGTAGGACCTTGTGTTATTTCCTTCAAAAAAAAAAAAAGGAACCTCGTGTTCTATCAGATCGAGCGTGGGCACTGATGTCTAGTATTCAGTTCCGTTGGACTGTTACAAAGAACAAAAAAAAGAGCAAAAAAGAATGATCGATGGATCGAGGAGCTGTCACGTGGGCGGTTTCGAGCAGAATATGGCATATATCGCCCAGCAGCACCGAGCGTGGAAAGGAGGAAATGATCGTATCGGATCGGAGAGACCGGCTGGTCAGGTCGCGTCCGCATCAGGGAAGAAGACGAACCTCCATCCCCTTGCCTTGGGTAAAAGTTATACCCTGCCTCTGCTGGGTACCTAGTGTCATGAGCACATATTCACCGGCCGGCCCGTGAATCGGACCGACCGACCAACGTACGTGATGAATTAACGCCGTATCAGTATCAGCACACTAGGGCAGCAGGGCTTGGCAATATATACAATAATGTGGCACGTAGCGTACGCACCTTCTGATGTCTGATATGATTTGATCGATCGGGATCTGCCAGAGAATTTCCCGCCACGTATCGCTGTTGAACAAGGCAAGAAGCGATCGACGACCAAAGAAAATCGCCGTATGGGACTATGAGAGTTGTTGTACTCCCTCCGTCCCTGTTTAATTGTCGCTGGACAAAAAACACGATGCCTAACGTTGACAGCAAAAGATCTTAACACCTCTACTATGTGCCGGCTGTGCGTGCAGCGATTCAGTGTCTAGGCAATCTTTTTCCTTCGCCCGAGTCCCGAGAGCAGGAGTGCTCATCAGGTGTGTCGTTGTTGTCGCCGTACGCTCGGTCCACGCGACGCCGGCGGACGCGTGCTGTAGCTTCCATTGCTTGGCTCAGTTCGGCGTGGTCGGCGGCCGCGCAAATTAATCCAAACACATCTCTCTCGCTCCAGGTGGTTCTCGCGGTTGGTGCGTGTACCACCGTGCGCCGAATTCTTCCAGGCCGCTGCTGTTGCTGCCGCGCATATACGGCATATCCCTCCGGCCGCGCGCCGACGCTGAAATAAACGTGGAGTATCCGTCTCGCACTCCCGGACGAATAATGTACACTGCTACGGTGCTACTCCCTCTGTCCCCCTTTTCACTGTCGTTGGAGCTACAGTCCGTTGTCCCAAAATAATCGTCGCCAACGCCTATCCAAGGCTGCTCTGCTGTCACATTCTGTCTCATTTACTCTACCGCCCATCGATCATTCCTCCAATCTCCAGCCTCCGTGTGGCTGGCTCGGCTATACTCGCGGGCTGCGGCCTGCAGCCGAGGGAAAAAGAAAAAGGCAAAGCGGTGTGGACGCGGGGGGGCGGTGGCGGGTATATGCGATCGGCGCGTGTTCCCGCTGCAACGCAGCCGCAGGTTGCGGGGCTGCGGCGCCGCACGAGCGGGCGGGCGGAGTCCAGCCCGGTGCCGCACGGTGGACAGGCGTGTGGACGTGGACGGACGCGGACGCTGAAATAAACGCTGAAATAAACGTGGAGTAGCATCCGGCGACCGCGACGGACGCGTCGGATCGGATCCCACGGACGCAGCAGCAGCAGCTAGCGGTAGCACTTGAAATGAAACGAAGAACGCACTACACTACACTACACACTCATCGGCCGGGCACGTGGACTGGCGACGCGTTCATGCCCGCATGCACAGTCTTGCTGCGCGTCCACCATCGGTCGGCATACGACGTACTACCTCCGTTCCACTTACGCATCGTTTTGGCTTTTATAGATTCATTATCTTTGTTATGTATCTAAGATAAACACTATGTCTAGATTTATAGCAAAATCTATGAATCTAAAAAGCCAAAACGACCTATGATTTGAAACGGAGGAACGACACATCTGCTAGCTGGTCGTTCACGGCAGTGCAATGCTGACGCTCTCCTCCCACCTTTCCAGGTAGAGACCACATCATGCACACGCAGCGCTGGTATCCGGCCGCCGGAGCTGTCTGTCAATCGAGATCTCGACGGGACGACGCCGGCCGGCGTCGGCACAGCTGCAGCCCGATCCCTCTTCCCCTCCGGTCACGCGGCAGCAGGTACGGTGCCCCCCTGCTTTTGGTGCTAGCTGCTAATGCATTATCACCGCGCGCACCTTATCTGCCTATCGCCTCTTATCTCCAGGTCGACCCGGTCCTTTGCCTTTACTTTCCCCGGATAAAAAAGCACGCGCACCACCGTACCTCTCCTCTTCTCACGCTAGCTCCTTGTCACGTGTGCTCTTTCATCACGTATACCTGAGACGACGGATGATGTTGATCAAAAGTACCGACATGACACCTTTTTATCTCTGCACCTATTTGCATATTGTTTCAAGGTAAAACTTTTTATCTCTCTATCTATCCGATCCATTTGCAACTTTCACGCATGCATGCTACCACCTTTGCCTTTCTCTTCTAGGACCTGCCCGAAATAAACTAGCACCCACGACAGCGGGGAAAAGCTAGTACCTACATTTGGCACACTACTACTATCCACACAGTGCTTTCCATGTGCATGCAGTTCCACTTCCACCACCATCCGGACCGCAGCCGCGCAGGTGCCGCACTGTGCGCTTTGCTGCTGGTCATATGGTGCCTTTCAGTGTACTTTTCATCTCTCGATCCCTTGTGGTTGTGGTGTGCCCCTCATCGTACGAGACCCAGACCCAGCGGTTGGCGACAACGTGCCCACGGCACTCGCAGAGAGCATGCAACGCGTGCGTCAAGTACGGGATAGACGGCCCCTCCTCCTGTTCAGCTTTCTCTGAGTCTTGAACTCGCTATTCGAATCTTTGATGCAGCAGTGGCGGCCTCGGCTACCCATCATGAAGGAGGTGTCGTTGTCCGATTGATAACCTCTGATTTGAGCCCAGACGGGTGGCTCCAACGATATTATTGCAACAAAACGGCGCTTAGAGCATCTCCAGCCGCCTAACTCTCAAATGGACCTCTATCTTTATTTTAGTTTATCAAATGGAAAAAAACACTCCAGCTGGGCCTCTAAACAAGCCCCTATTTAGTGGAGGCCTCTAAATATTGGTCCAGAGCCCCTATATCTGGAGGCCCTCTATTTTCACGTGGGCCCCCTTCTTTTTTTTTCTCCGCACGTTCTCCTCTTCTTCCTCTCCACTGCCGCCGCCCTCTCTCTCGACTGCGAATGGGCACGACGCACGTCACCTCCCTCTCGACTGCCGCCGCCCATTCTCCAGGCCACCCGAAGCCGCCGCCGCTCACTGCGTTGTCCCGGCCGGCGGTAGACCGCCGACTCCCCGCGGTTGAGCGGGCTCCCGCCCTCCCACGCCCCCTCTGGGCGCCTGCGGTACGAGGCTGAGGCGCCCCGCGTGGCTACCGTAGGTACTGCTAGCTCGGCTACGGTGGCGCGTAGGAGCGCAAGAGCGGCGGTGCGCAGGAGCGGCCTCGGCTAAGGCGGCGCGCAAGATCCGGCCGGCCGAGCGCGGTGGCGACGGCCTGGCGGGAGCACGAGCTTGGGCCAGCCTCGGCTGTGGCGGCGCGTAGGTGCGCGAGATTCGGCCTTGGCTGTCGCGGCGCACAGGTGCGGCGGCGGCGTGGGGGACTCGACCTCCGGCCGGGCGCGGCGGATCTCAACCTCCAGCCGGCGGCCCTCCTTCGGCTCAGGTCTCGTCGCTCGGGCGGAGATTGGGCTTGCGCGATGTGGACGGCGGAGGCGGCGTTCTCGCGCTCAGGGTCGTGGCGGGAGGCGGAGGACGAGCGGGGGGCGCGGCGGTGGGCGGCGCTGTAGAGGCTCCCCACCGTCCCCTGTGTGCGTCTGGGCCTGCTCAGGTCCCCGTCGGCCCCTGGCAGCGCCTGCGAGGGCGATGACGTGCTCTGCGAGGTCGACGTCACGGGGCTTTCCTCCGCGCGACCGCACCGCGGACGTCGACCGCCTCCTCGCCGACTCCGAGCACTTCTTCCTGTCACCAAACATTATTACTTAACTACAAAGAAAGAAAAGACTATAGTAGTCACTAGACTGACTATAGTAGTCCGTCCGGCTGCTCTTGCTTAAATCATTACTCTTCATTCTCCCGTGCTCTAGCAATTGCGCTCCCTAGACCACTACCATTTAGTTAGGTAGGGACAATCAATCCATAGTTACGGGAATAACGGAATGCATGGGGATCCAAAAAAATAGAAAAATGAATATTTTCTATGAAATCCGGGCGCGGCGGCCGGTGCGGATGCGGTTCCTAGGAAATTGCTATCTTCCGCTGACAGCTGAGTCCCACTAGTCAGGTTGATTTAGGGGCTTTCATTTAATCGGACTGGCTGGAGTATGGAGAGGATTTCAAGCCCCTAAACTTTTATAGGTCCACCAAAAATACAAAATAGAGACCCATGTTTAGTCACTGGGCTGGAGTTGCCCTTAGCATGGGAGTAGTCTGAGGCAGGAAATTAATATGGGGCTACAAATGTGCTCGGCAAGAGGCATACCAGCACTTATCTACATATCTAATTAACAAACCTCAGACACATCGGTATAGTAGTCTTGAGAAATGACCTGATCGTCTCAAAATGATGCTTCTATATTGCTTTGACAGGCATTTTGTCTTTGGAGATTTTACGGTACGGTACTGATTAAGTGTGTGCATGCTGTTGGAAAAAGGAAACAATCAGGTAATTATATGGGTCCCACCTAGCTCGACCCAATGCTACAAGCAAATGCGCTTGTTGTTGTTGGACAAATTTTGAATGTTAGAATTGTATGAAAGATGGAGGAAGCATATATTATTGCTACAAGATCTAGAAGTACAAGAACCTTCTTAATGGTACTCCTAACCGTCGTCCCTCTCATCATGGCATGATGGTTCTCAAGATAGTGTATTCTAGCATTCCCGCAGTCATAGTAGCAGTAATGTGGACAGTGAGACAATTAAGTATTAACTTTTTTGCGAAATGAATTAAGTATTAACTACCATAGATACAATATACTCTAGCTGTTGGGATAAAGATCGACGACAGAGATGTAGCGGTTGCTTTCACGGTGTCATCCAGTCTAGCTAGCTGGACTGATGCTCCATTGACGCTGAAAATGATTGGGGAAAGGAAAGGCTCGATCAATTCAGATGGTTGGACGGATCCATTGGAGACGCGGGCCATACGTACACATGCATGCAGAGATAAGCCTGCAGGCTCGCACTCGCAGTTGCTTCTGCCGGCGCGCGCCCACCAAAAACATATCAATCGTCGTCTTCGGTCTTCCTGGCCCAGGCCCCGTCATCCAGCTGCGTTTTGCTGCCCCTCCAAAAGCTTGTCCATATCGGTATATCCAGCACTAGCAATCTGCAGCCTCACATTGCATTGCAATATTGCTTCCCCCACCATCTATGGCAAAAGCCTATTTTTTAAAACAAAAAAATATGGTCCTCTTTTGTTCCCCAAAATATGCATGCATGCTGATATCTAGATTGGTTTCAAATTAAAATATAGTTGAGTGAGAGCTAAAATGGAAGATTGCAGTGGTCTAATCCTAGTAGATGCCAGATCCATCTCAATTAGCTTTTTGTACGGTAGGGCATGCGCATCCTATGTGGCTTATCTTATCCCTCCCTACTTTTGCATAGTTTTCTATGTGGTTAGTTGCGAAATAAGATAACTTACTTTGAGTAGTGCTCAAAGGTAATCATTTGGTCTTAGTACTTGAGGACACAGATCGAACTTTAGTTTATTCCTTTTGTTACAAATACTCATGTAACTATATATGGGAAAATATCGATTGTTTTTGAAAGGGAAAAGTTCAATTTTCAACCTCCAACTCCGGCAAAAGTTCGATTTTCAACCTAGAACTACAAAACCGGATAGAAATAGCCATCCAACTATCAAAACCGGACAAATTTGGCCCTTTGGGTGGTTTTAAGAGTGGTTTTGTATTTTCTACAAACTTTAAATGTTTCGGTTCAAACACAAAAATTCATAACTAATTAATCCCAAATCATAAAAATATGAAATTGGTACCAAATTTTTTCTAAAAATTTAGGTTATTTGTTGGTACTATATTTAGAGTTATTTACATATTACTATTTTACTATTTCTAGTATTTTATTGCTCATAATAAAAAATATAAAACATGAATAAATGAGATTCATATAACACCAAATAGAACATCAACATTTCCGTTACATTTTCAGGAACTTTTTGGTACCAATTTGATATTTTTCACATTTTAAACGAATTAGTTATAATTTTTTGTTAAACCAAAACTTTTTAAATTTTTAGAAAATACAAAACCACTCTTGAAAACCACTCAAAGGCCCTAATTTGCCCGGTTTTGACAGTTGGATGGCCCTTTCTACCCGGTTTTGTAGTTGTGGGTTGAAAATCAGACTTTTGCTGTAGTTAAAGGTTGAAAATAGGACTTTTCTCTTTTTGAAATATTATATATGCATTAATATTTTTTTCATATTTGTTGACTTATGCAGCTGAAAATCTGCTGGGTACCAACTTGACGAACAATAATACAGCCATGCCTACTATAGGGCCCGTTTAAATGGGCTTGGATCAGGCTGAATCGTAGCCCATCCTTGCATGCTGAGGCCCAATAGGGCTGCTGTACCAATGATCTATGACTCGACTGTTCTGCTAACTATTGAAACGATTCCTCTAAAAGGAAGGTTATTGAAATGGTTGATTAACTGGTGATCACTTATTCAAACATTCGAGGTGGTTTCGAGGCAACTAGCTTAGATGCTAGTAGATGCAAAGCTCTAACCGTACCATGGAACAAATGTAGGACAATCAACACTAAGGGCCCCGGGGTAATCTTTGCTAAAGTTCCTTTTCTCAGTTTCAAACCAAAGATATGTGCTGCTGGCAAGTGGCCAAGCTGATATTACATTTATTCTCGAACGGTTAAGAAAATATTCTTGCATGTGGTTTTATACGATTTACATGGATACAAAAGAAGCTTGGAAGATTTGGGCCATGATTAGTCGGCGAGCTAGTTGCGTGCGTGCCAATGGAGGGCACGACACAACGTGTTCATGAAGCAAACTGGACACTCCTGTAGTAGCAAAGCCTTTCTGCCCATCTTTCTTCTTCTGGAAATGTGGTGTTGTGGTCCAGTCCAACAAACCTCCCCTACACAGCAGTCAACAAATTATTGCTACACGTATATAGGTCCCCCTACGTATAGATCTCATTTAATAGATTTACGAATTTCACAAGAATAATGTTCTTCTACCGCTGCAACGATATTCCGAAGGTAGATAACTTGTTTCTAAGGTTTAGTGTGAATCTCGAGTATACTTATTATTAAGACAATTCACAATTGATAATCATTTCAAAGAGATCGAGAGTATACACTAACACCATTTTTTCTCGACAAACTAATATGATTGTCTCTTAAAATAAATGCTAGAGAGATAGGAACATGTTATATACAAACGTAAAATGCTAATAACCACCATGAAATGTGTCGTCACTAGAGTTTATTGTATGCTTTGCTGGTGATACGATATGATACCTTTCTATTGGACACGTTCATTCTTAATGAAAGCGAAATATATAATAATATGAGCTCAAAGAATATGTTCCTTGTAGTTTCGCTCTAATTGTCCAAAAGGCCACATATCTTTGCGAGCACTTAGCACCGATTAATCATGTGGATTCAGGTCAGGTGTAGAGTGGATTTATACCTGTGTCATGGCCTACGTGTTCAGTGTATGCCGATTTGCCAATCACGAGGCAACGAAAAGTAGAAAAAGGAGAAACGAATGAACACGGATCAAAAGAATCCAATACCAACCACACAGACACTACGGATCTGGGTAGCCAGTAGGACATAAAGAAGAAGTTCGCCAAAAGTTACTGGAAATGCCATTTTTATATTCTCCGATCCAAAATGGATGGAAATGACATTCTGATTTTTTTTTGTCTCCTTCACTTTTACTTGTAATCATATTTTGAGAGCTTATTTATCAACAAGCTTATTGCCATAATTTAAGTGAGCTTGTGTGTTGTTGCCAAATTGTGAAAAATTATTTGTGTTCGAATTTACACTCACTAGGTTCATGTGGTTGCCCGCCCCCCCTTCTGATTTTCTTTCCTGCATTTACTTCCTCTCCTGGGTATGTACCATAATATACCAACTCCTTTACATGATCAGACAGTACAAAATTGATTTATCAATTCCCCCTTCTGCTTCCCATTAAAACAAAACTATCCACTTCAGCTTTCTACCACTCCTCCCATGCACATATATAATCCCACATAAACACAATTTGGCTCAATTCGATTACAGTTATTAGATAAATATTAGAATATTTACAGTTTTCATGTAAATGAAGTCTAGTATAGGAGTTTTAGTGCTGTTAGAAAGCTTACAATCAGATATCAAAATTCCATGAATTGTACTCACCGTGTCTATTATGGAAGATCAGGATCCGTCCTGCTACTTTAGCCTAAGATATGCATCAAGCAGAATAATCTACATATGGCGTTGTATTACTCGCTTGTTTTAGACTTTTTATGCATGTACATTTTCAAAGTTTATGAAGTCTCAGTATTGAAGAGCGAGGCAATTTGATGAAGCGGAAGAAAATTAAGAAAACTTAGAAAGACATGTATGAGCAGACTAGAAAAACATCCAACAAAGAGAGAAACCATCAGTTTTTTTGGGATAGAACGTGCTGGGTTCCTACAACGACTTTGGGGCCCCCGGTGGCCTAGCTAGCTACTATAGCTCGCCCGCCAAAGATATGATGCAGCAGGGCGGCTCCATTCCATGCACGCAATATATTCCTCAAGGTGAAGCTAATAATAGCAATAATGTCGTCACAGCGTGCAATAAAGGTGATGGATGGATGGATGCATGATTCGTAGACACAGATGATGGATGGATCAGAGTCGGTAGCCATGCATAGACATGATCGGTGGAAGTAACGATAAGGATTCTCTCTCGCTCATGCATTGCATTGCCTTCGTCCCGATTCTCCGGGAGGAAGAAGGTGGCCGGCCGGCCGGCCGTGGTCGATCGTCCGAGGCCACAGGCTCTCCATGCCGGCCGGCATGCGTCAGTCAGATATGGAGCAGCTCCATCTTTACACCCTCCCAAAGGAAGCAAGCAACGACCGATAGGCCATATAGCTGTCATGCTGATGCATGGGTCGATCGGTCGATGCTGTTCTCTGCGTCGTCGTAGATTCGAGCTACCAACCTAGCTATGCTTGTTCCAGCCTATGCTTTTGCGAACGAGAACACACGACATATCCTCCATCTATCGATGATGCATGATGCCCGAGGCCAATAATTTGCACCGGCCGGCCGGCACGAAGAATAGTTTCCCGTGGCCACACATGCCATGCTGCTAGCTCCGATCGATCCATCCACGTAATAATATGTAGCTAGCAAGCAGCATCACATATATTCGGTAGCTAATTAATAGCTCCATACATATCATTGGTGCCACTGCCACGGTAACGTGACGCGCTCCCGTTCGTTCTCGTGTACGTTCTCGCCGCAGTTAATTAGCTAGGCGTCTGTTTACTGTACGTTGGGAGATTATATTCCATGCATCATCGCCACCGTCCGGCCGGCATCTTCTTTAATTAGGTGCCGGCCCCACACCGAACCTAGAGCGAGAGAGCACCGAGATGATGATCGACGCAGGTACGCGTCAGCACGGCACCTAATGTTCGTGGTCACCATGCATGCGTGTCGTCGGTGCATGTTATGATGGATCATGTTGCATGCACACGCATGTTATGATCGGAGTAGCTAATATGCTTCTGTCGTAGGCGACGGCGCTGTCACGTACATATACAGCTGCGAGCTATAATGACGAACGAAACAAGGTTGATGAGAACGAAAGAAGGTTGATGATCGATCGACGAATAGATGGGACTTAGTACTAACAAGTTTTTTTCCCCCATAATGCAAAGAGGCGTATAGGGCACGTGGCATCTCGAGGCATGATGATATATACTCCAATGCCGGTAGTAGCCAGTGGTGCATGCAGCAAAGAGGCCAATCATGGCGAGAGAGATTCCCCGATCCAACACGTAGGCGCAAGGAGACACCCAGAGACGCGATCTCGAAGCAATCATATGCCCTGATGCCGTAGTATGTAGGGACGACCAAAGCATATATACGCACAGCCATACACTACAAATATATGCATCTATACTACTCTCCCCCATATTTTTATATATATAGTAAGATATTCGATCGGGTTTGTGCGAGGTGGCCGCTCCACAGCCAGCCACTGTGCACGACCCTGGCCTGGCCTGGAAAAGCGAGTAACTGACGGTTACAGAGGTTAACTGTCCCTGTTAGGTGAAAAGAACGCATAGATTATTGGCGGCAGGGCATGTGGTCGCTGGGGTTGACGACGAGAGGGGAGATTTGCCTCGGTGTGCGCCGAATCTTGTGCGCTAGGTAGCTTAGCTGCTCTGTCGCCCATTGATTCCCGTCTCTCTCAGCTGATCAGCTCATTGTTCCTCGCTCTCCAAACTACTAGTATATACTACATCAGTTCTAAATTACAGGTTGTTTTAGCTTTTTTATTTTTATTATGCATCTAGATAAACGTTATGTCTAGATTCATACCAAAACCTATAAATCTAGAAAGGCTATAAAAGTACCTATAATTTGAAACGGGGAAGTAGTATATATTAGTTAGTGTACAAGCCAAATCATAGTAGCAGGCGCCACGCTCACTGCACGCAAAGAGATAGAAACAACAAAGAGCGCTAGTTTATTGGACAGCACTTCCGTCGATCACATGCACATGCAAGACATGCACGCAGGTTTAAGGCCTGCTGCCTGCCTGACATATGATAATCACCGACCAAAACCGTGGGGCTAATAACATAGTATGCGCTACAGCGACAGCTCTGCTCGACCGATCCTATGTTTAGATGATGATATGATGATACATTGGTATAGCATATCTTGTCAGTGTAAATAAAGGTGGCTAGTTTAGCTTTGATTTTTTTGTCACGGGAAGGAAGAGACGACGACTAGCCAAGACACCGACTACTGCTAGCAGTGGTCCTAAAACAAGTGTACAGATGGCAACAGTTTGAAAGGCAAGCTGTGTCAAGTTGGATGGACGAGCTGCAGAGAGACCATGGGAAAGACACCTGATGTCCTGATCGATAACAACGTAACGGGCAGCTAATGGATTGTGAATTGTGCTAGATGACATACAAGGCAAGTCCCGCAATCGTCGGGGACTGGTCGAGACCAACGTCCACGTTAGCGCTGACGACGGACCGGCCGGCCTAAGCAACGTGTACAGTACAAGATTGTTTTCTCTTTTTTTGGAAAAAAAGAAAAGAACAAAAGAACAAAAGGGTCGATCGATCAAATTAAAGAGCGGCGCGGCGGTGCATGCTTGCCGCCGACAAAGTGCGCACATTGGCCAGCCAAACCGTACGTATGCCCCGCGCTGCATGCGGTGTCGCGCCACCGTACCCCTCGCACAAATAAAGCGTACGAGTGCTACGTGTAGCCTAGCGCCCCATCGCACACTCGCAGGAGGGGAGCGCGCGTCACGTACCGGCCGCCCGGGTCGACGTACAACTCGTGCCCGCGACACAACGCAGTTCATCCGTTTGGGCGGTGGTGGGCTGGCCGGCGGGAGGCGCATCATATCGAGACACGACGCGGCCCGGCCTACGGGAATTGACACGGTCGCTGTAGGAGGAGGAGCAAAGAGCAGGCACGCATCAGCCGGCCGACCGACCGGCCGTGTCCTGTACTCTCCTGTCTGATACCGACACCTCTTTGACGACGTTTCCGTGGGCACTGTGCTGTGCGTGCGTGGCGCGCGGCACAGCAGAGGATCCCGGCCGGCCGTCGCTGTTGCAGGTGTCGCGAACGGAGACATATGCATACTACTACTAGGTAAGTAGGTGTATATACTATTGCTACCAGCCTAGCAGCCTAGGTAGTAGGAGTAGGTGGGGGAGCGGGCGGCGTACTACGTGGAGTCGTGGACGCGACGAGCTGAGGGCATGCATGGGGTCGCCGCTGTGCGCTGCATCTTGCCATCCTGGATGCACCAGCCCATGCCATGGGACCTGACGCCGCGGCCTGCGGTCCGGGGTCATGCACGCACGCACGCACGAGCGGACAAAATGGGAGCAAGGCGTACGCAGGCAGGCCAGGTTCAGGGCCGCGCGCGGGTGTCAGCAGAAGCCGCGGGATGTCGTCGCCCGCCCGTGTGCCCACGTCCCCGCGCCGCGCGATCCCCGCCCACAGGGGTGGCGCCACGGAGGGGGGGGCGCCCGCGCGGGGTGTCACG
Organism: Urochloa ruziziensis; assembly: GCA_015476505.1. NCBI lineage: Eukaryota > Viridiplantae > Streptophyta > Magnoliopsida > Poales > Poaceae > Urochloa > Urochloa ruziziensis. The sequence continues at coordinate 38,958,109 of CM027124.1, forward strand.
AGGGCTCCCCGCACACGCGTCCCCGCCCGCGCCGTCCCGGTTCGCTGCACTGTACCCGCGGCCGCGCGCGCCCATGGGTTTGGGGACTCTGGGGTTCCTCCTCTTCTCCCTCCGATCCTCCTGTAGCCCGAGGCCTAGTACGTGTAGGCACGCCGGCCGTGCCATTAGAGCGAACCCCATTCTGCGCGCGTCGGACCTGGCCGGAATGTTTGCGTGTGCCGCCGGCGCGCACGTGCGGGCACACGCCACCGCGGGGCCACACCTTCCTCGCCGTGCGCGTGGCCCCCGCTGGGCGGGCACAGGGGCTATGCCTGACCTGGAGCTGCACGCGATGCGGCAATCCCCCAAGCGAGGTGCCGAGGTGTGCTGTGCTCCTCGTTGCTGTACTACGATGGTCGATGGACTCTCGGTTACCCAGAGGCCGGGGGATGATTTTCGTGACGCCCCCGCTGCTCTAGTCCGGACGCCGCCGCGGGCCCCTCCGCGGCCATAGATTCGCGGGTCGCGCTCGCGGCTTCCCCGCGCGCGGGCGCGCCCCGGCCCCCAACTATAAATACCAGCCTCCCGCCTCGCGTCCTCTGCACACACACCCTTCCTCCTCCTCCTCGCTCTCCTCCCACCCCCCTCCGCTCTGCTCTCTGCGCGCGCTACCTGTTGGTGCTCGGCTCGGCTACCCCGTCGATCCAAGCAGCAAGCAGCAGCAGCTCGCTCGACGGGCCGGTTGTTCCAGCGGCAGCGATGACGAAGCAGGCCGTGGTTGTCCCCGTGCCGCCGGAGGCGGCCGTGCCGGCGCCGCAGCTCTTCCCGTACCCGCCGCCGCGTGCCGCCGGCGTGCGCAGGAAGCAGTGCCTGAAGATGAGCGGCGCCGGAGCCCCCGGCCGCGTCGGCGGGTGGGTCGAGTCCATGCGCGCCTCCTCGCCCACGCACGCCAGGGCCGCCGCCGCGCTCGCCGACGACGACGGCCGCCGCGCCGCCTGGATGGTGCGTGCGTTCCCGGCGCATTCACTCCCTCCCAATGCGTTTCCACCCCAAGCCTGCCTGCCTGCCTGCCTGCCTGCCTCCTATGTTTAATCCTCTGTTTTTTGGGTCGGGCAGGTTCAGCACCCGTCGGCGCTGGGCAAGTTCGAGCAGGTGGTGGCGGCGTCCAAGGGCAAGCAGATCGTCGTCTTCCTCGACTACGACGGCACGCTCTCGCCCATCGTCGACGACCCCGACGCAGCCTACATGTCCGACACGGTAATAACTACTACAGTACCGTTTTCTACACATGCTTCTCTTCTCTGCTGGCCTCTCCTCAAGGCTCAAGCTACCTCCCCTGTTTCTCTGATCACGGCTTCTTTCCGTTTGCCACAGATGCGGCGGGCGGTGCGGAGCGTCGCCAAGCACTTCCCGACGGCGATCGTCAGCGGGCGGTGCCGCGACAAGGTACGTACGGCGAGCATTATTTAGCCAATGGTGCCATGAATCCATCGATCGCGGATGACTGAAAAAGGTACGTACGGATGCCATGAACTCAACACGAACTCAACCTTGGACAGGTGTTCGAGTTCGTGAAGCTGGCGGAGCTCTACTACGCCGGCAGCCACGGCATGGACATCAAGGGCCCCGCGAAAGCCTCCCGCCACACCAAGGCCGCCAAGGTACCCATCGCCCCGCTTTCTCCTTTGCCACTTCCGCATGCACTCGCCGGCCACCACCCGAAAGTGGGGGAGAAGGAGATACTTATCTCACCCTGCCTCTCACCTTGTGTGGCTCACAGGCTAAGGGCGTTCTCTTTCAGCCGGCCAGCCAGTTCCTGCCCATGATTGAGCAGGTACGAACCATACCAAGGCAGCACTCCTCCATGTCCATCCCATGGCGACCCGACCTTTTCCGTTTTCAATCCCCAATCAAAATGCTAGCGACATGATGGAGCTAAATTCGATTTCTGGTGTGGTGTGTTGTTTCATGTTTGTTCAGGTGCACGAGTCCCTGGTGGAGAAGACCAAGGACATTCCTGGGGCCAAGGTGGAGAACAACAAGTTCTGCGTCTCTGTCCACTTCAGATGCGTCGACGAGAAGGTAGTTTACTTTACTGCTCCACCCCCGTTCCAGTGGGCCAATATATACGCAACAACCAAAGCTTCTGAATCTTTACCGAAAACGCGTCGAATCCAGAGCTGGAGCGCATTGGCGGACATGGTGAAATCGGTGCTCAAGGACTACCCGAAGCTGAAGCTGACGCAGGGGCGGATGGTGTTCGAGGTCCGGCCCACCATCAAGTGGGACAAGGGCAAGGCCCTCGAGTTCCTCCTCGAGTCGCTGGGCTTCGCCGACTGCGCCGACGTGCTCCCCGTCTACATCGGCGACGACCGCACCGACGAGGACGCCTTCAAGGTGCTCCGCAAGCGCGGCAACGGCGTCGGAATCCTCGTCTCCAAGCACCCCAAGGACACCTCCGCCTCCTACTCCCTCCAGGAGCCCGCCGAGGCAAGTGCTTTTTTTTTTTTAATTTGTCTTCCCGGGAGCGGCGCCGTCGCCGTCGCCGGGTAGCCCCGCCGCCGTCGGCTTCTGCCGCCCCACTTGCATTGCCCCCGCGCCCGCGACGCTGACACGCAAATATTCCTTCGTCTTCCTCTGCTCCTCTCACTGTCGCCGTGACACGTGTGCAGGTGATGGAGTTCCTGCTGCGGCTCGTCGAGTGGGAGCGCCTCTCCAAGGCCCGCCCCAAGTGGTGATCGCCGGCGAGGAGATCGATCGTCGATCGGCTGCCAGGCGGACGACGGATTATATATATATATATATAGCATATATATTATATATACATCTTTCTTTCTTCGATGGTTGGTTATATTAAACTAGAGGGAGAGCCGGCCGGCGTATCTCGGTGTCAGTGAGACAGCGTGCATGCCGATCAGCTCCCCCGCGTGCGGTGTCGTACGTTAACCCTACCGAGCTCACTGTGCACGGCGCAGCCATGTGCGTCCGCGGCGGGGCCCTTGCCTCCCTTCTTTTTACGGGGGGCGGCGCGCCCTGTGGTTGCCGGGGGTAGAAGAAAGCTTCACAAGCTTGAGAGCTTTCATCACGGGGCCCCTGGCTGGCTAGAGACGATGGGATCTGCTGGCTGCTGCGCAGCAACGCCAAAGGAGAAAAAAAGAAGAAGATGTGCGTACGATGTGTGTAATTAGTCTTGTTATTACTGTGGCCGCCTGAGTTCTGATTGTGTAAAAGATGTACCAAATGTTGATCCACCTACGGGAATGTATACTAGAGACAAATCTCAAGTCCTTTTTCACTGATTTCTACTGCGTTCATGCATGCCCCTTGTTCTGAGTGTACACTCAGAGCTTCCACAAAAATGGAAAAACATATATAAAACCTTGGATCGTCATTATAAGGCTTTCAGTGGTCTAGAAGCCGTTGGAACCCTGAAAAGGGCCACACAAACCATCTACCAGTACATCTAAAATTTCTAAATGCAGGCGGTGGCCTGGAGCCCTGGACATTGTACTGCTTTTTGGCTGGACATCCATGCCGTTCCCATCCAGGATGTATGTCCCTGTTGTTAATTTCAAAAAAAAAAAATGTCCCTGTTGGACCAGCCCCAGACATGCTAGCATAGCAGCGGCTAGCGAGTGCAATGTATGTTATCTGCTCAAAAGGCTTTCCTGAAAGTTGCATGCTTTCTTGTCAGCATTTGTTTTTTTGGGGGTGCCCTGAGAGAGCACGATCGATCTGTCCGTTTGGCTAAGATATGATTCCTAAAAAGGGATATTCTAGAAACTAGGTCAAGGTAGGGCGTTAGCCAAAGGAGAACTCGACAGGTGATGCGCAAGTACGAGTGGACCTCCACCATATCACCACCCCCAAAGACTGATGAGAAGCTACCTCTGCCAACTACTACCACTACAACCAGGGATTTTTTTCCCGACCGCTACCGGTCCGGATACCGCGGTAACCGGTCAAACCGGTCCGGACCGATAGCAGTACCGGCCGGTTGGAAACCGGCCAAATTTAAAATTTAAAATTTGAATTTAAAAAGTTGAAAAATTAAAAAATACTTTTAGGTGAGTAGATTGTAATGGTGTCAAAAATTTTCAAATATTAGTTCATTTAGAAGTCCAAACAGCCTAATAAATCGGCACGTTAAACTTCTAATGCCCGCAAAAAATATTAAATGCATTAATATGTGAAAATTTTTGACACCATTAGATTCTACGCACCTTAAACTATTTTTAGGAATTTTTTAGAATTTTTATTTATTTTTTAATTTTTAATTAATTTTTGAAAATTTGTCAAACCGCTCAAACCGGCCGGCTTACCGGTCAAACCGACCGGTTTACAGTTCGAAACCAGTTGAACTGCGGATTTAATTTGGTTTTTAAATTTGTCCGGTTTCTACCTGTTTCCGGTCTAACAGGTCCGGCTAACCGCTACCGCCGGCCAAACAACATAACAAAATATGTATATTAAGAAAAACAAAGTCTATTATTAATCTTCTTTATCCATAACTCCATACGAACATGCTGCACAATAGTTTCCATTGCCTCCCACTCTGCAGCAAGTCACCATGTACACTTAAAAAAATTATTCTGAATCGAACATTAATTTATAAGACAGTACGTACCGAGTAACATTGCGTATTACTAACATGGATTCAAATATTGGATGCTGCCTCAATCAGCATTATTCCAGGACAGAGTGTATGGCTTAGGTTGAATCGGAGCGGTGCATTGCTGTTCCTTTTCTTTTCTGAAATATGACGGGTGCATGTTCTTTGCAAGAGCATGTTGGTGTCACGTATCAAACTACTTTTCTCTGTAGCATAATATGACGAAGTGACAGAGTCACCTTGACCTAGTTAAGCGGCTAGCTGTTGCTACCATATAGTGCAAGTTGTCACAAGTCATGGCGTAAGGCCGTGCAAGACTTCGCTTCAACCAATGGTGTCATTCTCTACAGGTCTACTCACCAGGTCGACACACCAAAGCTTCGATCGAAACAGATGCATAACATGGTGAAAAGAAAAACAGGACAATTGTCACTGTCTAAAAGAAGGTCGATTTCGCCTTTTGCAATTCAACAGGAGCCAAAATACGCACATATAGCGAAAAAGTCTGGTGTTAAAATACAAAGGAGTCGACTTCAACTGTTTTTACGCTTGACAATGCCATGGATTTTTGAAAAACAAAACTTTATCAAGAATAAAACTTCCAATCTTCTATACTAAAAAGAGCGAAAGAATTTTAATTCGTCAAATCCGACAAGTGGACCTATTGGTCTGACAGGTGGGCCTACGGTTAAATAGGTGGGCTCAAGTCTACACAGTCGGATTTTATGATGATCGAACGCTCTAAACTAATCTGAAGAGTCCATGTTGATTACATCTCTAATTTAAAGAATATGACATGTGCCTGCGGCATGTGCCCTTGTGCTAGTTTCGAAAAAAAAGGAAAATAAAGTTTTTCTTATATAAGCTCGATTGGTTGTTTTCTTGACAACCGACACTCTTAATTTTCCAGCCCTTGGATCTACACCATGATTATTCCTGCTAGGGTTGGGGTCCACAGCATTCAGATTTTTTCTAGATTCCATGGTTTCAATTTTCAATCATAATATGTTTTAGCTTATAAGTCATAATCAGTTCATAGTGTTTTTTAGACACATAATTTATTAAATGTGGCTTTCACGGACTCCCCCGTTTAAAATCAATAGTGAGCGCACCCTGTTGAGTCCATAAATCAACAGAAATACATATTCATAATCACATTGATATCATGCTACTTGTTTTAGTGATGAATCACCAAATACCAGTCATTGATTTATTCGAACTACCTTTTATGATTGAAACAGACGCATAACAAGGTGAAAAGAAAACATGACAATTGCTTGTCACTGTCAAAAGAAGGTCGATCTCGCCTTTTGCAATTCAACAAGAGCCAAAATATAGCGAAAACTCTGATGTTAAATGTCAAAGAAGTCGACTTCAACTAGTTTTATGCTTCACCATGCCATAACATTTTTAATAAACTTTTGCTTATATATGCTTGGTTGATTTGTTTTCTTGCCAACAGACACTCCAATTTTCTAGCCCTCGGATCAACATCACTTCCTGCTCGGGTTGGGGTCCATAACACTTCAGATTTTTACTAGACCCCATATATCGTCGCTTCAATTTTCAATTGTTTTAGACCATCAGTCATAATCAGTTCATAGTGTTTTTTAAACACATTGTTTATTTTATGTAACTTTCAGGTACTCTCACGTTTAAAATCAACAGTGGGCGCCCCTGTTCATTCCATAAATCAACGGATATGTATCATGATCACATTGATAATACTTCTTGTTGTAATGAAGAATCGCCAAATACTCATCATTTTAGTCCATATAAATACTCTTCTTTGTATGGTTTTGATTTATTCGAATAGCCTTTACTAGTTTTCAAGACTGATTAACCAGTCATCATCAGTGTCCTTTTCAGTTACGAGAGGAACATCCATCGAATTCGACAACAGATTAACTGCTATGACAGGAAAAGAAAAGGATCCAAAGCCACCATCTCGGCTAGCTCAAACAAAAACTGAAGCCACAAGTACATCATTTTTTTTGGAAGGAACCACAAGTACAGCTTTCCCGCCGCTTTCAAGGAAACCTCTCTTTCGTGCATCTCAACATCTGGATGAATGCGTGTGATTATGAGCTGATCCCTTGCTTTCTATCTGTTGATCTTTTTTTTTCACTCTGAATATGTAACTGAACATCTGGTTCATTCAGTTCCGGCGAGGTATCATATCATTGGCCGACGAGCACCTGGGGGAATAACTGGTCGACAGATCACCCTCCCCCCACTGTCACCTACTCACTTCTGCATCGTCACCGGCCGTGGATTCCTTGTATGCCGTCTCCCTTTCCATGTCCTTGGACAGCGATGCGCCTGATTTCTACGCGCCATCGAGCAACAGTCCATGGACCGACCGGTCTAGGTGTAGCAAGATAAGAGAGTAGGATAAGTGCCTTTGGCCTTCTTCGCCGTCATCGTACTACACCCGTCCATGGATCACCGGTCCGCGAAGAAAGACAAGCTGTACAAGCCAGGGCTTTTCGGCATCGATTCTGACGAAACGTTTCGGTTGTTGATGGCGCGGCTGGTTCCTGTCATGGTGTCATCTCAAGACGGCCGGGGGGTCTGTCAGAAGCTTCAAACAGCCAGCTTCCTTTGCACACACACATGAAGTGCTAGCTTTAGCTCAGCTTCCTTAATTATAGATTACATCTCGTTGAGACGTCTCGTCGACTCACCGTGCATGCGCATGGACCGAACCACTGAAGCTTTGATCAGCAGTTGAGAGTTTGAGACTGCAATTACTGAAGAATTGTCACTACCGTTTGTTGCCCATCAGTTACTGAGGACCCGGTGTGTCCGAGGACCGGTGGATGGTCGCTTCCTGGTGTGATGAGTGATTGACAACGTAGTGTGGATTGACGTTTTCCTTGGCTTAAGTATTGCAGGTGTAGAATGCGGCTTGGTTGCATTGGTGCAGGTGAAGAACAGGCGCGAAAGGTCTTAGCCATGGCGGCCTCCGAGGAGCGGAGAGACAAGTAGGCTTGGTTCGAGGGACCCGATGGCCGGTGGATCAAGTGCGGTTCACATGCTGGCAAGAACGAGCAAGGGGACGTGGTTCCGGTGCGAGGTAGCGGCTCACAACCGAAGCTCGTACGCGGACGAGAAGCCGGTGCAAGGTGACGGCTAACGACCGAAGCTTGCGCGCGGGGTTTGGTGATTTGGCCACAAAATCATCGGTGGACGGTTTCCCTTGGTTTGGGCCTCAAAACCAAGGACCGAGGACTCGACGTAGCGACGGCCCGGCCTGCCAGCCAGGGGCGGTCCAACCGCCCCCCAGGGGCGGTGTGACCGGTCCCACCTGGGCAGGTCGCCCGTGAGCGTCGAGGAGCTTCGATCCGGAGGACACGCGGCGTGATCGCAAGGCTTGCGTCGGAGGGAAACTAGTTTTCCCTTCATCCCCTTTACCTAGAACTACTTCTAATCTTTCTTAGTTTTGTATAGGTGAATTCATGGTTATGTGATGGAGTTTGTGCTGCTCATCTTTGTGCCATGATTTGATTTCCCGAGCTCCTTTTCTTTTTCCCATTTTCGGAGGTATTTTCGGAGCCATTTTTGGGGGATTTTCGTTCTTCACTTTCTAGCCCGTTTTCTCTCGGATTTCTTTGGGGGAATCACGTATGAGTGCCTTGTGCCTCTTTTGCTGGTGATCCCTTGCCCCCAAACGCCGGGAATCGGTTTAGATTTGAAGTTTTCGGGATGAACTCGTGGAGGGTGTGTTCTTCGCTAGATTTGAAATTCCCGGAGTTCTAGGGAGTTAGAGGCCGAGATTTTTGGGGCGTAGCCTCTCCTTGAGGTGTATATCATCTACCCAAAGTTTCGTCTCAAAACTCCAAGCCGTTTGGGAGATCCGTTCTCGAGTTGACCTTTTTCCCGTGCTGTCTGGCAAGACCGGTGCGACCGCCCTCGGATACCGGTGTGACCGCCCCTGGCAGGCAAGGGCGGTGCAACCGCCCCTGGCTGAGAGTTGGTGATTCGTGTGGTTTTCGTTCGATTCGTGTTGGATTTGTTCGATTCATGTTCCGCTGTGTTGATCTTGTTCATAGGGTCAGTAGCTTCACAGTAGCTACGTGATCTTGGCAAGATCGGTTGGTGGGCTTTGGAGTTGAGTTGGGAGTAGCCGGATTCGTGAGAGAAATTTTTATCGGCTCCCATTCACTCCCCCCCTCTCTGGTCGCCTAATCGGTCCTTCAATTGGTATCAGAGCCGGTTACGGGTCTTTGCGACTCTAACCAGTCTAAGATACAAAGATGGCGTACCAAGATCGGGGTTCCGGGCCTCCGCACTTCGATGGGAAGAACTACCCGAACTGGGTTGCGCGTATGGGCGCTTTCTTGCGAGGCAAAGGAAAGTTGCTGTGGGATGTGACGAAAGATGAAAACTATGTAAATCCCACCAACTTAGATGACCAGGATGCAAAGGATAGGTTTGAGGCAAACGCTAGAGCTGTTGACTACTTGTTCCGTGCTTTGTCTGCCGAGGAGTTTGAGCGTGTTTTGGGTGAGGACCTAGCTAGCCAGATCTGACAGAAGCTCAAGGTAGCCCACGGTGGTGATAGCCATGTCAAGGCTAGGCTTTTCTCGATGTACAGGAGAGAGTATGAGAATTTTGCTCATTTGCCAGGAGAGTCTGTTGATGCTTTGTTTCAGCGTTTCACTTCGATTGTCAACAACATGAAAGCCAACATTACCGTGCTCCCATACTCGGATCATGACCGAGCTATCAAGCTCCTGCAAGCACTTGATAGATCCGTGTGGGGTGCCAAGGTTGAGGCGATCATTGAGTCGGCAAACTATGAGACTCTTTCTGTTGATGAGCTTTTCTCGAAGTTGAAGTCTTCCGAGGTGGACAGACAGTTGCTTGCCAAGGCTAAGAGTCCGACTGATCCCCATAGTCTGGCTCTAGTCGGTGGCTCTGGATATGGACATGCTAACACTCCTAGACACTTTGCTTTGTCTTCTCTTGTGTCCCTTCCAGATGAAGAGTATGAGGTGCTGAGCGAGGAGGATCTCGCGTTGCTCACGAGGAGGTTCGAGCGGATGTACCAGAACCGCAAGGGTTCGAGGCGTGCCGGGAGTACGTGCTACAGATGCGGGAAGATGGGCCACTTCATCGCCGAGTGCCCCGAGGAGATCAAGAACGACTACAACCGCAAGCACCGCCCGCGAGACGACCACAAGCACCGTCCCAAGGACGAGTACCGCTCCAAGAACAAGAACAAGGACGAGAGAAGATCCAAGAACAAGCACGGTGGACACAAGAAGCACAGATCTCGAGCGATGGTGGCTGATGCGAGCGACATCGACACAAGCTCCACCAACACGTCGTCAAGCTCAAGCAGTGAAGATGAAGACCGCGGCCACCGCAAGGAGAAGAAGAGCTTGAACCGCAACTTCAACGGCATCTCCTTCGCCGCCGTCGACTACTGCACCATGGCGCACGACTCCGTGAAGAGCAAGGACGACTCCGAGTCCGACTCCGAGGATGAGGTATTGACAGATCCCACCTCTTTGCGTCAGGAGATTGCTAGGTTAGAGCAGTTGGTCGATAACCGCGATGATGTGCTTAGGAAGACCAACAAGGAGAAGAGGGAGTTTAGGTCTTTGCTAGGAGAGTCCAAGGATAGAGTGGCTGAGCTTGAGACCTTGCTTTCTGAGACTGGAAAGAAGGCCATGGAGTTTGAGTCTTTGCTTTGCGAGTCTAGGGAGAGAGCAGCTTCGCTTGAGTCTGAGATTGCTGTTTTGAAAGATGCTCCTCTTGTGTCTGATGAGGTAGAATGCTCGTTCTGTGATGTGCATATTGCTGATCTTGTTGTGCTTAAGGAGAAACACATGACTTGCTTGGATGAACTAGAGGGTGCTAGGGTTGAGCTTGCTGAGTTGAAGTCTAGGTCATCTTTGCTAGGTGCTTGTTACTTCTTGTCCTGCCTTGCATGCTCAGTTGCTTGAATCACGCACCATGATTAGTTCACTTGAAGCACAACTTAAATCTCCTATTGCAAATTCTTGTTCTGCTTGTGATGTTGTTGCATTGAATAATGTTGAGCTAGAACAGTGTGTGAATAGATCGCAAGATGAGAATGATGAGCTGAGACAGTGTTTGGGTTGGTTGTCTGGTCGTGAACCTCAGCTCAAGATGTTGATTGCTAGTTTCAAGAGAGCTGATGGTTGTGGTCTTGGTTCTGAGAAGGTTGGTGAGAGTAGTGGTGAGAGAGATCCAGAGAGATCCACCGCAAACATTCCCACAAACCCACCAAAAGCCATTCTCAAGAACACCTTCACACCCAAACCAAACCACCTGCTGAACAAGCTTGACACCACTCCAGATCCTCCCAAGTTTCACCTAAGTCAGAGAACTTTCAGAGGAGAGTGACCTTTGTGAGGAGTGGGGTTTACCAGCCGAAAGAGAGGGCACAACCGAGAGAAACCCCAAAGCCAAAGCCAGTCCGCTTCCATTGTGAGTATTGTGGAAGGGATGGACACCTTGAGGAGTTTTGTTGGAGGAAGAAGAGGGAGGTGAGAAGAGAGAAGGAGGTGGGGAACAGGGACAGGTACTACTCTTCTCGTAGTGTGCCTGTGTCTCGTTCATCCTTGGCCGAGAGGCGACGCCTTTGTGCGTACAGTTCCTGTGGTTGCTAGTCGTGGTGTTCCAGCTGTTCGTGAGTTTGCTAGGCGGCCTCCGTTTCGCGGTCAGTTTGGTTCAGGGAGGTTCGACCGTAGCTTTGAGGCTAGGAGAGAGTCTAGGCCACGTTTTCCCCCGCGTGGTGCTAGAGGTCCGATGGTGAGAGACGAGAGGGTTTCGCGTGGTAGAGTTGATTTTGCTAACCCTTCTTTTGAGCAGATGGCCCGACACTGGTTTGACTCATTTTGTGCTAACCCCAGTGTCGAGTCATTTGCTCATTCTCGTTCTCGGTTCTGATTGTGCAGGTGGGAGGCTTGGAGAACTTTTGGTTGATGGATTCTGGCTGCTCGAGACATATGACAGGTAATGGTAAGTGGTTCTCCAGTCTCACCCCGGTGGTGTCCAGGCAGTACATCACCTTCGGGGATAAGGGTAGAGGTAGAGTGTTGTCTGAGGGTGCTATTCAGGTGAGCGATACTTTCTTGTTGAAGCGGGTTGCTCTTGTCAAGAATCTTGGTTTCAATTTGCTCTCAGTTTCTCAGCTTCTTGATGAGGGTTATGAGGTTCGTTTTAAGCGTGGTGATTCGAAAATTCTTGATTCTCGAGGTGACCTTGTGTGTATGATCATTCCTGAGGGACAGATTTTTCGTGCTGATTTTTCTCGATCTTTTGGTCCTTCACGGTGTTTGATCGCTGGTACTTCTTCTGAGCTTTGGAAGTGGCATAGGAGATTGGGTCATGTGAGCTTTGATCTACTCACACGCTTGAGTGCTCTTGACCTTATCCGAGGATTGCCCAAGCTCAAGTTCGAGAAAGATTTGGTTTGTGCACCTTGTAGGCATGGAAAAATGGTTGCTGCTTCCCACCCACCTTTGACAGATGTTATGACTGAGCGTCCAGGGGAGCTTTTGCACATGGATTTGGTTGGCCCCGCTCGTGTTCGTTCAGTTGGTGGAAAGTGGTATGTTCTTGTGGTTGTAGATGACTTTTCTCGGTATGCTTGGGTGTTCTTTCTGGCGTCGAAGGATGAGACATTTGATTTTGTTCGAGATCTGATTTTGAGGTTGAAAAACGAGAGTAATGGTGGTGCCATGAGAGCTATACGTAGCGACAATGGTACGGAATTTAAAAACACTCGTTTTGATGCCTTCTGTCGTGATCTTGGTCTCGAACATCAATACTCTTCGCCATATGTTGCTTGTCAGAATGGTGTTGTTGAGAGAAAGAATAGAACACTTTGTGAGATGGCTAGGACGATGCTAGATGAGCATAGGACTCCTAGGAAGTATTGGGCAGAAGCGGTGAACACAGCTTGCTATGTTTCAAATCGGATTTTCCTTCGTGCTTTCAAGAAGAAAACTTGCTATGAGCTTTTCCATGGTCGTTCCCCCCGTGTGAGTCACTTTCGGGTTTTTGGTTGCAAGTGTTTCATCTTGAAGAAAGTAAATTTGGACAAGTTTGAGTCTCGTTCGATGGATGGAATTTTTCTTGGTTATGCTAATCACTCTCGAGCATATCGTGTGCTCAATCTTGAAACTAACCAAATCATGGAGACTTGCGAAGTCACCTTCGACGAGACCATTCCGTGTAGCTCTTCTGCTTTTGAGTGTGCAGGTGATGATGATTTGGGACAGCCCATCTTTGAGGAAGAACAGCCTGATGATGAAGATGATGAGGAAATTCAGGCGCCGTGTGGAGATCGTGTACCTTCTACTTCCACTACTACCACGACGTTCGACGACGGCCCCTCTGCTACACCTTCGTCGAGTCGCGCTCCAGATCGAGTTCAAGTGGAAGCTGATGTTGAGGGGGAGGCAATCTCGAGGCGAGAAGCTCCCCGGCTGGTACAGAGAGATCATCCACCTTCGAAGATCATCGGGAACTTGGATGAACGCACTACACGGTCGAGGTCACAGAACATCTCTCATTATGCTCATTCTGCTTTTGTCGCGTCTTTTGAGCCCAAAAATGTTGGACACGCTTTATCTGATTCTGATTGGGTCAATGCCATGCATGAAGAGCTTGAAAACTTTGAGAGAAATCAGGTGTGGAAGTTAGTAGAACCACCTCCAAATTGCCATCCCATAGGAACCAAGTGGGTGTTCAAGAACAAGAGGGATGAGAGTGGTGAGATTGTGAGAAACAAAGCGAGGTTGGTTGCTCAGGGGTTTTCGCAGCAGGAGGGGATAGATTATGAGGAGACATTTGCTCCTGTTGCCCGTTTGGAGGCAATTCGGATCCTTCTAGCATTTGCCGTTGCTAAAGGGTTCAAATTGTACCAAATGGATGTGAAGAGTGCCTTCTTGAATGGGGTGATTGAGGAAGAAGTGTATGTGAGGCAGCCCCCGGGTTTTGAGAGTGAGAGATACCCACACCGAGTGTTCAAACTCCACCGAGCTTTATATGGCCTAAAGCAAGCACCCAGAGCGTGGTATGGTAGATTGAGAGGGTTCTTGCTTAGCAAGGGGTTTGTGATGGGAAAGGTTGATAAGACGCTCTTCTTGCTGAGAAATGGCAATGATCTTTTAATCGTTCAGATTTACGTGGATGATATCATTTTTGGTGGCTCTTCTCATGATCTTGTTGCCAAGTTTGCAGACGATATGAGCAGGGAATTTGAGATGTCGATGATGGGAGAGTTGCAGTTCTTTCTCGGGCTGCAGATCAAGCAAACCAAGGATGGGACGTTCGTGCACCAAAGCAAGTACACCAAGGACATTCTCAAGAAATTTGACATGAGCGACTCCAAGCCGATGACTACGCCGATGAGTACGACTACAGCTTTGGATGCGGATGAGGACGGAGAACCAGTGGACCAGAAGGAGTACCGGAGCATGATCGGCTCCCTCCTCTACTTGACGGCGACGAGGCCGGACATACAGTTCAGCGTGTGTCTGTGCGCTCGTTTTCAGGCTTCACCGAGGACTTCACATCGTCAGGCCGTCAAGAGGATTTTCAGGTATCTCAAGTTTACTCCTGAGCTGGGTCTTTGGTATTCTGCCGATTCCACTCTTGCACTTCATGGTTTTTCTGATGCGGATTTTGCTGGATGTCGTGTTGATCGCAAGTCTACTTCTGGTCAGTGTCAGTTTCTTGGATCGTCTCTTGTGTCTTGGTCTTCTCGCAAGCAGTCTAGCGTAGCCCAATCCACCACTGAGGCCGAGTATGTTGCTGCTGCTAGCTGTTGTTCTCAGTTGCTTTGGATCACATACACCTTGAGAGATTTTGGCTTAGACATGTCCCATGTTCCACTTCTTTGTGATAGCACCAGTGCCATAAGCGTAGCCAAAAATCCCGTGCTTCATTCCAAAACCAAACACATAGAAGTGAGGTACCACTTTCTGAGAGATCATGTGGAGAAAGGAGATATTGAGCTTGCCCATGTTTCTACCCAAAACCAGCTTGCAGACATTTTACTAAGCCACTTGACCAAGTTACCTTCACCCGCTTGCGAGGAGAACTTGGTGTGTGTGCGGTTTTCTGAGCTGAGTTTTGGAGGCTTCTCTTGTAGCATATGTATACTATTGTATCATCTTTGTATCTTGATGTACATTTTTCTTGCTTTTGTATCTTGATTTCATCTTTTGTATCATATCTTAGGATGAGCTTCTCCTATATGCAGTGATTGGTACAACTTGCTACATTTTAGAGTTTAGGCAGGCTGGCTAGGGATTGATTGTATAGGATGGCTATGCTCTTGATGGTTTTGATATATATTCTTTTGAGATAGTCTCTTTTTGAATTAAAATGATAAACTGAACTTAAATCTTTCACACATGAGTAAATGCCTTTGCATGTCTTCTTTGAGCCGAAATGGCTATATTTTGCTTAAGGTCATGCTAGGATGATATTCTTTTCATTTGGGTCAAAGATCGTTGTCATTGTAAATGTTTAGCCCATGTTTATCTCATGGAGGAGCATAAGCTTCTTTCTGTCGCAAAGACATTTCATGTACCATGCTTAATTTGAAAAACTTGAAAAATGAGATGTCTATGCATGAAAGAAGAAAGATGAGAAAAAGATTTATTTGAATATATTTATGCTCATGTCTCTATGCTTTCACCATTGCACACACTTGCACACATGGGTGCTAAGCGGTTGCATGTTGTTTGCCGGAGAAGTCTCCCATGAGAAGTGAACACATGGCTCCGTGCTTTGACATGACATGAGATAGATTTTGGGCGTTTATAATGATCTTTTGTCAAGAATGCTTGTTCTATCATGATCTTGGTGAGATGAAGTTTATTTTTGCTCAAATGGTCCATGTTTAGGACTTTGCTCATGAGGTGAACCTTTCGAAAAAATTGCACAAATTGATCATGGCTTTGTCAAATGGCTATATATTTCACCTTCTTGACGGCAATGCCCTTATGATGCTGTGGCCTGTCTAGTTTGCCTGTTCTCTAACTTGTAGAATTTTGTATCGCTCATTGCCTATTTGAGAAGCTTAGAGTTGAAATTTTTGCATTTTTGCCTTGATTTGTGCATTGTCAACAAGGGGGAGAGTTTGAGCATTGGAATACATTGCTGGGTACTTATGGAAGGTTTTCGAGTTGAAACGACATCATTCCGAGCATTTTTCTGTGATTTGCATTTTTGTTCTTTGACTGGGCAGGGAGGTGTGACCGCCCCTGCAGGGCGGTGTGACCGTCCCTGGAGCTGGGGCGGTGCAACCGGCCCTCCAGGGAGGTCCAACCGGCCCTGTGCAGTGGCACGAGGTTTTCTGGGATTTGATCCATTTTCGATGCATTTTCGCACGCACAAGTTCACTTGTTCAGGGGGAGTTTGCATCAATGCAGGGGGAGTGCTTTGAGTGTTCTGAAAAGTGATTTGGAGATTCGTGACTTGTGTTTTGTGCTTTGCTCTTTTGCCGATGGTGTTGAGCCCTTTCGCTTCTTCTTGAAGGGTCGGCGTTTCTGGAGCTTTCTCTTGCGAAGTGACTTTGTTTCGGCTTGTCTTTGCTTTTAGTCACTTGCTTGAGTCTTGGTTTCGATTTCTTTTCTATTTTCTTTTTCTATCTATGGTTACTATGTGTGTGTTGTCAATGCACTCATCAAGGGGGAGATTGAGGACCCGGTGTGTCCGAGGACCGGTGGATGGTCGCTTCCTGGTGTGATGAGTGATTGACAACGTGGTGTGGATTGACGTTTCCCTTGGCTCAAGTATTGCAGGTGTAGAATGCGGCTTGGTTGCATTGGTGCAGGTGAAGAACAGGCGCGAAAGGTCTTAGCCATGGCGGCCTCCGAGGAGCGGAGAGACAAGTAGGCTTGGTTCGAGGGACCCGATGGCCGGTGGATCAAGTGCGGTTCACATGCTGGCAAGAACGAGCAAGGGGACGTGGTTCCGGTGCGAGGTAGCGGCTCACAACCGAAGCTCGTACGCGGACGAGAAGCCGGTGCAAGGTGGCGGCTAACGACCGAAGCTTGCGCGCGGGGTTTGGTGATTTGGCCACAAAATCATCGGTGGACGGTTTCCCTTGGTTTGGGCCTCAAAACCAAGGACCGAGGACTCGACGTAGCGACGGCCCGGCCTGCCAGCCAGGGGCGGTGTGACCGGTCCCACCTGGGCAGGTCGCCCGTGAGCGTCGAGGAGCTTCGATCCGGAGGACACGCGGCGTGATCGCAAGGCTTGCGTCGGAGGGAAGCTAGCTTGCGGTGGAAGGTGTCCCAGCCGGAAAAATCTTCGCGAAAAATTTCATATTCGCCCCTGAGGGGTATGTATCGCTTAGGGGTAGTTTAGTCTTTCAAGCACCACCATTTGGACTATATAATAGACCCCCTAGGGGTGGTGGCTGTCATCTCTTCCAGTTTTCTCTTTGTTTTTCCTTTGAACTAGTTTTCCCTTCATCCCCTTCACCTAGAACTACTTCTAATCTTTCTTAGTTTTGTATAGGTGAATTCATGGTTATGTGATGGAGTTTGTGCTGCTCATCTTTGTGCCATGATTTGATTTCCCGAGCTCCTTTTCTTTTTCCCATTTTCGGAGGTATTTTCGGAGCCATTTTTGGGGGATTTTCGTTCTTCACTTTCTAGCCCGTTTTCTCTCGGATTTCTTCGGGGGAATCACGTATGAGTGCCTTGTGCCTCTTTTGCTGGTGATCCCTTGCCCCCAAACGCCGGGAATCGGTTTAGATTTGAAGTTTTCGGGATGAACTCGTGGAGGGTGTGTTCTTCGCTAGATTTGAAATTCCCGGAGTTCTAGGGAGTTAGAGGCCGAGATTTTTGGGGCATAGCCTCTCCTTGAGGTGTATATCATCTACCCAAAGTTTCGTCTCAAAACTCCAAGCCGTTTGGGAGATTCGTTCTCGAGTTGACCTTTTTCCCGTGCTGTCTGGCAAGACCGGTGCGACCGCCCTCGGATACCGGTGTGACCGCCCCTGGCAGGCAAGGGCGGTGCAACCGTCCCGGGAGAGAGGTGCAACCGCCCCTGGCTGAGAGTTGGTGATTCGTGTGGTTTTCGTTCGATTCGTGTTGGATTTGTTCGATTCATGTTCCGCTGTATTGATCTTGTTCCTAGGGTCAGTAGCTTCACAGTAGCTACGTGATCTTGGCAAGATCGGTTGGTGGGCTTTGGAGTTGAGTTGGGAGTAGCCGAATTCGTGAGAGAAATTTTTATCGGCTCCAATTCACTCCCCCCTCTCTGGTCGCCTAATCGGTCCTTCAGTTACAAACAGCTCAGGCGTGCGTGCGTCCGGCCTATAGCTTCTCAAAGAAGTGTCACCACCCACCCAGCAGCAGCCACCCACAGATGAAGCAATCATTACCAGCAGCGCAAGAGCTTTTCTTCTGTTCCACCTTGATTTGATGCAAGACATTATATATATACCACTAGTAATTAATAGAATCGCATTCACGCGAGGAAGATGCATACACGCATCAACCGATGGCACACGTGTAAATGCAAAGATATATATAAATATATATATATATATTCTACAGGATTCACATCTGAAAGGAAAAGCTTAAAATGACGGCGAAGCGATCCGATCCGGGATCACCATTGGCCACCTTGGATCGCAGTCAGCCCCACATCGAAAGGCGCCAAGTGGAATCTCAGATAATGCCAATTATTTTACATTACCGGAAGCACATCCTTTTCGGAGCCAAAGCCAATGCAATTAGCAGCTAGGAACGAGAGGGACGGCGAGGCGCCACCACTAGCCAACCATCGACACACCACGCCGCTGCATGCAATGGGAGGAGTCGGAATCCACTTCGGGATTGTTGGGTTGGTGCTCTCGCTAAAGCACACTAGCTCGGAGAAGAAGAAGAAGGAGCAAGCTTCCAGTTGCTTCTCTTTCACATGTGTGGGGGCAGATGGAGAGAGGAATGGCAAATCGACTGGTGATGATGATTGGTGGCCAAGCTACGAGTAGAGAGTAGGAGAGGCATCAACACTGTGTTGATGTGCACATAACTGGCTGGTATGTGTGTTCATGTGTAGATCTTTCATTCTCTCCCCATTATTAGGCTAAATCTAGGGGCATCTCCGTGTGTAGTTTAAGGATTGTCGGTTAGGAGGAACATTCCCATTGAGAGGTCCGGGGTAATCATTGTGAGCCCTCCTCATGCGCGCGAATATTAGGCTGCGATGAAAAGGACGCGCGCTTTAAATTTGGAGACGCCTTTTGTTTGATCCAAAGTTGGTGTAGCGAGTGAGGCGCCTCGCGGAAATGTCTGTCCATAGGGATATTGTGGTAGCTTGTCAGGTCCCTTTCCTGTGTAAAAGAAAATGTGACTGATTTAGATCACTTCCTGTACAGTTTTTTTCTTTTTTGCTGGGATTTATTATCCATCTCCTCTGTAAGTATCTTTTACACCTTTGCTTCTTTTCATAAAAAGTTACAGCGGGGGCCTCCCTCGCTGTGTTCAGTTAAAAAAAAAAAAAGAAAACGTGACTGTTCACTGTTGTAACAAGGAATAATGGATACAGAATTCATCGGAAAACAGATTCAATTGTGAAGAAGGGTGCGAGTCGGATCCCCGCTTCAGGCGGAAACCATCATCGGTGTCAGAGGGATTCTTCTAGTCTCTCGGGCCCCCAATAGGGGAAGATCAAAATAAGCGGAGGCGGGCCGCCGATGGCGCAAAGTCCAACATCACGGGCCACAGCCCACGGAAGATCGCGTGGCCCAGTAGCGTTGCTACCGATGATGACTGGGTGGGCTTGCTACCGAGCGGCCCGCGCTTGGTTGGGCAGGCCTTCGCTTTCTCGTCGTCTTGCGGCCCCTTGTTTGTAACGGGAGAATCAAGTTCAGTTTCCCAGCATTGTGTGGAGTGCACGGCCGTGCATCGTCCGATATGATTTTCCTGCGTACGTGGTAGAGATAAAGGAAAGCGATCGAATTCGAGTAAACAATCAGAGTACAGAATGAAGATAGCTGAGAGGATTATTGGAAAGCCGTCAATCGCGCCATGAAGAAGGGATTATTGGAAGGTTAAGTACCTTGTAGCTTTCGCCCTGTGGTGTACCATACGAAATCCATGATGGCCCTCCTCGTCCTCGCTGAACACTACACTCGCAGCGCTGATGATATGTCTGTCCTCTGTGTGCATGTACGACGCCCCTGACCAGATATCGTCGTCTAGTGCTATGGGTCCGTCTAGCCTTTGTCATCAGGAGGTTGCACGGTCCCATCTCACCATCATGTCAACGTATGCCATCATAAGTTTTCATGGCCCAGGGCACTTAATTTTATTTTGGCAAAATAGACGGTTTGGTTCCTAAACTTTGCTTCAAGTGTTTCAAGGGTCATGTTCGTCCCTTAACTTTTAGATAGGCCAATCTAGTCCATCAACTTTAATTTCTGAGTCAAACTCATCCTTGACTATTTTTAACACTAATGCGAAAAGTCATTTTTGCCCTTGACTCATCCGCTCAATTTCCTCCTATATTGATCATAGAGTAATATTTTGTTGATCAATTTCCTCCTATATTGATCATAGAGTAATATCATGTCAACACTAATGCGCCTAATCAATTTCCTCCAATCTAGTCCATCAACTTTGTTGATCATAGAGTAATATTTTACACTGCATCAATTTAATATACTCTCAGCTCTTGCTTTTGGAGTAGCCTATCATGTACACATATCACCTAGCTCTAGCTTGTGTATATGATAGCAATATGTGATCAGGACTTCAGGAACTTTTATGGCTGTAGAGCTATAATCTTAGTCTGGTTACAAAAATCAACCATGGCTGCATGTGATCCATTGGCCGTGACACACATGAATAGAACTCTCAACGTTGAGGCGTTCACATTTTTACTAGTACCACTTCGGAATGATGCAAGGTGTTTGTTTAAGGTGAATTTTTTGCTGCTCTTTAGTCTACCCTAGGTACAAAGCTTACCCACTACAAAATGAGTATCCAACAGCCAGAGAGTTTTCTTACGACTGCAAAACACTGGAAATTGAGGAAAGAAGAATATACAAGGTTTTACATTAGTTTTATGCTAGTTTAGAGTGACGCATCAGCATAAGGACAAATTTGACAAAAAAAAAGTTGAGAGACTCTAAAAATTGATGGACGGACTTGATCCCCAGGACAAAGTCTAGGGATCACAACGCCTATTTTGCCTTTTATTTAGGTTAATTTCACCTCGGTTACACATAGTTAGATATCACGACATTGACACATCATAGGGCGGACCCCAAGCAAGATTTGAGGGGGGCCTCCTAAAAAAAATATAATTTTTTGAAATTTATATATGACGAAAATTTGTTAGTTGTCTTTGCGTTAAAAATCGAGTGCCCTCACTGAGGTGTACACATGGGTCCGTTACTGCTTCGTATCAGCAGATTGTAAACAAAGAGGCAAAGAGGTAACCCACTAGAGCTAGCTCACAAAGTTGAATTTCTACTTGGTACCTCACCCTTTAATTTACTTACGCTACTGGAAAACGATATTTTTCGGCGCTTATTAGTACCCGTCACCTTTTAGTTTGATACTAAAGCTGGCACAAAGCCATTTCAGTAGCGGGTCGAAACACTGTCTGTACTAGAAGTCACTTTTTTTACCTGTTGGTGACTTGACCCGGTACTAAATGTTAAATGGTGACATTTAAGTACCAGATGGTATTATTATGATCCGGTACTAAATGGTCTTTTACTAGTTATTTCAAACGAAAATTATCTCTGGACTCTTGCTAAGTTACGTGTGATGTGTAAGTGGGATAGTAAGAAATTTACGCGCAAGGCCTGAGGCCGTGGATATATTTGAATACACGCGGCCGCACACACGATTTTACACTAAAAAAGCCACATGACTTGTAACTTGGGACGACATGCATGTGCAGGCCTCCCGAATGTCATAATATTTTTTATTTTTTGGACGCTAAATTATTTGGTATTGACTGCGTCAAATAGTACCGGTGCAGAACCAGTACTAAAGAGAGGCTACTGAGCGGTACTAATTAATGCCTTGTTTTCTAGTGGTGTTACAAATAATGCAACCTCAGCTCTTAGATGACCGGCTGCAGAAGTATATATACAGTAGAGGTGCGTACGCACGCTAACTATCCAGCCAATTTGAATGGATCCCGTGTGCGAGCAATTATCACGCGGGGGCAAGGAATTTGGTAGGGAGCCACTACTTGCTATGTACACAGAGTTCGGTGAGGGCCACTTCCATCCATCCATATGCTGCTGCTGATACGACTTTTTTTTTTTTTTTGAAAAGAATGCTGCTACGACAACTGTCCCATTGTCAACGCACAATTATTGTCCGAAGCTTGCAGCATCTACAAGTTATACCATCCAATCCAAAACCGGCAGCTTTGGTATTGGCAGTTTGGCACCTTTGCCGTGATTCGCTGAAATCCCCTCTTGCATCGAACATCAAATATACTTTAGTTTTGTAAGCAATAATGATTAGATGTATTAGAGAGAATAAAGTAAACCTGTTTAACGCCGCTGAAATGGTGGAGTCTGGTTTTCTCCGGTATGAACGACTAAAAATCTCATCTCGGCAACCCTGAAGTATTGAGACTCGAGAGAGCATAAGTGTTAGGCACGGCACCGATCGGCATAAAAGTTCAGTTGCATGCCCAAGAATAATGGAGAAATAATGGGCATCAGTGGTACCACCAATTATTACATGAGAGGTATCGTATCAAACCTCATGTAAACAACATTTTCTTTAAACTAGACGCCAAATCTTGCATTGCCGTCGAATGTGAGCATGGGTCCATGCATCACCTGCCAGAGACGAGGGTTTTTTTTTTTTTTTTTTTGACAAAACGGGGTGAAGGAAAAAAATTGGTGAATGCTAAGAAAAATGTCTATGTTGAAAATTAGCGGCGTTATATGTGAGGATGACATAGATGGCCCTTGCCTTTTTTCACTTCATTCAGACATATCTCCTCGTCGCTCTCCATTATACCCTCTCTCTGTCTCAGTGGCATGTTCTCAGTGACATGCAAGGAGCCCAGAACCATAACCATGCATGAAGGATGCATGCATAGCCAACACCTCATCAAAGTGCTTGATAACCAAACAGTATTTTTAACACATATGCATGTTACGAAACTCCCTACCAATATATTGATAAACACAACCCTTCTTTTGCATCCATGGACCAGGCTCCATTGGGTAGCCTGGTTCAACCCTATGAGCTCGAACGGGGTAGGCCATGCGTGTAGGCAACTCATGACACCCATAATCAGCTATAACTCAGCGACATAGAGCCTGACCGGCTATAGTGCAGCATCGACGGAATACCCGTGGCACGAGAGAGATGAGTTAGCAGTTTGGTTTGGTGACCAACACAATCTGGTGAGCTGAAAATGATGCTAACTCAGACTTCAGTTGGGCGCCTATGGTTCCTAACACCCTTTTATTATTAGTCATGGTTTTACAGACATGAGAGATAAAAAATTATGCAAGGAGAGTAGGAAGTCCCTTTCTACCGCCGATCAAACCCCAATGAAAAGCTTGCGCGGTGCACGGCCAGGCGCCATGATTTCACCCCCCCTGCCGACGGCGACGCTTTCCCCGGCGCGCACGACGCCCCCACCCCAGCCTCTGGATCGCTGCCCGCCCCGCACGCAACTTTTGGCAGCGCCTAATCATGCGCTCGCCGTCTCCATACAAAACCAAACCACCCGTCGCGCGGCCCAGAGCCGTACCCGTGCACACGCTTCGTCGTCGCCCTGCTCCTGCTCCCGTCCGATCCCCCGCCTTCTCCCTCTCCTTCTCCACCCCAAATCCGGCCGGTCTGTCGAGATCGTCGTAGCTACTAAGCTCGGCGGCACGCTGCTCCGACTCCGCTAGTGCTAGTGGTGCAGGCAATGGCTGGCAGCAAGGTCGTCGTATCTTGGTGAGCGGCGGCTGCTGCGCGCGGTGCGCGTTCGTCCTATCCATATGGACTCCGGCAACAGCGGCAGCCTGCAGTCTTCCAGCGGCGGCGGCGGGGGCGGGGGCGACGACGACTTCGACGCGCCGTGCGGCGGCGGACCCGACTCCCCCTCCTCCTCCACCTCGCCGCTCGCCGCGCTGCTCCGCCACCCGGGCTTTGGCGGCGCCGGCGCCTCGGCGCTGATCTACGGCCTCCAGGACCTCGCCGGCGCGCCGCCGCTAATTTCCTCCCACTGGTGCTCGACGTCGCCGACGGCGGCGCCCCTCGCACCAACCGCTGGCGCCGGCGCCTCGCCGCCCTGCCATGGCGGTCTGGCATCAGCAGCCTCCCCGCCTGCGGCCGACCGGCAGCAGCCATCCGCGCCGCGGGGGTCGAGGAAGCGAGCCCGGGCGTCGCGACGCGCACCCACCACGGTGCTCACCACCGACACCTCCAACTTCCGCGCCATGGTGCAGGAGTTCACCGGCATCGCCGCGCCACCCTTCGCCGCCGCCGGCGTCGCGTCCTCGCGCTCCCGCCTCGACAGCCTCCTCTTCCCCTCCCGCTCCGCCGCCGCCGCAGCGGCCCTCCCGCAGTACCTCCTCCGCCCCTTCGCGCACAAGCTCCCCGCCGCCTACCCGCCGCCCTCCACGTCCTCGCCGGCGCCGTCCAACGCCGCCGCCATTGCCGCTCCTACCTCCGCGCCAGGCACGGCCGCCGTGGCGCCCGGCGAAGGCTACCAGCACCACCTCACGACAGCCGCGCCGCCCGCTCTTCTCGGGATGCAAGATCACGGCGGCGGCAGCAGCTACCTCTCCTTCCAATTCCAGAGCGCAAATACCGGGCAACTCGACGGTGGCGGCAAGTACCCCATGTTCGACCGCAGCGTGGCGCCGCCGTCGGCACCGAGGCCGGTGCCGGTGCCTGACCCGGCGGACTTCCTGGGCCTCGCACACGGCGTCATGAGCTCCGACGAGGAAAGGCACGCCGCGCACTTGCACCCGCGGATTAACGGTGACCGCGGCGACGAGCTGTCCGGCCTGGTCGGCGGCTGCAAGGCGACGTACTCGTCGGCGCCGCCACTGCTGGGGCGCAATGGGCGGGGCCCGCCGGCCGGCGCCTCCACGGCGACGGCGACGACGGCGACGCCGGTGGCGGCGGCAACGGCGGCCATGCGAACGCATGGCGTCGACTCGTGGGTCTGTAGTTCATCAGAGTAGGCTTTAATTACGTTACTTCTTTCCAAAAACATATCCAATTGAGTACACTATGATTTTGATTTGGATGATGATTTGTCCTGGCAGCAGCTAGTAGTTTTACACTTGCTGTTCTTCAATTTGAATTGCATGCATATACCACTGCCAGTGCAGATCAGACAAAGTAGAAAACACACATTTTTGTTCTAATACAATCTGCTTGTTAATCATCTGCAGGGGGACAGCCTTCTTAATTGGCATGCACTATCAGTACTATGTATTAGCAGTAGCTTAATTAGCTGCTCTTGTGTGTGCTTGTCATTGTACGTGCTGTTGGCGTCTCCCTCGCCACGCTAGCTTTCCTCACACGCAAGCTGCAGCTGGCCGGTTGCTGGTAGGTATAGATAGAGATAGACTCATGAGAGAGATGGATGCCGCGTGTGCGTGTCATGGTCCGGTAGATGTGTCCGTCCAGCTAGTATTCTCACCTGCTGCTGCTTCTTCCATTGCACTCCGTTCATCTGAAGATTAACTCACGGGAAGCTATAGCGCAGGCGAGCGATTAGCGGCAAGGTTTCTGCATAGTTAACTGACGTAAATCTCTCTCTCTCTCTCTCTCTGAATTTGTAGACTTGTCCTGGCCGGCCACATGAGCTGAACAGTGCACACGAACAAAAAGGAAGGAGCTTTTTGTCAGAGAGATTTCTTTTGGGCATAGGGATAGACCTTTCTTGTGTAGACGGCCACCTACTTCACATGGAGGCGACAGTAAAACATGGAGGATGAATCGACGGTCCATGGAGGCCAACAAACCGTATCTCCTCGAGCCTGCCACTGTGTTTTCTTCCACTTTAAAATAAGAGAGAAGTGCACGATATGTGCGAAGGCAGAGTTGTTTACTAACCGGTTCAACGACGTGTCTCGTATGTGTTTTTCAACGACGGCCGGAAACGTGCACACGTAGTCTTTAGGAGGTAAAGCTTTTATTTACGAAACTAGCAGAAATGCCGACAGGTTTGCGGAATAAAATTTGTTCATTTTCATACCGTCGCATTCGTTGAAGATTTGTGCTCCTTTCTAATCCGACAGTCTCTCTTTTTTTCCCCTTTTTAGCCGGGTATAGGGTCAGGGGTTATTTTCTTATATACAATAAAAGTGTATTATTCTAGATCACTGATGTCCTCTGATGGCGAGAGAAAAACTAGACGCATAGGCATATTTTTGTTTCCAATCCGATCCTTGTTAACATGCTCTGTTTAAGGCCCGTGACTTTTGCATTTTGATGTGGATAGAATGCTGTTGGCACCAGGAACACAGTACGCGAAAGAGACTGTAACGTTGACCATCCGATCGTACCCCTTTCCATTCCATCAGCGCCCCCCTCCTTTCCCCCTGAAAGCTGCAACCTTTTTTTTTCTTAAAACACGACATGATTACCGTATAATGCAGTGCTGAAGAAAAGCCTAAAACTCAGATGTAGAAGTGGCTCGATTAACATGCAGCTACTTCTACTACTCATGAATCCTGATGACTTCTTTTTGATGATGTGCAAATCTCCAGCAAAAGCATGTATGATTACTGAACTTAGGCCCCTCTCTCTGTCTGTGTAGCTGCTGGGACATGCATGTGAGCCGTCGGGTTGGATTGGGCGGTGGCAATGGCAGCCAGCAGGCATCATGGGTGCCCAACTGCCCATGGCAGCGAATAATCTGCTGCGTCGCAATGATGCCCATCTCTCTACTCTCTTCCTGCACTTGTCTTCTGGGTCACTCTTTTCACCCATCACATCGAAAGAGAATCTTAGATGCGTAGAGTATTAAATGTAGACGAAAAAGGTGAAAAATTATATGGATAGGCTGTAAATCACGAGACGAATCTAATGAGCCTACTTAATCCATGATTTGCAATAGTAATGCTACAGTAACCATCTGCTAATTATGGATTAATTACCCTCTAATTACCATCGTTAGATTCGTCTCGAGATTTCCAGCCTATCCATATAACTTTCCATCTTTTTCGTCTACATTTACTACTCCTAAATTGATAAAATCATAACCCGAAATCTTTTCACCGAAAAGTTTTCGGGAACTAAACACGGCCTTGTTGTATTTCCGATCTCTACTCATGTGAGGGGTGATCATGGATTGATTGTCAAGGCGTGGCTGCCCGTGCCGCCTTCGAGTTGCAGCATGGATTTTTGCAGGGTGTGAGAAGTTTGGTCCAATTATTCAAAAAAAAGAAGTTTGGTCATGACCCTATTCCGACGGTTGACCTTGGTTTTCAGCGTTCTCTCGGTTTCAAGGGATGGTTTGGTTTGACATACATCGAGTCGATCATCGTGATTTGTTATCGAAATACCGCGTACAACTGTTTGGTAGTACAGCTTTGTTGGATTTAACTTAATCTGACATTAACCTTAAACATGATCATAATTTTAGTCTAATCACTAATCAAACTTAATGTGAGATTAGATATACCTAGATAATAACCACGTACAAGCTCTAAGAAGAGAAATTTCATCAGACCATACGCCACTACTTCTATCCTTTAGTGATCACTCTCTGAGTACTACTCAACCCATGTTCAAATTTGAATTGGGTTGGTTGATGAGGGATGATTTCTATGAGGAGGTGGCCGGGGTCTGGATGGAACAAACTAAAGGCAAAACCTCAATGGAGCGATGGCAAAATAAGATTCGGAGACTGCGTCAATTCCTAAGGGGTTGGGCTAAGAATAAAAGTGGGCATTATAAAAAGGAGAAAAAGGAGCTTATTTCTAAGTTAGATATGTTGGATAAAAAGGCAGAAAAGGAAACACTACAACCTTGGGAAATAGATCTCAGACAAACGCTAAAAACAAGATTGGTCCAACTCCTCAGGGAAGAGGAGATAAAATGGTACCAAAGATCAAAGTCTACAAATCTCTTACAAGGAGATAGCAACACCAAATATTTCCAATTAATAGCTAATGGAAAACATAGAAAAACAAGGATTTTCCAGCTAGAAGATGGAGGAAAAATTATCAAAGGAGACGAGGAGTTAAAGAAATATATCACTAATTTTTTCCAAGGTTTGTTTGGACCTTCTGAGACTAGTCTTTTAACAGTGGACGAAAGTCGAAGGGACGACATACCACAGGTATCACTAAGTGAAAATGAGACTTTAACTGCTGAATTCTCCTATAATGAGGTGAAAGATGCTATTTTTCAAATGGAACACAATAAAGCACCTGGTCCAGATGGCTTCCCAGCAGAGTTCTATCAAGCGTTTTGGGAGGTCATCAAGGATGACTTAATGGCGTTGTTTATTGATTTTCATAAAGGCATTTTACCTCTACATAGCCTGAATTTCGGAATTATAACATTATTACCCAAGAAAAATGATGCAAGCCAATTTCAAAATTTTAGACCAATATGCCTTCTTAATGTTAGTTTTAAAATCTTCACAAAGGTTACTGTTAATAGATTGACGGGCATTGCGGACAAGATTATCCGGCCTACTCAGTCTGCTTTCATGCCTGGAAGATACATTCTTGAAGGTGTGGTTATTTTACATGAGACCTTACATGAGCTTCATAAAAAGAAAATGAATGGGGTTGTTTTAAAACTGGATTTTGAAAAGGCCTACGACAAGGTTAGTTGGCCTTTCCTCCAGCAGACATTAAGGATGAAGGGTTTCTCAGAAAAATGGTGTCAATGGATCGAGTCTTTTATTTCAAAAGGTAGTGTGGGCATTAAGGTCAATGACGATGTTGGAAGGCTTTTCCAAACCAAGAAAGGTTTGAGATAAGGGGACCCACTTTCCCCACTTCTTTTCAATCTTGTTGCAGATACGTTGGCAACTTTTATTGAAAGGGCGAAAAGGGATGGGCAAATCTCAGGCCTAATTCCACATCTTGTTGGTGATGGCCTCTCCATTTTACAATATGCAGATGATACAATTCTTTTTTTGGAACATGATTTCGAAGAGGCTAAGAATATGAAGCTCGTGCTCACAGCTTTTGAGCATCTTACTGGTCTCAAGATAAATTTCCATAAGAGTGAATTATTTTGCTATGGAGAAGCAAAAGAGGTCGAACAAGATTATATAAATATTTTTGGATGTCCTGTTGGAGGGGTTCCTTTCCGATACCTCGGAATCCCAATGCACCATACTAAGCTCCGCAATAAAGATTGGAAAATAATAGAGGAAAGATTTGAAAGAAAACTGAGTACATGGAAAAGCAAGATGCTCTCCTATGGAGGCAGGCTAACCCTTATTAACTCAGTCCTAAGCAATCTTTCTATGTACATGATCTCCTTTTTTGAAATACCAAAAGAAGTTCTTAAGAAGCTGGACTATTTTAGGTCCAGATTCTTTTGGCAAGGAGATGGACACAAAAGAAAATATAGATTAACAAAATGGAACATCTTGTGTAGACCGAAAGATCAAGGTGGACTAGGAATCTTGGATTTAGAAGTGCAAAACAAATGTCTCTTAAGTAAATGGCTATTCAAGCTTATTAATGAAGACGGAATATGGCAACAAATCCTGAGAAACAAATACCTAGGATCCAAAACAATCGCGCATGTGAAGAAAAAAGCAGGCGATTCACATTTCTGGTCTGGGCTAATGAAGGTCAAACAAGATTTCCTTGATTGCGGAACTTTTCAACTCAAGAACGGGGAACAAATTAGATTTTGGGAAGATAGATGGTTAGAAAATACTAGTTTTAGTGAACAATATCCAGAGCTTTATAATCTTGTGATTAGGAAGCATGAAACAAT
The DNA here is from genome assembly GCA_015476505.1 of Urochloa ruziziensis. NCBI lineage: Eukaryota > Viridiplantae > Streptophyta > Magnoliopsida > Poales > Poaceae > Urochloa > Urochloa ruziziensis. The sequence goes on from CM027124.1 coordinate 38,987,629, forward strand.
AAAGAAGGTCATGTCTTCGGCTCCTCTTAATGTTTCTTTTAGAAGAGCTCTAAGGGGAAATAATCTTCTAAAGTGGCATGAGATGGTGTCCAAGATAGCAAGTATACAGCTTGTGGAGCAACCAGACATGTTCACGTGGTCCTTACAAAAAAGTGGACTCTTCTCTGTCCAGTCAATGTACATGGCGATCCTAGATGTAAGGGTTCTTCCCATAAATAAACCCGTGTGGAAACTAAAGATTCCTCTAAAAGTAAAAGTCTTCCTTTGGCTCCTTCATCGCGGGGTTATTCTAACTAAAGATAACTTAGCTAGGAGGAATTGGCATGGAAATGAGAAATGTTGCTACTGTAGCAATAATGAGACCATACAACATCTCTTTCGAATGCCATATGGCTAGTTTAATTTGGAGAATAATTCATACTACCTTTGGTCTACATAAACCTAATAACATTATTCATATGTTTGGGTCATGGCTACAAGGTGTAAGGTGGAGGAAAAAGAAATTAATTCTCACAGGTGCTAGTGCGGTGTGTTGGGCCACGTGGCTTAGTAGAAATGACATTGTTTTTAATAAAGCAATTAAACAATCTTGTCTGCAGGTCCTTTTCAGGGCGACATACTGGATAAGACTCTGGGCGCTGCTTCAGAAGGAGGAGGACAAAGTCACTATATCATACGCATGTCGAGCTTTGGAGACCACGGCTATGGAGATCTTCGCGAAGAATGGGTGGCGGTTTAGTAATAGGCTGTGTTCATAGGTTGTTTACTTTACCCATTTTTACGCAATCATGTGTGGTTCCTGTTTTGTAATAATGACTGGATATATTACTATGATGTAGAGGCCGGAATATTGAACTATTCCTTTATCTAAAAAAAGATAATAACCACGTGTAGTCATCATATGGATGCCTCGGTAGTCAGTACTCGTAGTTGTGCTTGATGTAGATGAAGTAGGTCTTCACCATATTAGGAGCTTGTTGCTCATGGTTGATGAAGAATCTGATGTAGTTGCAATTCACCTCTCAAGACACAACAGGGTCTTGATCGGTGAAACACATGGTGCGCCTGTAGATGGATCTCGTGCTTTTGAACCCTACAATGCCTAGCTAATTGATCGGTTCGTGGTGATTCGTGTGTCAAGCGCTAACGCCGCGCCAGATGAGTTTTTCTCTGTAAGAGATCATAAATAGTGATAGTATTACGCTGGCATGACTCGTAAGCAAACTCGATGGCAGTAAGGCAGATGTTCTCGACCATGGAGAGCATGGCCGTGTTGACATAGAGTGTGCACCTAAGAGGGCCTTCTGCCACTACGGCGCCAGAGGTAGTGGGAGCTAAGGACTGGAGCGGCACGAAGTGATGTTGTTGGCCAGCTAGCCGACAAATTATAAAGAGAGAAGAGAGGAAAATCTGGAGTTAGGAACGGTTCGACGAACTCGTCTAAAAAGAAATGATGGTCGCGGGTTTCACATGTGAGGCCGGTGAGCTCGGGGTGGACGGTATCTCTCCGAGGCAGCGGCACCATCTCTGATCCAAACTGAGACTCGAGAGAAGGGATAGAGGAGGCGAGTCGACACGTGATGCGAGAGATTGGGTGAGCAGTCGAGGAGCACAATATTTGTGACACATGATGGAGAAATTGAGTGAGTAGTTGAGGAGCACAATGTTTGTGTCACCTTTTCAACTTCGTGGGGGAGGCAATGACGGCTCTCTAATGTGCAAGGGGCACCACGATTTCTTTTGCCAAGAATATGAAATATTAAAACGTGGCGACTGAGCAATTGCGTAATAACGCAATGCTAGAACCCTGAAACAACGTGGCAAGCGAGAACATACCGACTCTCAGTGGGCTCGCTTTCTTTCGGCGACATGGATGTACCTATTTCTTCTGAAGACAATGCCGAGAAGCAACACGTAAAGCGCAATGTTGAAAGTTTGGAACCACGTGGCAAGCGAGGATGTACCAACTATAGATGACGACGCTTTTTTATGACATAGATGTATTTATTTTTGCTAGAGACAAAATTAAAGTAGTACTCATATATGAAAAGAAAAAATATAAGAAAAAAAGAAAAAAAAAGAAAAACGAAAAAAGAAAAAAAAAATGCTACAGTAGTACGATCGCTGAGAGGGCGCCAAACCTTCCAGCGATATAGATAGTACTATATGCTGCTAGGCTGCCGGCTGGAGCCGAGTCCTTGTAGGATGCATTAGGGTGCCTTCCAATCATGGTAGAAAATTGATTTGGCGCCTGATTGAAAGTGAAATTGTGCTGGCATGAAAAAAGAGTTGTAATGTAGGATACATTTCTTCCTAGGGCCCTGTTTAGTTCGTTTAATTTTCTATCGAAATGTCACATCAAGCCAATTTTACATGCATAAAGTATTAAATGTAGACGAAAAAATTAATCCATTACATGAATGGAATGTATGTGACGAGACGAATCTAATGAGCCTATTTAATCCATGATTTGCGGTAGAAATGCTACAATAACCATTCACTAATTATTGATTAATTACCCTCTAATTACCCGGTATTAGATTTGTCTCGCGATTTCCTGGCTAGATCTGTAATTTGTTTTATTAGTAGTCCACGTTTACTGCTCCTAAATGATATATTTTCTTTGATGTGACATTTCCGTCAAACGTGTATATGATACATTTAGTTGCTTTGCTTTACCTGCCATAATCATTTAACACGTGCAATTGTTTAAAACAGTACATACGAAATAGTGTCTCGCAGAGCATTCTAAGCAAAACTGAACGATGAGCTGGACGGAGTTGCAAGTTGGCAATATAGGCTGCACTGCACTAGCTCACATGTGCATTTGACTAAATTTTGCATAACATTTACTAAATTATTTTCCTGGAGCTGTTCGCACAAAACTTGACATTGCACATTTGAGAATTGAGACGGCGGTGGTCCACGCTCGACAGATCATTAGATATCCTTTTGCTTTTTTGAACGACCAGTTTCCACGAAGGCTGGATATATGTAGATGCCACAGGACGACATCACTTGCACTTTGTACTGTCGTCCGTATAGATCCAAGCACAAGCAAATAAAACTATAATTTTTTCAATTTGGTCCTTTTTCAGTAAGAATGTTACATATAGACTCCTGACGGGAAGAATTCCCGAAATAGACCCTTCGCACGGTGTGACACCCCAGTGTCACTTTTGAAATTTCTTCTCTTGCACATCTGCCTATTGTACAAAAGTTTTGGTGCTCATCATGTTTATGCTTTGAGTATCATGTTTGAATGGACTCTCAAAAGTCAAATTTCGTTTTTAAACTCTTTTGAATTCAAGGTTTGGCTAAGTTAAGTCTTTTCCTTTTAACCCTTTTGAGGCTTGCTTAAAATTAGAAATGTTTAAACAAGTGGCTTTTGGCCAATTTGAAAATCTCTTATTGAAGTATCTACTTTCAGCTAGAAGTTTTGGTTTTGAGCAAAGACATCTTTTAATTGCTCAAATTCATGGTCAAAAGTTGGTCAAACTGCTGAATTTCAGCACTTCTGAAATGGTTGTCTTTTCCTAACAGCAGCCATTAGCCAACTTTAGGGCTCCATAACTTTTATTTTTCAATCAACCCAAACCAAAACAAGTTCTTGGATTGGAAGTTGGTAGTTTGGGCTCTTCAAAAATCATGAACAACTCCATGATCTCAAATTCTAACTATTTTTTTCGAGCTCAAAGTCAGCTAAATCCATTCCAATTCTGGGTACTTTGAAATTTTTCTGAACTCGAGATTTTGGGCAAAGCTTGATTGATCATATCTTCCAAACTAAATCTTTTTGAACCATATGATTTTAACGAAAGTTGTTCAGCTTGGTACCATGTACAACTTTTGTATAGGAGTTTTGGAAAGTTTCTACACGAAATCTCGAGTTTAAATCAAAGTTTTGGAGAAGGTTTCGCGAGCTCCTGTAGGTACTGAATCGACTTCGTCGATTCAGTAAAGCGCGCAGGGGGAGGTTCGCCCGTGCTGTGCGCTGGTGTCGCCTTGCCACATGCCGTGCTCCGTTGTTCTTTGCCACGCGCTGTTGCTTCGCACCGCCAGTTGCACTCCACGCCATGCGTGCTGCCTCGGTGTCGAGCTCGGCCGGCGACACCGTTCTAGCGGTGAAACTGAGAGCTCTGCAAGCCGCTCGTGATGCCACACGGAATTCACCGCTGTAACTCCGTCTTTCTCCAATTCACCGCCCCAATAACTCCTCCACCTTGCCCTCGTCGCCCTCGACCACTCCGCTAGCTCCGCCGTCCCTTCCCTTGCCGGCAATTCCCCGAAAACTGGCCGCCATTGTCGCCACCCCACCCCACCGTGGAACTTCACCTTCCCATCCTCCTCTGCCTCCACGAATCGCCCAAATGGATACTCCTTGATCTCCTGAAGCCGTGCACCCTCTTCTCGTGAACTCTGAAGCTCCGGTGAGCCTTAGCGCCGGCTGTTTTTCCGGTCGTACGCCGCCGGCCATGGACAAGGACCGTGCCGCCTTTAATCCTTGGGTTTTTCATGCCGAGGTGATGCGGCTTGGAGTCCTGAGACCGTGGGTCTTCTCCGGCGCGTCTCCGGCCACTTCTCCGGCGAGCTAGCGCCGGTCAACCGAGCGGCAGCGCCTTGTGCGAGAGGAGTTCTGTCCGGGGGTGTTTAATTAGAAGATGAAGTCTTTTCAGGGGGTTAAGTGAAAGAAATCCGGGTTTAAGTGTTAAGGTGGAAAAGAGTTGGGGGGGTTTCGAAAGATCCAGTGGCTGTTTTGTAAAGAAAAGGCTGGTTGGTGAAGAATCTTTCTTCCCAGGGATCTAAGCGCAAAAGAGTTTTCGGTTTTTCTTTTTAAAAGCTTTACTGCATGCATGTGTTTCTTGTAAAATGCATAGTAAATCATAGAAAGTGAGAAAATTGTGAAACCGATTTTGTTGAGTTTGTTACATCTTTGGTTACAGGAGAAAAATATAAAATCATGTTGTTAAGTTTTTAATTCCTGTGTTAGTGTTTTGTTTAGTTTTATAGCTTGGTGTCAAAATAAATAGTTCTTCATATCTAAAATTTTTGAGAAAATCACAGTAGCTCTATTCTGTGTTTTTGTGATCTTAGTAAATTTCTTGGATGAATGCTTTCTGTGTAGTTTAAGTTAAGCTTTTCTACATAAGAATCTTGTTGGTGCTGTTAAAAATACTTTTAAAACAGAGCTCAATAAATCATGGTAAATCTGTGTTAGTGATTAGTCCGTGTTTCTGTGTAGTTTTGCATTTTTGTGCTTAATCTTGCTGCTGTATCTTATTTTGGTAGATTTCTAGTCTTTTTGTCGTTTTCAAAATAATTAGTTTCTGTTAGAATAAAATGTTTATAAAATTTCAGTGGTAATCTTGAGGTAAAAGTTACCCAGGGAATATCTTATGCTGGTAGTTTAACCTGTGTAAATTTGTTTAGCTAATTTGTTCTTAAATAACCCTTTAATTTATGTAAATAATGGTTTTTATAAATGTATTTAAGTTAAAATAATGTTTCTTAGATAATATTGGTGATCTCAGTTTAAGTTTGCATCTGCTGTTATCTTTTCCTTCTTAGTGATAGGTTAATCTTGTTTAAAGAGATATGCACTTACTCTATAAAGTTTTAATAATTATTTTTAACAACATAACTTGTGCTTTCTTGTGAATATTTGTGTTTGTACTTAAGCTGTATAATCGAGTTGCTGCAATTTATTTAATGCATCTTTTTCAATTGTGGTTCTAAACTCACACATATGCATCTTCATGTAGAGAACGTTTTAGCTGACGGGGTTTATAATCTGGTGCCCGAGTCTGAGGTCGAGCAGCAAGAGCCCGAAGTTGTGGTTGCTGAAGTTGAACAAGACCCGAGCCAAGACTCGGAAGGGCCCAAGGCCAGTGAAGGCAAGCACCGGAAGCATTCAACCTTTTTAATGCAGCCGCAATTTAATTATTTACTTTATAAAGTTTACCTTATAAATGCATTTCAGTTTTCATAGGAGTTGAATGAAACCTTAGTTGCATTCTCCATAGGAAACCCAGAGTTTTTACTAGTATGTGTAGGTCGATAGAATTGCTAGGCTGGTTAAACGGTAGAAGTCGAGTAATTGTCTGTTACTCGCGAGAAACTAGGTTGGTTACTTTAAGCAAGTTTTGTTCAGCATATCAGATGCCTGGAAAATGTTTTAGACTGGGCGGAGAGTTTTGGTAGGGAAAAGAATGTGAATGTGTAGCTCCGACTGTGTCAGTTAAGGCCCGTTCGTTGTTGGCTCTGGGATCAAGTTTGAATTGTTCTACCTCACATGCTGGGAGTAAGAGGTAGTTGAAACTGGTAACTTATGTACTTTAGCTCGCACTGGTATGTTGAACTACGCCTGACTTCCTTTTCATGTACCGGTTAGAGAAATAACTCATGGCTGACCCGTCGTTGGTATCGGTGAGGACTGGTACTTGAGGGTCGCAGGGTAGGTCAAGTATTTAGTGTTGGCTGAAGGAACGGCTGGCATGAGCGGCTCGACGGGGTTCGCTTGTGCCGTGTGGGTAGGTTAACCTTGCAAGGTATAAAAACCGAATCGATTCGCCGTACTTACGGTATTGAGTTCTTGATCACTGGGCTGCATCGCTAGATAAGAACATGAATATGATGATGTTTATATGCTGTTTGAATTTAATGAAGTACTTGCTCTCTTTGAAAAAGCTTTTACAAATGCTTATCTAGAATAAATAGATCAACTAAAATTTGGATGCTAAAATTTGAAAGTAAGGATCTACTTAGTTGCTTCTTTTTGGCAAAACAAAAACCCAGCCAAAAGCTTTGCATACTAGGGGTCTTAGTAAACCTAAAGGCGGGTAAGTCTTGCTGAGTATTAATTTACTCAATCCTGCTTGTGTTTTCCTTTTTCAGAGGTTGAGTCTAGGGTAGCCGAGCAGGTCGCTGAAGCTTTTCCGTTCGGTGTTCCTGAGGGTTACCAGTTGCAGTTCGTTCCGGCTTCTCAGGGTGTGGAGCCGAGGGAGTAATAATGCTGGCTGGGCTACTTGTGCATTATTATGTTGCGTCGTAGACTCGTGATGTTTAAAACTTCCGCTGCACGTTAAACTCTGTGTTGTAATAACTTTTATCCTGTAATATTTTTGTAAATTAAATCCACGTGTACTGTGTTGTAAAATTTGCGACTCGTTAATCATCTGTGCTCATCGTGGAGTGAGACTTGCCTCGTATTGGTTTCGACAATGTCATCTGTGGTGTAATCGGGAGCTACCCGACAGTAACTACACGGTTATGTCAGTTGAAGTGCGAGTGTGCTGTACTGCTTGCATTAGCTAAGGGACAATGCACTTGAGCTGACATAATTTGAGGTGGTTCTGCCACACACGGTGCCAAAGGTCATAGCGCCGCATATACATAGCACGACGTCTTTACCGTTAACGCCGTGCATTGGCACGTCGTCACAGCCAGCGTGGCAGGGAGGGTTAAACCACGACGCCAAAGAATATGGCGCCGTGCCGCTCTCACACGGCGCCGCAGGGCGTGGCGCCGTTTGCTTACACTTTGCGGATTTTGGTGAAGATTGGTGCAGTTTCCCACAGCACGGCGCTAATGAATGTGGCGTGTAGCACAAAAGCACGGCGCCGTACCAATTAGCGCCGTGCTTGTGTGATACAGCGCCACATGAATTAGCGTGGTGCTTGCTCACACAACAATTAGAAAACAACTTTATTTTTTTAGACACTAAAATGCAAAGCGAAGTCACAAATGCACAACATCACAACTAACACAAGATGCATAGTACGCATGACAACACATATAAGTTCACTTAGTAGGTATGGGCACATTGGTTTCATTCATTTGAAAAGGTAGTAGCCTACATTAGTCATTACATACATAAATATATACAAAAGTTAGACTACACAGAACGCTCCTCACTGCCTCCTAGCTTTGCCCTTCCCATTACCCTGCCCTTCCCGAGAGCATCTGTCCCTAGAGTGTGACGAACTGGTGGCCGTCGACGTCGCTTTGGTGGCTGAGTTGAAGGAGCATCATGCAGCTGTGACATTCCAATTTTGTCGTACTCGGGCTGCTGCTCCTCGCCCTCCTGCTCCTCCGCCTCCTCCTGGTCGTCGTCACTGAAAGTGGGTGTTCTCGATGAGCTTTCCACGGCTGACTGGTGTGCACTCCCACGGCTGCCTGAGGCATGCAAGGAGCTAGAATGGTGAGATGTCACAACAGTCGGCACGTCAGTCAAGACCTGAGTACAACACCCACAACGAGCAGCAACTCGACAAAAACGCCTATGCAACCTCTGCATAAATCCAAAGGGATTGTGATTTTCTGATAGTATAAATAACAAGCAAGTGAATGAGCACATGTGATACGTGAATAAGCAAATAATTAACCTCCAACACCACTCTCATTCGTCCATTATTCCCCGGCTCGCCAGGTGGGTACCGAAGAGTGTTGGCAATGTCGTCCACATATTGTCGCACATAAGTACCCTACATCGCAAGGTATTCATGAATTTAGTGAAGTGTTGTGTTCACAATGCTAGAAAAAACAAGGCTGAAGAGTTTGTTCTTACCACTCTATCGAGGATGGGAGCAATCTCCACCTGAGTGCCCTCTCTACACATCTTGTCATACCTCGTGTCATCGTCATCCGAGGAAGCCATGTCGGCGTAGTCGTCAGCCGTCCACTTCTGCCTAAGCTTGCATCTAGTAGTTGACTGGAACCAATCCAAGCATGCACGGAAGTTGGCATTGTTGTGTGGGCCATCACCATCTTTAACATTTTGTTCTAACCTGTTCCACCATTCTATCATCTCATGTTGGTGGTGCACGAAGTCCGTCACTTTCCTTTGCCGAACACGATCAAACCTACAACCACCATATATTAGTTGACATGTACAACAATTGAATAGATGAATTGGATAACAATTTCGTGGGCCACGTACTTGTGCAAGTCAATAGATGTGGATATCTCCTCAGGCGGCCAACTCTGTTGCAACCCAAATTGTCGGAGGTTTTCTTCGGTGCTCCATACCACCTTATACTGGTGTTAAAAAAGGACCAGTATAAAAGGATCTGACGGTCCAAATTAGTTGTATACTACTAGACCTTCACCTGTAGTATAAGGTAGTATAGGTCGAGTAGTATAGTAGTATAGGGGCATTATGTGAAAAAATTATTTTTAACATGTGATATAATGTGGTATAGATCGAGTAATATAGTGGTATAGGGGTATTATGAGAAAAGTTATTTTTATTTTTATACTCATTTGGTCCGATATATTTATTTCTTTTTACACATATATTCATTTATGTTAGGAGCTCCAATAAAAAAATTATATTACAGTCTAATTACAAAATTGTCCGTCCCTCCATACTCCATACTACCATAGGGTAGTATGGAGCACCGAAGAAGACCTCAATTGTCGAGCCACTCGATGCGGGAGGTGAATCTCCACGGCCTAGAAGCAAATAAGAGGGCACGTCATCCTCCAAAGGTCCTGGTTCCGGGTGCACATGTTGTTTAGAGGCAAAGCAAGCACCTCCGCCTCCCTATAAGGCTGCCAGGTAACCTGTAGTAGCTAAAATTAGCACACAACAGAGATATTGAAGTAATGCAAAAGACAATAATATAAATGTTTAGTTCTCACCGTAGAAGGGCTAAGGGCATCCAACTCTTTGTTGTACTCGATGTAGGCACGGGTGGTGATGGCGTAGGGGGAAGACACGCTGTCCCAAATGTACGCGACAGTGGGAGCCAACTGCTCGACCCCCACCGGCTGCCACCGCCTAGGCGCCATAACTCGAGGCCGGCCAACAGGTAGTCGTGACAACATCCATAGCTGTAGAAGGTAAGTGCACCCGGCCTAAGTGGAGGTGCGGGCATGGCGTCTGCAGGCCTCAGAAAGCTGCCTATACAGGAAGCCAAGCACGGCGGAGCCCCAGCTGTAGCCTCCTGCCTCGTCCTAGTCACGAAGACAGTGGATATACATCCATGAAGCTGAGTCCCCCGTCGCATCGGGGAAAAGAACACTGTCGAACAAATGCAGCACCCACGCCTTGCAGTGGTGGACACAACTAATAGCCACGCCAAATATCTCACGGAAGGCCCTACGTAGCTTAGCTTTTCTCGTCATATGGGAGATCTGGAAAGAGAGAAACGCTAGAATCTTCAATAGGAGGGAGTCATCCGCCTTGACTCTCTTGGTGAAAATAAAGCACGAGGCTTCAGCCTGGTGCATGGCAGGGGCCAAACATCTAGTGAAACTATTAGCGCGAGAATAGCGGATCCCTTTGGTCACCTAGCCGGTTAGCCGGTTTGTAAATACTCTGCTCTTTCAATGAAATTAGCACAAGCTCGTGCTGGTTCGTTCAAAAAAAAAAAACGCCTTGCAGTGGTACGTCAAAGTGGCCTCATGTGCAACCTCAGGGCATGTCCCAAAGGTGGCCCTGAGCCACTTAAGGGGCACCCCGGAGACCCGCCCGCGTGACCCCTCCTCCTCTGGAATGGATGGTGTTGTCCCTAAAAACTCCTCCACTCTCCCGCGCCTCTACACATTTATATGCGAAAAAGGCTGTGCGCTAAACAACCTGCCCCCAGACCCCGCATAGTGCGGGAGCCTACGGCACTGGGTACGCCCTTTTTTTTTCTCCCGCGCCATCTTGTAGAAACTGCAGCTCCAATGACGGGCCGGCCCTGATGGGAAGGCCAAGCATCATGGCTACATCCTGCAACGTTATTGTCATCTCACCACATGGTAGGTGGAAACTATGTGTTTCCGGCCTCCACCTGTAAAGCATTGATAATAAATCGAAGTCAGTATTATTTGTCCTATCCTAGATAAAATAAATTGAAACGGAAATTGATGTTCTTTAACATGTCTATGAGAGCTGTGAGCGCAGCAGGGTTGAAGTTAGGCATGCCACGGCGTACAAGGTTGGCGACGACGTGCAGATTAGCACGCTGAAGGAGTGGCCTGTACCGGTGGTCGTACTTCATCAGTTGGAACCCATCATGGGTTCGGGGCCGAAGGACGTGGAGTTCCTTCAATAAGGTTTGTATTAGAAGCTGCAAATTTTAGTAACAAGTACCGTAGGTAGTACATTCATGGTCTGATGAATAGCAGAATTAGCAGAAATTAGTACATTCATTTTTTTTACTTTTTATACTTGTCTGCAGATCCTTCATTTTTTTAGCACTGTTAGCTAGAGTTTCTATCTGGTATGGCTATCAGACAACTTACTCTTACTTCTTGTGTGGGAAAAAACTTCTAAAATTTAAATGTCAAGTATTCTCATCTTCCCATACCAAGTGCAGATCACTTTAACGGAATCAAGGCCGAGTTAGCTAACACAATTACCTTGTTCTTCTCGATCAGTCGGGCCCGGTGCTCCTTCTCGTAGTACTGGTCCAGCAGCCGGTACCCTGCCATCCTGCATTGAAATCGAAACGAAAAAAGGATTATATGTTGTGCTAGTGATGTGTCAAAAGATTGCATCATCTGGTAGTGATGGGTAACATCAGCTATGATTTATCATGCTATAAGCTCTATATTATACAGTGAGAAACTAACTGCTTCATACTTTCATATTACAGTGAGAAACTAACTGCATCAGTTCTCCGGTCACCCTTTCCAGAAAAACCAGCTGCATTATCTAGTGATCACACAGATTATACCAGCTGCATTTCATATTTCAGTTTTCGTTTTTCATCTGGTTTGGATATAAATTCATCACACTTTGTTAGCTGTAGTGGAAAGTAAACCAAAATTCCAAGCAGTAGAGACACCACACTAGCTAGCTTTTCCGAGTGGTGAGATCACAAGCTCTATGTTTGCAATATCTACTTGTTTAGACAAATAAGATCAACGGATGCACTGTAGGTTACTTTCTCTCAACATATGAAAAGCGCCAATATCCTTTTGCTCTCCTTTTCTTACACTCATAAAAAGGGAAATGATAAAGATGCACTCAATTACTTTGGTCAATTTCATCCTATCATGCAGTATCATTTGGTGAATTTCACTAAGCGTTTCTTTAGCTCATTTGCAAAAAAAAAAACATTTCTTTAGCTTCACATGAGAAATGCAAATATGATAAATATATCAAATCAACATGACAAAAGAGAATCTCAGTTCTTTCTAGCGGACCATATATCCAGATATGTATGTGAATATGAAAGAAGATTATGTTTGTCTTTTTTATCAGCGTGTCATTTTTCCTTTCGATCAAAAACATAGTAGCTAAGGGAAAATCAATATCTCAGTACTTATCTAGATCCCGGTTTCAACTCTAAATCGATGGGAAAAATCAATTTTTGACTTAGGGTTTCATAAGGGCAATCCACGAAATGCTAAGGGAATCGCCGAATGATAAGCCAAGAAATCAAGAGGGCGGAGAGATCTCACCTTGTTTCACCGGGATCAGCCACCAGCCGTCGGAGATTCGCTTCCAATCGGTCGAATCGAGGGGAGGGGCGGAGGAGAGGGGAGGGAGGGCGGAGCCTCTCTGTTCGTTCGAACGAACAGAGAGAGGGGCGGGGGCGACGGGCCGAGTGGGCGCCTGGGGTTAAGTGCCCAGGGCACGGCGCTAGAGTGCTTAGCGCTGGTGAACAGCACGGCGCCGTGGCCTTTGGCGCCGTGCATTTAGGCCCACGGCCACGCTGGAGCTGACGTGTCATATCACGGCGCCAAAGGATAAGGCGCCATGCTATTCACCTACGGCGCCGTGCTAAAGGTCCATTCCGGGGATTCTTTCCGCTAGGGGTCTATATGTAAAATTCTTTTGTAAAAAGGATCAAAATGCAAAAATTATACCAAATAAAAGGCAGCGCATCCCTGCTTTCTGAAGGCGCATGAAAAAACAGGACACGGTACACAGCAGTGTAGCGAGCGTACGAGTACGTACTAGTAGCTTTTTTCAGGGGGACAAAGCGGATGGACACAGGGCCTCGAACCGAACGCAAAAACTGGCAGAATGCACCGCGCCAGGCCTGCAAAACGAGACCCATCACAGAACACGCCGTGGGTCTGGTCCCAGCGCCGCTGCTGTTTTCCGTTGTTTTTTGTGGTGACGCGTAAGCATCCGGCGGCTAGCTTCTGGCCGGCGTTGAGCTAGCAGTTGTTGTTGTACTGTTTTCAAGAGCCGGTGTTAAATTTTGACATTATTTTTGGCTCACAGCGATAGGGCACTAACGTGCGCATACATATACTCCCTCCGTTCCAAAATACAAGTCATTTCAACTTTGTTGGAGAGTCAAACTTTTCAACTTTGACCAAATTTATACAATAAAGTACTAACATTTATGATATCAAATAAGTACCATTAGATTCTTCATTAGATATATTTTCATAGCATAGCTATTCGGTATCATAAATCTTTAAAGTCATCTCGATAATTTTGATAAAAGATAAAATAGTTTGACTCTCCAAAAAAATTGGAATGACTTATATTTCGAAACGAATGGAGTATTTTTTTTTCAGCGGTGCTTGAGACATGTGTAAAGATTCTTTGTCTAATGAGAGCAATCTGTCCAGCACTATCACTTATCATATTTTATTGTTGTAGGTTTATTTATGTTCCAGCACCACATAGCGCAGATGTTATAGCAGAGGTTCTTCATGAAGTTCTCCTAGATTGGCATATTGAGAGGAATCTGTCCACTATAACTCTTGACAATTGTAGTGTCAATGATAACCTCATCAAGTCTATGATTGGCACCGATGGTGATGACCTTGCAAAGAATAAGGCTGCTATAGAAGGCAAGTTACCACTCTCCTCTTGTATGTTGAAGGGCAAATTAATTCATATGCGTTGTGCTGCACACATTTTAAATTTGATTGTGAAAGATGGAATGAGTGTCATGGAGAAGGGAATTGATAATGTGCGTGATAGTGTTGCATACTGGTCGGCCACTCCTAAAAGACATGAGAAGTTTGAGAAAATGGCAGCACAAATGAAAGGAAAATATGAAAAAAGAATTGCTCTTGATTGTAAAACTAGATGGAACTCTACTTATATTATGCTTAGCACTGCACTGATTTACCAAGATGTTTTTGATCGCCTTGCTTCTCGTGCTCCATGTGCTCCATCCGAAGATGATTGGAAGTTTGCTAGAGAGCTTTGTGATAGGTTGAAGATGTTCTATGATGTAACTGAGCTACTATCAGGCACTAAATATGTCACAGCCAACCTTTTCTTTCCCAAAATATGCAACATTTATTTGTCAATTAGGAAGTGGCAAAGCAGTGATATTCCTAAGGTAGAAGAAATGTCTATTAAAATGAAAGAGAAATTCAACAAGTATTGGTCAGATGTGCATGGTTTGATGGCTGTTGCTGCTGTCCTAGATCCTAGGTATAAATTACATCTGTTGAATGCTCTTTTTCTCAAAATTCATGGGTCAGAAAGTGTAACTAGGGAAGCTGTCAACAAAGTGAAAGACTTGATGCATAGTCTTGTCTTGGAATACCAAGATTCTATGGAGACCGTTGCCACAACAGATGGTGCTCAAACTATACCCAGTGCTCGTACTCAGTTGGATCATGAGGATTGGGCTGACACTTTTGATGATTACATGTCTAAACAGCCAGTTGTGACCTCCACTTATGTGCGAACAGAGTTAGATTCTTACTTGGAAGAGGTAGTGTTGCCTAGGACACAAGACTTGGATATCATTCAGTGGTGGAAACATGCGGGGCTCAAATACCCAATATTACAAAAAATTGCACGTGATGTTCTTGCTATTCCTGTGACAACTGTTGCATCCGAGTCAGCCTTTAGCACTAGTGGAAGAATAATTAGTCCACATCGTAGTAGGCTTGCACCATCAATGATTGAGGCACTTATGTGTATGCAGGCATGGTCTCATAACGACATGTTAGGTAAGTTCAATTTCTATAAGTATGTGGTCTTCATTTCGTATAAGTTATAAATCTAATTTATGAATATTGTATTAATGCAGGGTGTCAGTCTACTTTTGTTGGTGCTTTGATGACTTGTCTTGAAGAAAAAGATGAAGAAATGGTACTGTTGTTATTTCCTTCTATATTCAACTTGTGAATTTACAATGCTCTGAACATTCAACTAATGAGTGACTCTCTATTTTTATTTTCACAGGGTGAAGATGATTCCACCATAATTGATGAATGATGAAATATGTAATAGTGTTATTTGTTTAGACGCCTACTGTTTTTTGTTTGAAGGACTATGTATGTTGATTTGTGTTATTTTGCACATTTATATTGAACTTGGAATCTTGTAGTGTGTTGTCTTCAGTATGTAATAATCTGGACGGCGTGTGCTGTATTATGTATTTTGGAGTGTGCTCTTAATATGTTGTGTTGTTTTGTGATCTGTTTCGGTTTTTGGATTATCCGTCGGGTTTCGGGTATCCGTGGGTTTCGGTTTTGGGGATAGATTTTCACCCGAATTGGTGTTCGGGTCGGATTCGGGTTTTAAGTTCGGGTTTCGGTTTTGGGTGCCCAGACGCTCCACCTGATCCAAACCCGACCCGTTGCCATCCTTAGACAAGTGCGTACTGAGCTAGCAATGCATATACTCCCTCCGTCTCAGGATATAAGGCGCGGTCAAACTTGGCACGGTCTTCAATAATAACATTTGACTCTTAATATCTTTTATAATATAATACTTGTAGCAACAAAATTATAGTCATATGAAAGTACTTTTAAATATGAATGCAATTGTATTATTGTTGTAAGACAAAGTTTTTATTATACAAGCTTAATCGTAGGTCAAAATTTTCAAAGTTTGAATTTTGATTTACGTGCGCGCCTTATATCCTGAGACGGAGGGAGTATATGGCAGACGACGGAAACGGGGCAGCAGTAGTAGTCGCACAAGAGTCCACTGCTCATCGATCCAGTCATGCATCTACCATGGTTCCGGACTTCAGGCTAGCTTCAGGTTACAGTTGTTGACTCGTCGCGCACGAATCGATCGTCAGTACTCCGTATAAGTTCTGGTGTTTGGTCTCGGGCGCAAAGTCCTGAACATAATGATATGTGACCAGGCTTAGCATTGGCTGCATTTTGGTTGGACTTGTAGCCTAGTAGGCTGTAGGCGTCGGCATGCTTGCCAAAGAAGCGGGATACGACCGGTGTGGTCGATCTTTGCCGGATTGGTGGGTTGGAGGGCAGCCGGGCGCGCAGCAGCAGCAGCAGTGCAGCACAAAAAGGCTAGGGCTATAAGCCTATAAGAGAGTTCCATATGTCTTTTAAATTATGGCCATGACAACGTGCGGCCATAGCTCTTCTTCCTCTAAAAAGAAATTAGTTAGGGTAACAAAAGGAGCAGCCAAAGGATAGAAACGTACTAGGGCCCTTCTCCCTCACATGCATCATCAGACAATGCAAAAGGACAGACCACGTCAGAGTTGCCCAACCATGCATGTACATTTCCCTTTCGATGATGACCAATTACACGGGCACATGCTGCATCCGTCCTTGGAGTGCTCCTCTTTTTCACAGCACGAAACATCAAAGCTCAGCTGGATGATCGAGTTCACGAGGATTTGATCTATTTGTCTGGAACAGACAGACATTACTTGACATAAAGGGCCGAGCATGTTTTTTCGCAATCTAGGTAGTGGGAGAGTTTTGTGTTTTTCACCACACGGCTTAGGATGTGCAAAATGCAGCCACCCGACCCATTGGAGATGGACTTAAAAAAAACAGAGAGAGAGAGAGAGAGAGAGAGAGAGAGAGCCATTGCAGATGGACTTCAAACATGTTCAAATAGAATGGCTTACAGCTTGAGATTCTTTTAAGTTTCAGTTTACGCAAAGTGGACTGACAATCTGGTTTGGATTGGCCCAGTCATCAAACGGTAAATTCTCCAGCCCATCACACTGAAGCTTGCACGGCCCAACCCATCTTAGGCTCCGCTCGACGCGTTAGCTTTGTCCCAATCTTCCGTATCACGCTCACGGCACGTCCACCGCCGCCGAATCATGTAAGCTGCCCCCACATCTCTCATCGCGATGGAAGTCGATCGATTTTATGCTAATATCTATTTTACACGGATCACTGGTTCACCGGATTGCTGCTCTAGCGGCTCAAATCTGTTAACGAATCTGGCGTTTTTCGTTTTGGGACAGATTTCGACCGGTTTCTCCAAACACAAACAACCAATTGTTTGGAGAAACCTAGCGATATTCGACGATTCACTATTTTTTTTTGTTTGCTTTATTTATGAAAGTCGGTTTTGAGGCGTACCTTGGATCAAATATCAACAACATTGGCATAAACATTGAATTACTGTTTATGACCCGTAGTTTACCTTCTTTAATTTTGCTTCAGTTTAAGATGGCTGTGATAATAATTACTAATTTTGGGCATCAATCTTTTTAGGAAGACCAGACGTGTTGGAGCTGCATAATATGTGGTGGCAGACTTTCTGCGATCAAGTTGTTCTTCGGATTTTGTTGATTCCATTGATAAATAATGAAAAGGATCTAACTTTCTCCCAAACCTTGAGGTTTCAGAAAAACTTTCTGCTGTTTGACGCCTGAAAAATTGAAAAGAGTAGAACTCATTCTCTCCACAAAAATAGGATGCCATTTGCACCACAAAGCCCGTCTAGCTCAGTTGGTAGAGCGCAAGGCTCTTAACCTTGTGGTCTTGGGTTTCAAGCCCCACGGTGGGCGTTTAATTTTTTTTTCTCTTCTGAATCTGAATATTTGTTTTCCTTCGAGTTTTCAAGCGGAAAGCAAAGTTTTCCGTGCCATTGAGCGAAATCCTGCTGCTAGTGCGTACGTGCTCGCCAATCCTCAGCTCGGTTTGGAATGCCTCATGAGTTTAATTTATTTATTCTGTTTTTTATATTTTTTTATACATGATATGACGTTATTTTTTCCAACGCCATTTTTTTAATGATATTGAAAACAAGCAAATGTTAGGAGAATTTGTATGTATATATGTTCTTATGGGCTTCAAATGAAAGACAACAAATATTAAAAATATTTCTATACCAAATTAAAATAAGAAAACATAAATTTGAGTGTCATTTAAATATTGTTATGTTCCGGCGCGTGATGGATTCTTTAAACCCACACTATGTTATGGGTCGGCTGGTGACAGATTTGTTAAACCGTCACTATATTATGGGCCTAATATCCATAATGCAAATCTGTGATGGATTTTGAAACCGTCACCTGTGACCCGTCACGGAATAAATGATTTCTTCTAGTGTGTCACTTGGATCCATTATAGTGAATTCTCCTTTATTTCTGCAGCAAATCACCTATAACCAAATATTCTCCAAGGACACGTGGAACTACATTATTCAAAAAATAAAATGCATGTAAGAAATGTCAATCCTTCACTTTATTTAAGAATGTTGATAGCTATTTTTTGGTACTTAACAACCGTACATGTACATACTGATTCACGCGGAACATAAGATATGTTATGTTCTCTACATGTAAATTATCTGAGGTACGCTTGCATTATGAGTGTTATAATCTTTTCTTTTATTATCTGCACTGAACTAAATATGAATAATCAATAAATAAAATGTTAATGTACTCCCTCTATTTACTTTTATTTGTCGCTGTTGACTATAGTGCAAAGGGTTTGACCACATGTTCAAGTTAAGTTGAAAGGATCTGGTATTGTTGGAATTTTTAATGGATTCAAAGGCATTATACATTTAACGTATTTACAAATCATCAATAAGTTAGTTGCATTTGAAATTTGAAATGACACTCTACTATGACAAGTAAATGTAAAGATGTGAGTAACTCCTACCGTTATAATTTTATTTTCATGTCACCTTTTTCTATTCTAGGGTATGCAGGGTGGCACACTTTTTTATTTTAATGGGAACTTGGTCGGCATGAACCTTTTCTCGGATATAGAAAGACCCATTTTATTGCAAGGAGTATAATTATTGAACTTTTGGGTCATTTCCAGTCCTGGCAAAAGACAGTATTTCTTGAGCTGGTGAAGCCAATCAGCTGTGCAAGAATATTTCCAATTTGCTTCTATGTAGTGTTTCAGCTTTTCATGTTTACCCTTAATAACAAACTCTTTTATGCCTCTAGCAAAAGATATTTTCAAACTGGCCAGCTATCGCATTGCATGTGTCGCAGTTGCTCTGTATTGTAGCGTAGCCATATTCTAGTGTACGAAATATTGAAGCCGGTGTATTTATCTAATAATTCAAATATTTTAGAATTTTATGTTGAGACTAAAATAAGCACAATATAATGGGATATGGTATCTCTTTACTATGGAGATTTTGTATAACATTTACTCAGTTCTCTTGTAATTTATTGCACTCTCTACTCATGTAGACTCATTTTGGGTTAGTACTCATATTGATGTTCACCTACAGGGATAAAAAAAAAGACATATAGGTCAACTTTACTCCCATCCTGAAGGTAAGTACTCAACCACTCGATCACTAAATGTTATTATTGTGCTAAATTAAGTCTACATTTGTACACTTCTATATAAATAGTTTATCATATCATCAACAGATTTCTACATATACACATATGCAATTGGTAAATGGATATACCCCGTGACCATCACTAAAATGCTATACGCACACCATGACCATCATTGGCTCGTTGAATAGTAGAGATGTTCATGGGAAAGCACAATACACTTGTAATGTGAGTTGCTGCAGAAGTTGGCATCATATTCTAGTCTTACAATATTATATTATGTGCAGAATTAGCATATGTCAATGCTATGATACATCCGCCCATACGGGGTCGGCCGAGGCCCATCAAAGGCCGCCCAGAGCCCGACAGTTCTTAGGCTCACCCACTCGGGGAAAGGCTCAATCTCCCTAAAATACTTGTCCGATAGGGGAAGGGTGGCTCTCCCTGCCAAACCATGCTCCCATTGAGCCACGATTGCCGCCTACACTGTTGTGTGCCTGGCCAAACCGTGTCCAGGGGTGTCTTAATCATTCTCACCCCCTTAAACGAAGGCCCAGCTTTGATACCAAATGATACATCTGGCCCATACGGGGTCGGCCGAGGCCCATCAAAGGCCGCCCGGAGCTCGACAGGTTCTTAGGCTACACCCACTCGGGGAAAGGCCCAATCTCTCTAAAAGACTAGTCCGATAGGGGAAGGGTGGACTCTCCCTTTTAAGGTGGCTTCCTCCTCCTCCGCTAAGCGAGGTGGGATAATTCGGACGTGCATGACTGCCGCCTACACTATTGTGCGTCTGGCCAAACCGCGTGCACGACTGCCGCCTACACTGTTGTGCGCCTGGCCAAACCATGCTCCCGTTGAGCCACGATTGCCGCCTACACTGTTGTGGCCTGGCCAAACCGTGTGCACCGCTGCCGCCTACACAGTTGTGCGCCTGGCCAAACCGCGCCCAGGGATGTCCTCATCAGTAGCTAATCAACTTTGTTGCACTTAGAATTATCATATGTCAGTCTAATCACCTTGCTGACCAGCATAAGCCAGCAAGCACCATTCGGCTTGACTCTTTAGATTATGCTCGTTGATACAATGATATGGTCAATCACAATTCTTGTACATTTGCTGAGTTATCACGTGTTTAACCATTTTACAGCACTCTATGCAACTAACAACTAGTATCTACCAGGTAGCATGAAAGTAAATACTGTTGAAGAGACTTTTGGTGACGCGTATCCTTGTGGTGTCTGAGGTGAATTCAAGAAAGGAGTTCCTTCTAACGTATTTGAAAATGTTGTTGCACTTGCTTCATTCAATAGTGATTTTATAGTATGTTCTATATGCCATTTCACATTGTATTCGATCATCGCTAGTTAATGATAGTTGTTGTGTCTAGGTGAAACAATTTTTTTTGCATGCACGAGATTTTTCATTGACTTCGTTGACAAATGTTCAACTATTCTGACTTCAGCGAGCTTGTTTAGGAGTCCTGACGGCAGAAACATGATTGTTGAGGGCATAAGGGAGTCAATGCTCGTAATTATACTATGGTTTTTGTTCATCCAAGATGCTCCTTAAGGCTTAAGTCTCATTGCATTGTTTGCAAATTGAGGTGTTGCTTCCAGACAAAAAGAGGTGAGGGGAAATTGGAACATTATAGTTTACATTACAATGTTGCTTTCGTCAGTGTCAAGAGTTACAATGTTGATTGTCCTGCGAGTCTGAAACATGATACGATAGAGTATTATACCAAGGTAGTAGCTGTGTGCAGGCGCTTTGAATCAGGTTTATCAATGGTTGCAAGAGGAAAACATACTTGGTGGTCAGGAAGTTTGGGTTGCAAAGATCTTTGTTACACTATATGTAAAATCACTGAGGTAGTGTTGTTGATTTTCTTTTTAGTTCCCTACTTCTAAATGAATATGTACTTAGCCTTATCTAATTGGCTTCACAATTGACAACCTCTCTGTGTGACATGGTTAGACTGGTATTGTAGGGCCACTTGTTGATGTCAATGGCAATTTTGGGGTTTTAACCAATATAATCCCAAAATGGGAACCCCGTTCTTTTGTTGTGATGTTCTCTACAAAATTCTGAACTATTTTAAGACAAATGAGTAAGCATAAATTTCTTTTTTGGTACTCCTATTAAATTAGTTGTTAGTGCTAGTACACAAGATTTGTTTTGCACTTAGCTTGACTTTAATATTTCTTTGAACATTTCAATAATTAAGCTAGTTGAAGAGAGGTTCAGTCAACACAATTTCTATTAAATCTTATATTTTGTGTGTTGACAGAACTAAGTATTTGGATATAAGAACTAGACGGGAGATGCATATTGTTAGAGATGACGAGGGACCATCAGGCATGTATGTTGATTAATCTCTCTATTAAGTTACCATCTGTACAAATTTGTTGATTATGTTATGTTGTGGGGAAATCATTTAATGGTAGCTGAATATTACCTGACCTAAGTGATATGGATGAAGAACTTGTTTCCATATGTGAGAAGCTTTACATTGTTTCCATATGTGAGAAGATTTACTTTTGCCATAAGTCAAACATCTCACTTTTACCATGTTTTATAAAAAAATACACATGGTTGGGGGGCTGAGGGATCATTTTCCTTCCCCTTCCTCCAACCATTTTTCTTCCTCCCTCTCTTCTTTCCTCTTGTTCTCCCTCCTTCTTACCTCTTCTTTCAATGGAGTTCCTTGGGGTAGGGGGGACTTGAGCCCCTCTGCCCCCACGCTGGATCCACCCCTACGCAGCCTAGAACAACTTTTTACACCCTAATCCAATCTACATAGTTCTTTCAGGTTCATGCACCAAAGCTAGATGATCGGCCAACATCGATATCATCTTTGCTCATCCTGCCATCAAGTGCTCCGTAGCTCGTGCTACAGCAAAGTCGTGGCCTCAGCACTTCGCCAGCAATGTCAGGATTCACAATTCAGAAGGAACACATTTAGGAATCGAGCCAGAAATATTTATACCATGAGTGTCTCCTAGACCAACTAGCTATACCAACTAATGCGTCTGCGTCGCATTTCACGACAAGCAGGATAGGTTGTGCTGCATCCAGCAGCGAATGCACCGCAAGTAGAAGTTGTCACCACCGTCCAACATAAATGAATATGAACGGATTGTGATCTCCAAGGTGCAAATGGATTTGGGTGTTTCTTAACCAACATATCATTGGATACTTCCTCAATGAGATCATCCACAACATGAATGGTGCCACTCAGGTGCAAATGGAAGGGATCACCTACACACCACAGCCACTTGGCCATAAGTCGAAGTTCATGCAAGCTGGGGTGCAGGGCGCCAATATTGCAAGGTTCTGGGTGATGAAGAATGTCTCTGATCCGGCCATCTACGGTATTGTCATGACTTCAGTTGCTGGTCTTGAAGGAAATGCATTGTAGTTCGATGGTCCTGGAGGCGCCTAGGAATATTGCCCAACTTAAACTCAAGTTCAAATATGTTTAGAAAGCCCTAGACATTTTTTTCATGAATTTGCCCTTCCTCATCTTTTTGTGGATTTTTTAAATTTTAGGTTTTCCATATTATTTTTCACGACCGTGCCTTAGCACGTTTTTCATTAAGAGGAAGAGAGAATTAAGTACAACCACAACCGCGTACTGTCATCGGAACTGATGACCACACTCTAGTTTCCCCTATGGTGGTATTACATTTGAAACATTTGCGCGACCTATTTGGCTAGCTAGCATAATCATCGGTCTGAAACCGGCCTGAGAGCAAGCGACTACATCTTCTACGACGAATTCCCTGAGCGATTCCGCAGCCTTTGTTTGACGATCAAAAGTGCGTGCATTTCTCTCCAACCATATCTGCCAAGCTGTGAGAACCACCAAAGAATCAAAGCTCTTCCTCTCTTCCTTTCTTAATCTTTTTTTGACCCTGGACCACCAATCTGCTATGCCTGTTTCATTGGCATTTGGTGCTAATTGTTGCCACCCCCACTTCTGCAACAATGAATACCAGACCTCTCTGCTGTAAGAGCAGGCTGTTAACAGGTGTGAAATTGTTTCAGATTCTTGTGAACATAGAATGCACTCGTCTTCTTGTTGTAAGTTATGTCGTTTCCTTCTAGCTGCCGTCCAACATCGGTCATGGAGAGCTAACCATATGAAAAATTTGCATTTTGCAGGTGCTCTTGTCTTGTGCAATAATTTCGCCCTTGGCGTGGCATACTGACCCATGAAAAAAGCATGGTAAGCCGAAGCTGTTGTAAACTTACCATCCGTTGTCCATCTCCAGACCAGAGTATCAGTAGCTTCTGGGACTAGTGTTGTCTGTCTGACCAGCTCCCAGATATCCAAATATTCAAGAATAACCTGAACCGTGAGTGCACCCTTTATGTCTTTGGCCCAGCTGTTGTTCTGTAATCCTTCTCGCACAGTCCTGCGCTTTTGAATTCGAGGTCCCACAGCTCTGATGAGGCAAGGAGCAAGTTCACTGATCGATCGTCCATTAAGCCATCGGTCTGTACAGAATAAGGTTTTGCGACTGTCGCCTACAACCATGTGTGTTGACCGCTGAAACAGGGCCTCAACCCAAGGTTCAGTTGTGTCTGGCAACATTGTCCAAGGCTGTTCTTCTTCAACTCTTCGCAGCCACAACCAGCGCATGTGCAAAGCATATCCAAATATTTTGAGGTCGACCAAGCTCTGGTGGTCGGCACACCCTCGGCCATGCTAGCAAGCATTGTCCTCCGGAGACCGTTTCTGTCGCCTTCCATAGGAAAGCTCTCCGTCTCTTATCTATGCACGAAATCGCCCATGGTGAAATAGCTATCGCAATGGTTGTGTGTATTGGCACCGCTGACATCTTCACTTTTACTAGGACTGCTCTCCCCGACCTGCTCATATGTTTTGCTTTCCAAGTAGGCAAACCTTGTGATACTCTATCCACCAGCGGTTGTAAGTCAGCCTTTTTGAGCGCCCTGATTGACAGGGGAATACCAAGGTATTTGCATGGAAACGCTTCCAGGTGGCCATGGAAGAAGCGCATCAACGTGACCGTGTCTTCTAGGTTACATTGGATGGGCGAGATAAGACACTTTTCAGTGTTGGTGTGTAATCCCGCCGCCCCACCGAAAAGCCCCACCGAAAATATCTAGAATTGTATCGGCCACCACTAGATCTTGCTGCAACGGTTTTCCATATTATCAAAAAGGGTTCCTCACTGTCCACAAAGGGCAAATGGTGAAATTGCAACGGGCACCAGATTTTGTCTATTCCCTCCACTTGAAATTATACAAGATGTTCTGTATTGTCAGGACAAACTTTTGACCATTGGTAACCCTATTAATACGTAACACAGTTGCCGTCTTTTGATTCATGTATTAAAGGATAACTTGCTATGAGTATTCAAAATCAATTCCTAAATAAACTAGTTAATCTAGCATACATACATGGGTTGTGTTAAAAGTTTTAAGAAAAACATCCAGATTTAGTGATTTTTAAATTGGAGTACGACTAGTGTATTGCAGATGGGGATTTACCAAGGCCCTTAGGGTGGCAGATGTGAATTGTTTTTGGGAGTAAATCAAATTACATTTCGTAATATGCGGTCAAATGGACAAATTAAAGGGATGTATGGACTCATTTGTCCTCGCAAAACAACTGCATGTTTCCATTTTCATTTTGGCACTGAACTACTTTTGCACATCTACGAGAATTTCCATGTCGCGGCAAGCGAGCGACAAGGACTAGTTGTAATAGTCTTCCACAGTTTCACTCCGCCCAGCTTGGTGGTGCTTCGCGAAGCACCCACAGGATGGAAAACATTCATTGCCATCGATTGGGTCGTGGAAGGTGAACCCCGCTCTCAGTGAGGATGACAGCCATGGCGTCATCGAAACTTGTTGACGAGCTTGCCGCTCGACATCATATTGGACAGAGGAATCTCTTACACCACCAGCAAATGGTTTGGTGGCGTATGTCATAGTCACGCCATGTATCTGGGCATATATAGGTAGCGGACAGTGCGACAAAGACAAGGAAGCCGGTCCGTCCGGAACCGTGAACCATGATCGGTAAGGAGAACATAACTCCTCTGATTAGGCTAATTCGTGGCCTTTGCAATTAGAACTCTAAATCTCCAAAACATTAAAACTTGCCAACTAATCTCCTAGTAATTCGAACTCTAAATCCCCCGAACATATTCAAACTCGCACCACAATTCCCCCAAACAAATCTTCTAAACAACTTCCTAATCAAGCAATTTCTGAACTCTGAACTTGTCAAGTCGACGTGTGCTGTCCTGTGTGGACCATCCGACACCCTGCTGACCCAAATCCACTCGTCGTGTCTTCAAAAAATCAAAACTGGCAGGAGCCTGCACATGTGGAGCCCATGTTAGGATCAAAGTGACCATGAAAACCTAGAGCTAGAGCCGGTCAGGGCGATGTGCAGATTGTTGCACGTCGGGCATGCATGGTTACTCCGCCAACCAAATGTTGGGTGCAGCGGTAGCGGAAGCCGACATGCCCATGCACAACCCATAGCCATGACAAGGCCACGCCATGCAAGTTCGATCGCGTCAATGGCCACGAGGGATATTTGCTAGACTTGAGCATTTCAGGCCTGGCCCGAGCCTGCCGAATTTTGGTCCATCCACGATTTTCTGTGGGACGAGTTTGAATAGAGAAAATAAAGCCTGAAAAAATTTGTCAGCTCGAGCCCGAGGCCCGACCATGTCCCGGCTTGGCCCTAAAAATAAGCCCGCAGCTGCCCTTGGGATAGGCGTGAGCATGATTTTTTGGCCCAAACCTAACAAGATCTTTTTTGCCCAGCGCGACCCACTAAATGCTCAGGTCTAATATCGACGCTAAAACGGCCAATTAGTCTCTTGTCGGCCTTGGGATGGGCGACTGTCTGCTATTCCTGTAATTCTCAGCATCTATTACCGCAATTTTTAATAAAATAATATTGATTAGAAAAAGAACGAGACAACATTAGCAAAATGAAACCAGACTACATTTTAGATCGACATTCACCGAAACAGTATAGCACAAAACATAAACAAGCATAGATAGTAGCTAGGAAGCGTGGCATTCTCTTCCCTTTTCCCCAATCACAAGGCTACAAGGTAGCCAGCATGATTCTGATCAGGACACGGCCTGCTTCACAAGCCACACGAGTACGGTAACAAGAGACTGTCAAGCGGCCAAATGATTTATGATTGCATCAAATGGCTTCTTATTTGCCAGTAAGTAGTACGTGGTAGAACAGACATTAGCAGGCTTGTGTGTATACTACATTAATATAAAGATTGTCACAATTAAAACGGTTTCTCACCCAAAAGATTACCCTCCTATACCTCACAGAGGACCCACAATTCAGAGCCAAATGGTGGCCCCAGACGACCGGGGGGGGGGGGGGGGGGGGGGGGGGGGTAGACGCGTTTGGTCGTCACCCCCCCCCCCCCCCCCCCCCCCCCCCCCCCGTTCTTTTGCGCCTCGACGCCATCCCGCCCCCCTATTCTTTCTCACCTTGGCATTTTTGTATACCCGCTGTCTTCCTTTCCTTTTGATCGCGTTCTTTGTATGGTAATACAATCAAGGCGCCGCTTTTCTTTCCTTTATGTTCGTTGTATTCGTATGGAAAAAGGTACGCTGGTTTCCTTCCAAAAAACCGCACCTTTCCTTTCCTCCACCTTCATTTGGAAATTCGCCTGCCTTCCTTTCCTTTTGATCGCGTTCTTTGTATGGTAATGCAATCAAGGCGCCGCTTTCCTTTCCTTTCTATTCGTTGTATTCGTATCCAAAAAGATACGCTGGTTTCCTTCAAAAAAACACCTCTTTCCTTTTCTCCACCTTCCTTTGTAAATTCGCCGGCCTTCCTTTCCTTTTGATCGCGTTCTTTGAATGGTAATGCAATCAAGCCGCCGCTTTCCTTTCCTTTCTATTCGTTGTATTCGTATGCAAAAAGATACGCTGGTTTCCTTCCAAAAAAACACTCTTTTCCTTTACTCCACCTTCCTATGCAATCAGGGCGCCTACACCTTCCTTTTGAAATTCGCCGCTTTCCTTTATTTATATGGCCGTGTGCATCAAGGAATTTGAATTCCCTTCTTTCCTTTTGTAGATGGCTAGCGTCCATATATGTGTTGTGTACCAGTCAAGGTTTCCTTTCAAAAAAGGAATGACATCTACGCAATTGGGTGTCTCCTTCCTTTTAAAACTTGATTACTTACCATAGTTGTGGGAGTCAATCAGGGAATCGATTACTTACCATAGTCGTGGGCGTCCAGGTTCATCTTCTTAGACCTCCTGCCCCCTATATAAGGTGCCCCTCCTTATTCTCAAAGCACACAATCTCTCCCTTCATTCTCATCATCTATTCAGAGTTCATATTTCTTTGCAAGGGCGTCGGCGTCGAGCGCGGCGCAAGGGTGGCCACGACGCTCGTCGTGTCCAAGCTCGCCAGGTAGAAGCGGAACGTGCTCCGCGTTGTGACGGTGTCCGGTGCCTTCGAGTGCGTGGCGTCGTTGCTCCACGACACCGGCGACGAGGAGAGCAACCTTCTCGGCCTCCACGTCATCAAAAAGCTGGCTGCGGTGCCGAGTTGCTCATGGATACATGTATTGTGAATATTTTATTTTATATATGTTGCTGATTGTTTAAGATTTAATTACACAAAAATTTCCTTCTGTTTCCGCCGGAGGCCCAAGCTTTCGATGTATGAATATATAATTTTTAATATGAGATGCTATTGAATAATTCTAATATGCGATCTAACAAAAGTATGCATTATTTTACATACTTATTTTTAAAAAATTAAGATTTTTTTTAAATTTATGTTATTTTTATAACACGTGCCTGTGGCACGTGCCAACCTACTAGTACTACATTAATACTTGCAGTCGGGGTCACAGCTGCAGCCATGATGTATAGTTTGGCAGGTACTGGTCTTTATTGTAACCTCGAGTACTTCTGATACAGAGAAAACATGAGCTTTCAGGAGTGAGAGGCTCTACTACCTTGTATCGGGTTTCTTAATTGGAGCTCGCCCTCCCTCGCATGCCCGCGTTTCCGGCGTCCTTTCTGTCGACGTGGCTCAACCGGGGAGCACTGCTCCGCTCTGGTCATTTTTCAAAAAAAAACCCTCTGGTTTTATAAAAATCACAACAAAGTCCATACCGTCCAAAACCTACCGTGTCCGCGTTCTGATATTGTTCAAATACTCCCTCTGATTAAAATTTATTTAAACATGAAGAAGAGAAAATTCGAGAGTGATGTTGTTTTTTCAAAAAACCCCGCGGGCATTTTTTAGGAAACCCCTCCCACAACCCCCGAACCCTATCTCTCTCCTCCCCGCCGCCGACGCCTCCTCCCCTCCCCTTCTCGCTCTCCGCCTCCCCGCCGCTGCTCCTCGCGCCTCAGCACCAACCTTAACTCCCTCACCCTCCTCCCCGCGGCCCTCGGCGCCCTCAGCAGGCGGCCTCGGCGCCCAGCGGCGCGCGGCCCTGCGAGGGCCGTCCTTGGCGCACAGGTGCTCGTCCATGCGGCCTCCCAGCTCGCCACCTCGTCGCCGGCACAACATCCACCGGCGAGGCGCCCTGATGATGCTGTGGTCCTAAAGGGGATCAGATTCTCTAGAACATCGGTTGATTACACGTACAACACTATCCCCTGCTGTGCTATCTGAGATTCCATCTTAGGTATTTTCTGCCCTTTCCCCATTTGGCCATCTGCATTCGTGGTGTCCTCGATCTGGTTCCTAGAGCACGTTCAAACGGGATCTGCATCACGTTTGTGTACTTCTGGACTGATTGTGCTAGGCTAGCCGGTATCGATTTGTCACTGGGTTATGTGTGGGGACATGGATATTGTGCTGCACAAGCTGCACAACCATTAGGTGTCATGGGCATATCCGATTCTGAGTTTTTTTTAGCATCATATCTTATGCTGAGTTTCAACAAGCAGTTTGTGCGTAAAAAGTAGCAGGTGCTAGGAGCAAATCTGTTTTTTTTTAGATCAGCGACAACCTCACTATTAGCAATGATCACTGAACTTGGTCATGGGTGGCTCTTTCAATGTGAACTTCCTATATGTGAGGTGATAAACTAATGGTTGGTTGTGTCTGCAATGTGCAAGTTTCAGATGGCAATTCGAAGAACAGGCAGCTTTTCTATGGTTGTTGCATTCTTGAACCTTGTCCTGAAATGTCATGTCCTTATGGCTAAGTTTGTGGTGCTCAGCATATTGCTTCTTACTTTTAATGTTTTTTTTCTAGCTGATTGGTAAAGTTTTTCAGACTTCTGTTTGTTGTTTTATGATTTTCGCTGGTAGGAGGGATCATTAATAGTGAAGAACTTATTTCAGGTGAGAATGTGTCTTAAGCTATCGTCCTTGGTTACATTTATTTCGAATGGCATATATTTCTCACATGCTCTGCAATAGTTTGCACCATGTGTTAACATGTGCTAGAATGGTCCAGCAAGAACCTGTCAGTTATTTCGATGATCAATAGCAATTTTATTTAAGGGAAAGGTTTAAGCTTACTTCCTAGAATAACTAGGACATGTGTTGCATATTGCTGCTCACATGACAAGTAGTAATAATCTTGCTCCAGAAAATAGATTGAAGAAGGTGCAGACTGCAGAGTCATGTAATTTCTTGTCATTTGCAGCCTTTGGAATTGGAGAGTATTAAATTTTAGTATATGGGAATGAACAAGTTTATTATTCCCACTGAAATGCACGCATAGTGAAGTGTCAATTATCTTAATTTCATACTTCCACACATTTAACTCTGTTGTCTGTCATACATGTGTGAATTCTTTAGGTTTGCATGCTTTTATGCTGTTGCATTTGAATCAATAATTTTGTGCAAACTTCACTGACTGCAAGCTGCTTCAGAACGGTCTTGATTCCTAAAATTGGATAGGTTCACATGTTTCCTGATCCTTTGCAAAGTGTCTTAATTCTGAAAATAATGATGCTGCAGTACTGCAGTCCAGAGCTTTACCGTAAAACGAATTTAAGGTTGTTTTACGAAAAGACAGGCTCACCAGTACTATACATGACAGATAACCTTTGCGATAAAGGATCAGAAGCAGTAGTGGCCGACTCTAGCGTGCCTCAACAGACATTTTGTGGTGATTGGTTTGGTTTCTCTTGCAAAACAGTACTCAACGCTATCTATCATCCTAGACAAATGTGAATGTATCTTGCAGATTACAAAAGAAAGATTTCCTGCCATCATGAAGGTACAGGCGCAAGAAGAGGATGCACTTCTTTCTCCTACCAGCCCCTGCTGCTTGCTCTCTACTCGACCTGCAGAGAACTTTGTGCGCGCCTGTGTAAAGAAGCTAAATGTATTTTGGTAATTTCATGGTTGCAGGCTGTAATATTCTTCTCTTTGGTGTATTGAACCAACTTTAGTACTTTGCTAGCACACGGTCTAAGATGTTTAGCTAATAATAATGATCATAATGTGTAATTATGGTTAGACAAGGGCACTTATCATTGAGCCTTATAAAACACGAATATATTTTTTGCAAGGAAACCATCAATATACATGGTAATGAAGCAGGTATAAGAATGCATGGAAGATGTCTAGTGAGTTTAATTTTGCAAGACAAAATTAGTTTCGTATTAATTGTTGAGCAGATAGGGCGCGCAAAGCGCGCTTGATGTTCTAGTCCTATTTATAGTAGCGGAAAAGCATCTGTAACCTGGGTTCACTCATTCACAGACATAACCACATCTATGATCCAGAAAACAAGCAAACATTTCAAAATTGGAAGGTGATTATCCACAACATCTTCTACAACCGTGGATATTATTTTTTATAAAAAAATATATGGGATTTGCAATCGATCCAAGTTGAAACAAATTTTGTCCAAACTTGGATAAAATCTTTCACATGTCACGCGGAGAAAAAACCATAGAGCCCCCATTTCGAAATCGTATGGTAATGGCCTCATTTTCATCGAATATTAGTTCCACCGAGTTTGGGACAGATTTTGTCAATGATGGTTTGACGTGCTCTTTCAGAAATTATAAGGAAAAAATTAGCAAACACGACATCATGAAACATAGATTGATTCAAACGAAAGGAGAGTCCATTCTCTCTACGGATTAGAGCTGTAAGAAATTTAAGCTGAGTTTGAATTCAAATACACCGAGACAAAACTCTCGTAGTTATTTACATGCTTTCGTTTCACGGCTTGCAGTTGTACAATTATGTAACTTCATTGCACTTCAAAAAAAAAGTTTTAGAAATCTTTGAATTTAGAGTTTAGTTTAGAGAAATGGAACAAAAATTAAATTAAGTCATTTGCGCTGCACACGCTACTATCGAATTTTCTATTGAAAGATATAGAAGGAAAAGACTGTAAAAAGAGAAAACGCCCACCGTGGGGCTCGAACCCACGACCACAAGGTTAAGAGCCTTGCGCTCTACCGACTGAGCTAGACGGGCTTTGTGTTGAGGCCCGAAATGGCGTGCTCAACTTAACAGAATTTCACACGTTTCAATTTTTCAGACATGTCAAACAGCAGAAAGTTCTTCTAAAACCTCAAGGTTTCGGAGAAACTTAGATCCGCTTCATCATTTGTCAATGGAATCAACAAAATCCGGCTGGAGAACAACTTGATCGCAGAAAGTCTTCCACCGTCAAATCATCCAGCTCCAACACATATTGGTCTTTCCTATTTAGATTGATGCCCACAATGTCCACCATCTGAGCATCCCTCGGACGACCCTCTCACCAGTCTCACCACCAACAGCAGGCTCAAGTAGCAGCACCCCATGCCCATCTTGCCAAACTTCCTTCTTAAGGACAGGCATGGGACCCCATGGGAATTGGCCTAGTTCGCAGGTCGAAGCATGGTTGTCAGGGGACGGGAGTCGTAATCATCCAGTATTCTAGTTGTTTTATGCCATATGTCTGATTTGTTAGATATTTTGTCTAAAAGCTATTAACAAGATCATCTAAATTACTACCAACTTTTTTTCCGCGAGTCCGTCTAGCTCTCTCGGTAGAGCGCAATGCTTTTAACCTTGTGGTCACTCAGGAGTAACTATTTCGTCGCAGGCCTTTTCGTCCTACGCACCAGGATATTTTCGTTTCAAACATATATTCAACATGGTCAAAACTACTCCGTACTTGTCCTATCATCCCATAAAAAATTGTGAAACGTAATCTCGGATGTGGTAAATGCATGGTAGGAAGATTTGTTTGTTGTATGAGCAGCAAGAGATTACCTTAAAGGATTTGACTTTGGTTTTGTTGAGCTTCCTCATGTCTCTCCGCCCAAGGTATAGGTAGCCATTTAGCATGAGGCGCATGGGCCGATCCAAAGCACGAATTTTTTACCCCACACGAACATGACCCAGCACGATCAGCTTTGAGCCCATGCATTGGGTCAGGCCGTGCCTGGGCGGCATCGCTGGCACGGCGTGCCAGCCAGCCGCCACGAAATGGGTCGGCTCGACACGGCATCGCAGGATAGCAAGAGGCCCAGCTGGCCTGGCAGCATATAAGCTGCTTGCGCCACTCTCCCAAACCCTAGGAGGCTAGCCCCCATTCTTCCTCTCCTCCCCTGCTCCGCCTGCACCACGTCGTCGCTCCCCTGCTCCGCCCGCACCCCGCTGCCGTCGATCCCCTCCCCTACTAGCCTTGCCCGGACACCCACCCCGCCATCACTTTACTCCCCGCGCGATCCAACAGGTGGCGGCGACACTGGGCAGCATGATGGTGGCATGGATGGCGTGGCGAGCTGCCAGCGATGGCATGACAAGCTGACGGTGACGGCGACGACGTGGCGAGCTGGCAAGCCATGCTGCAGGCTGGCACGGGCACGCCTAGCCACCGTCATGCCATCATGCCAGCACGACACGAAAAAAGGGCCATCGGGCCGTGCCTGGGCGGCTTCGGCAGCACGGAGTGCCGGCACGACACAAAGTGCATGCCATGCCACATCGTGTCGTGTCGTGTTGGGCGACCCATATGGCCAACTATACTCCAGGGCAATGTCGTCTTCTTCATGGAGGAAGATTTAGTGATTTTTTTAAATGGGAATAGGACTAGCTAGGGTATTGTAGATAAGAAGCAGATGTAGATTTACCAAGGCCCTCACGACGGGGTGGCAGATGTGAATTGTGTTGGGAGTATAAAACGAGTTATTTTTGCTAATATGCGCTCAAACAGACAAATTAAAGGGATCTAGACTGTCCTCGAAAATTAAAAAGACTATGTTTCCATTTTCAAGTCAAAACGTTCTAGTCCACAGTTTCAATCCACCACCCACCCGGTCGTCGTCCAAGGTGAAACCCCCTTTCCGGCTTGTGCCAAGAACCTTGCTGTTCTTGGAGCTCTCGGCCATGGCGTCGTCGGAGTGGACAGGACCCTCTCTGACACAAGCAGGGATATAAGAAGGTGCAGTGGTAGGTGGCGTCGTCGACGTGTGTTGTCAGAACCGGCAGGATCAGAGCGAACCTGCACATGGCTGAGCCACCAGGCAACAGCGGTTAGTTCCACGTCAATATAAGGAAGCCGTCGACGACGCCCGCTCGCCGTCCGCCTCCTCTCCTCCACGCGCTCCTCTCCTCGTCACGCCCGCCACCGACAGCGACGACACGTTGTGCGCGCGCGGCTCCGCCCCCGCCCCCGCCGCCGAGGGAGAGTGCCAGACTCCCAGCGCCCCCCGTATCAGCGCCGCCGCCGAGGGAGATGAGCACGAGCGGCTTCGACGCCCTCGGGTACGGCATGACCGTGCCGGGGGACGTCCCCGGCCGGCACGGCCACGGTCCGGCTGCGCTCAGCACGGGCGACATCGTCGCCATCGTCCTCGCCGTGGTGGTTGCGCTGCTGGTCGCCGGCATCCTGCTCTGGTGTTGCTGCTTCAGGAAGAGGAAGCGTCGCGCGACGGCGGCGCCGCCCCCTTCGCTGGGATAGTGGGTACACCTCTCTCTCCCAGCTGCTTGTCGGCCGTCAGCCTCTTGCTGCCGGAAACGCTATATGCCGCACTTGCGTTGTCAACGCCGTCGCCGCACTAGGGATGGCAACGGGGAATTCCCCGTCGGGGATTGGCTCCCCATCCCCATCCCCGTTTGATGATTTTCTCCCCACGGGGATCCCCGTTTATGCTTGCGGGGAGGATTTTTTCCCTATCCCCATTCCCCGTGGGGATAAATCCCCATCGGGATCCCCGTCCCCGTTTAATATTGTTAATATATATTTAATTTATACTATGTAGGTGATATAATATCACATTATATGATTTTAATTTATCACCATACATATATAATATGATATTATGTTCATATATTTACTATATTCTATATCATGTTGCATCATCCTTCACATGTATGTATATAAATATATCGGATTAAGTAGCATATATACTAGTTTAACGGGTCCCCACGGGGAACGGGGACGGGGAATGCTCCCCCATCCCTATCCCCGTGTACCCATCGGGGAGAGATTGTCCCCCGTTTTCATCCCCACAGGGATGAAATTATCCCCATCCCCGTTCTCTAATAGGGGAATTCCCCACGGGGAATCGGGGATCGGGTCCCCATTGCCATCCCTACGCCGCACACCTCAGCACTCGCGCTGCGCTTTTTGACTTTTTCTTTCTGCCGTAACAGCCCACCGTAGAAGGTAAAGAGCTATCTTTTTTTGTCCCTACTCCACGTGTTAAGATTTATGTTCTTTTCGTATAATATTTTGTTCCTTTAGTATGATATTTTGTTCCACACGTTTGGATGGTTTCCACTTTAACTTACTTCTGCATGATAATATTTTATTCTACTAGATGATTTGTTCCACATGTTAAAATTTATGTTCCACCTAAGCAATTTTTTTGTTCCTCACAGTCACATGATTTGTTCTGATTGATAAAATCGGATGAATTGTTCTTTCTTTTGAAAAAATTGTTCCATGTTTTTTTAATCTAAATATAGGCAAGTGTGATCTAGTTTTAAAGATTTCGTCAAAAGAAATACAATGGTGCGATCGGATTTTAATTTGGACACTCGATTCATGAGTTATGAATTGTTTTCAAAAAATTTTCTTCGTGCGACCCGCACCTGGGAAAAAGATGGGCTCACGGGGAAACGAGCCAAAAGCAGCGAACGTGCAGGAGGTGGCGCGCCTCGGGCAAATGCGGGGACGCGCGTCCCACCGCACATGCGGCCTATAGTCTCCCCCGTCCAGGGCCACGGCGACCTCCGCGCCGTAGCCGGCGCGGCACAACCGGCATCCCGCGCCGCCGACGGCGCCCGAAGATGGCCCGGCGGGCGCGTCGTGGCCGGCGGCGGCGGCGGAAGAAGACCGGGGGGCGTCGTCGCCGGCGGCGGTGGCGGAAGACGACCGGGCGGCGTCGCGGCCGGCGGTGGCGGCGGAAGACCACCGGGGGGCGTCGCGGCCGCTGCCGGCTCCGGGGAGCTCGGGGCCGAGCACTGCGCGGCAGCCAGAAGCACAGAACGAACGATCAGTTTCGTACCAACATCGAGCAGCAGGAGGTCGCCGTGGCCCTGGACTGCGGCCACAGCTTCCACCGCCGCTGCATCCGGCGGTGGATGCACCACAACATGAGCTGCCCGACCTGCAACGCCACCCACATTGCCTTTTTGGGGATTTCAGTGAGTTCAGAGTTCAGAGATCCGGCGAGCACGCTCCGAGGCGCAGCGTCGACCCGGCGAGCAGGCAGGACGGCCTGCCGGAGATCAGCAGGTCCACCTCCTCCCGCTTCTGATGCTGATGCTAATGGATGAGGACATCGACTTGCTTCACGCTATTCAGGGATCGGACGGAGGATGCATTTGTTGGAATTCTCACTGCTTGTGCTTGTTTCGATCAGGGTGGTTAATTAGGCGTCGGTAACATAGATATGCTTTGCTTGGTTAGCAGCAGCAGATCGGTTTGTGTAGTCAGTACTTCTGTTTCAAATTCTGTTGTAGTACTGTTGTGGATTTGTGGTCTTACGGGTGGATTGGATTTGGATGCAATTTGGGGGTTAGGGTTCTCATTTCTTCAATGTTGATACAACTATTATGCAGAAGCAGCCTCCTCCTTCCGGCTTCACGCACACACGCCTAGCTGGGGCCCGCCTTACACTTGCACCTCCTGGCCCGGCCCATTGGCCAACGCCCGTACGAGCAACTACGACACACCAAACCAGTTGGACATTTTCGTTGCTGGATTGTGCAATCCGCTTCATGTCAAGCTACAGAGGCATGGAAGTGGCCATATACACTACGGGAAACACACGGTTAGGGCACACGGCGAAGCCTGAAAGCCACACGGCAAAGCTGTTTGCCGTGTGCAAAAGGCTTTGCCGTGTGCAAAATGGCACACGGCAAACCGTACGACGGCAAACAGTTGTTTGCCGTGTGCCAGACCACGGGCACATGGCAAAACTGTTTGCCGTGTGCCAAGTGTTTTTGCCGTGTGCCATATGGGACACACGGCAAAATAAAGTAACTGACGGTGGACACCTGGAAAACGGCTGTTTGCCGTGTGCCACATGGCCGGCACACGGCAAACACCAGGATGTTTGCCGTATGCCACGTGTCTGGCACACGGCAAACACATGTTGTTTGCCGTGTGCCTTGACCTTTGCACACAGCAAACACAGGCTATTTGTCGTGTGCCTCGACCTTTGCACACGGCAAACACCTGTTGTTTGCCGTGTGCCAGCCTTTGCACACGGCAAACATCCTTCCCCCCTGCCCAAATTTTTGCTTTTAAATGTCCCCCAAACAACAAAAACAATCACATGCAGTTCATATACATTACAATTAACATACCAGGCAGTTTATATGCATCACAGACAATCAAATATTGCTTCACCAGCTCACAAACACCATAAGCCATAACACGGCCACAGAAATTCATACAAAGTCCATAAAAAAGTTCATATACAGTCCATACGAGTCGATATGACTCCAAAGTTCATAAACAAGTTCATACAACGTCCATAGTCCAGAACAAATTCATACAAAGCACACGGCATAGAAACCACATGATACATACCGCTCACTCG
The DNA here is from genome assembly GCA_015476505.1 of Urochloa ruziziensis. NCBI lineage: Eukaryota > Viridiplantae > Streptophyta > Magnoliopsida > Poales > Poaceae > Urochloa > Urochloa ruziziensis. Next base: position 39,025,058 of record CM027124.1, read on the forward strand.
TCCGCCGGCGGCTGAGTCGGAGGCGGAGGCTGCATACCCCAAGCCCAGGGCGGCGGCACCTGCGACGACGACGGCGGAAGCTGACACGGCAACGACGGAGGCGGCGCCCACTGAGGCGACGCCCCCTGCCACGGCTGAGTCGGCGGCCCGTGCCACGAGCGAGCCTGCATCCTCTGCGGAGACGGCCACGAAGGCGACATATCTGGATTGATTGGCCCTTCATTGGATGCCGTCGATGGAGGCTGTCCAAAGTTGAAGATATTGAATGAGTTAAGCTAAGTGATTTTACTAAGTCATTGGTTTCTATACTAAGTCTTTCTACTTTGTATCCTGAGTTTGGAAAGTGCTAAGTCACTATAACAAATGAAAGTAAACGGCTATGAAGTCACTCACAGGAGTCGGAGTACCGCCACGAGCTCCAGGTGGTGGACCGAACGGTGACAGCGGTGGCTGCGGATAGCCCAAGGACTGCATGTACTGAGCATAGGCCTCCCATCTCCTTGCATTTTCCTGCTCAATCCTTTCTGTCTGGGCCCGCAACTGCTCCTGGACCGTCGCCTGTACCTGCGCCTCCACCTGGGCCTACAAAATATGATGCATGGGTTAGAATACGAAGCTAACGTGTGTAAAGCGCTTGAACGACGAGTGCAACAGAATAACCTTAATTGCTCCATGTCTATCTGTACGGCGCTTCGCCTCGGTCGTATAGGCGGTGTGGAGTCGGTTTGCCGAGCACGAAGTTGCGAGAGAGTGGGAGTACTAGCCGTGTCGATCACGCTGCCAGCCATAACGTACCGCCCATACTTCTTGCCTCCTCCCATCCTCATGACGGTCTCTCCATCAATGGGCTCTGTGTGTGGATCGAAATCCGGCCCCCTCACCGCCTTTGCCATCTTGGTGTAGTCACTCAGGCGGCTGTGGACAGAGGAGTTGCTGTATGCCGAGGGGGGTCATCCGGGTTGTACGTGACATCGGAGGTCGCCTTCCCCTTTTTTGAGCAAGCATAAGCCCCGAGGATGCTGATTTCTTGGCCATGTGCCTGCGACTGCGGGAAAATGCAGATTCATTAGAAATTCTGCAGAATTTTGCGTTGGAATAAATAAGTAAATGCACGTACCCATTTTTTCTGTATCCCTTGAGGTTGTTGCTGCCTTGGTGGTGTGATGATCCTCCCATCATCCCTCGCCGCACTCGACCACTCTCACTCTTCTCCGTGAAACCCTCCGTCAACCACTTGTCGACCACCATACCCCAGCACCGATCATTGTTAGCTAGCCACCACGGAGGCACCTGCACGCCATCAAGTACGCCATCAAGGCACTACGGTGGCACCGATAATTGATCAAAGCAATTAAATGTTGAACATTTACCTTTAGAAATTGTTCCTTCGTCAGCATCATTCTTCTCGCCTCCACTTTCGGCACGCGTCGCCTCTCGCGTTTAGGCGCATGGTGAGCCCACCACTGTATGATGGCACACAGCTTCGTCTCATACCACATATCGGCCACCAGCTTGCGGCAGGCCATGTCAGCCACCTCGATCGCCTGGTTCAACGTTCCATCCAGCGGCTTGTAGAATTCCTGCACAAATCACATGATGTATTAGTAATTTCAAAAATAATTGATGAATGCGATGTAACACGAAGAATACTTACAAACAGCTCGAGCACAACCCGTCGCGCCTTGCTCCCAAACTCCTGCCCATTCTCATCTAGTTCCAAGTCCTGGGTGGTCGCGTAGTCCTCCCACGACCACGCCGGCTGCTCTCGGCCCCCTTTCTGTATGACGCCAGGGTAGTGCAACCTGCAAAGCTGGCCCAGAATGCCGTTGGGAAGGCGAGAGTGAACGCCTGGCTCCACAATCTCAAAGCCCCTGCCAAAGGTAAAAAAACAAATTAATTAGTTTTAATTATCCATGAAAACATTAGAACAAACATTAGTAAGAACATGTCAAATTAATTACCTGGGAGGGTCAGGTGCAATAACCGGCCGTTGAGCCATAGGTATGGGTCGTCTCGGGAGGGAAGAGGAGCCTCGCAACCAAACTTTAGGTGAGTCGCCTCCCTCCGCCCCCTCCTCCCCCTCCTGCTCCTCCTCCTCTCCCTCCCCCTCCTGCTCCGGCTCCTCCTGCTCCGCATCCTCCTATCGGTCGTCCTCCGCACTAGAGCTGTGCTCAGAGGGTACAGGCGAGGGCGCCCTCCTGCGAGTACTCCTCCGCAGTCTCTCCACTGTAATTAAAAAGAGTTGTGTGTAAGTACAGGTATTAGAAAGACCACTGTAATTAAAAAGACCAAGCGTAAGTACCTTCAGCCGCCGACGAACTCGCTGAACCCTTCCCTTTTCCCCTGTTGGCCCCCTTGGAGGACGACGCCGAACCGCTGCCCCTCCCAATGAGAGAGTTGAGCGACCTCATCACACCTCTGCCGCCTCCCACCATATTTGATCAATCACCTGTAATGACAAAAGGTAAGAACAAGTAGTACTAAAAAATAAATTCAGAAAATATAGATTTATAATACATTATTAATACACATATCTTACACGAATTAGAAATAGTCATCATGATCCACATTAACTGGATCACATGACTCATCATCGCTATCACGCGTGTCCATATCTTCAACACCGTGCTCCAAAGGAGGTTCGTTGTCAGAATCGTTGTCGTTGCCTAATCGTAGTTTCTCAAGTAATTCTAAGTCTTTCACATTATGAATCACATCTCCGGCATCCTCCTGCTCAACTCTTTCATTATCTACTTCCATTCCGATCGCTTCGCTCAAGTCTATCTGAAATGTCCCTTCTAGCCCATCTTCTTGATAAAACTCTCCGGCATATGTGTTTGGGTCAATGTTTTAATCTTCATTGTTTGGTACAGGTAGTTTGCCGCGTGGCGATACTTTGTACACAACATCCCAGCCCAGGAGACGTTGGTCGGTTTGGCATGGGTATGAGAGATAATAGACTTGTGTGGCCTGTTGGGCCACAATATAAACATCATCTCCTTTGTACACGGATGACCGTCGAATTTCGACTAGCCCAAGTTTCGGAGAACGTCTCACAGCTTGAGGATCATACCAATGGCATTTGAATATGACAGGTTTCAGGGTTTTCGAGCCATGAAAGTCCAGTTCGTATATTTGTTCGACTATTCCATAGTACTCGAGTTCATCGTCTCCTGGAGTAAAAATTCCAGTATTTGTGGTTCTTCGATTGGGACGACTCTGCTCGTGTCTTGTTGTGTGAAAACGATACCCATTCACATCATAAGCGCCGAATGACTTGACCCTATAGGCAAAGCCTTTGGAAACCTGTTGCAACTCAGCACTCATAGAAGTATCTTTTAGAGCCTACAAGTTCAAAACAGGAAACAATTTGGGCATATTATAGGGGAGCAACTTGTAATGTCATACTACGAACTACGAACGAGCTAAATTGTTCATTACCTTTTGTGAGAACCAAGAAATGAAATTAGGTCTTCCATTTCCCGCACCCTGCCTAAGAAGGGTATCCATTTCCTGTAGGGTAGGGGCCCTAGGACCGTGCCAGAATTCCGCACGAAATTCCCTGTATACCAAAGAGGAACAATGGGGTTGGATGCAGAATACAAAGTATTGAAATACTAAACGATTGTTGAAAACTTACTCTATGTACGGCACGACTTCTTCAAGGTTGGTCAACACATATAGCATGATTTTGCTCCACTCTTCATGGTTTAAGGTCTTGATGGCCGAACTACTTGCACTTCCGAGTTGCCCTCGGAAAAGACTGAGATTCGATTCATGCTCGCCAACATTGTGACGAGAGGGTGGATTATGCACGCTAGGAAGGTTGTCAGCATAGTATTTTGATGTGAAGTTTGAGATCTCCTCCAGAATGTATGCCTCGGCAATAGAAGCTTCAATTTTGCATTTGTTTTTACATTTAGTTCGAAGCACGTTTTGGCATCTCTCAATAGAATAGCACCAACGTGCTTACACAGGCCCCCCCATTCGTGCTTCGTACGGGAGGTGCAAAATCATATGCTCCATCGGATTGAAAAATCCGGGTGGAAAGATCTTCTCCAACTTACAGAGCAACACGGGCGCCATTTTTTCCATTTCCTTGATCACTGTCACAGATAATTCCTTAGCACAAAGCGTGCGGAAGAAAAAACTCAACTCTGCAAGCACTTGCCAGACATGACAGGCCAACATGTGTATGGGGCTGCCGACATTCCGTAAGGTTGGAAGCCATCTGTCGCCAACGCAACACGCACATTACGAGCTTCAGCAGCTTTAACATGGTGGATCCTGTCAAAATGGGTCCATGATTCAGCATCGGATGGATGTACAAGCTTGTCTGGTTTGTATCGAGTTCCATTTTTGTGCCATGTCATCTGTTTTGCGGTGTCCTCGCTCATGAACAGCCGTTGGACCCTCGGTATGAATGGAAGGTACCGTAGGACTTTCGCGGGGATCGCGAGCTGCCTCTTCTGACCATCACCAGCGTCTACCTCCAAGAACCTTGAGGATTCACACTTTGGACAGTACTTTGCATTCTCGTGTTCTTTTCTAAATAAGATGCAGTTCTTAGGACAGTCGTCAATCTTCTCATAAGACATCTTAAGTGCATGAAGGACCTTTTGTGACTCATACATGTTCTTTGGCAGAATGTGACCTTCCGGAAGCAGGCTGCCAAATACCGTCAACATAACATCGAATGCGTCTCGACTCAGTGCAAACTGGGACTTCACGGCCATTAGGAGCCCAATAGCATCCAATTGGGAAACCTTTGTATGCTCGTGAAGGGGTTGACCAGCTGCAGCTAACATGTCGTAGTACGCCTTCGCGCTTGGCTCTGGCTCATCTTCCCTTCCTCCTTCATTAAACTGAGCTTCCTCAAAGTCATCTAACATGTCCGCCACCCCAACATCTGAATCAAGTTACTCAATGCGTTGTCTCACGGCCTCGTCTCTTCTACGATTATTGCCTTCAACATAGTAGGTCCACCGGGTTTGGTCTATCGTAAATCCGTGTTCGAAAAGATGACTTGTCATTTCTTTCTTTGTTCTTCGACGCGTGTTCCCACATTTATCACAAGGACACCAAGTGGTCTTGTTGCTTCCTTTAACCTTTGCAAATGCTTCATCTATAAAAGTCTCGGTCCTCCGAACCCATTCCACACTCACATCACCCCCAGGGTTCCAACCCGTGTGCATCCAGCTACGATCATTCATCATCTATAACACCGGCAAATGAAAATGGAATTCTTTTACATGTACATAGTGTAGGTCCTACACGATGTCTATACTCTCTACTAGGTGAATATAGGTCCTAATCCCACCCTAGGATGCGTAGCTAGGGTAGGTTTACATAGTCTACTCCGATCTGGGACAGAATTTCGGCAGCACCTCCCCGCTGTTCTCCAAATACACGTCCCAGAGGGAGATTGTGTATCCGGAGAACACCGGAGAGATGCTGCCGAAATCCTGTACCAGATCGGAGTAGACTATGTAAACCTACTCTAGCTACGCATCCTCGGGCTGTCCAAATAACGTGGACAATTTAAAACAGATACGGTCGTAGATATGCAAAGTTCTGCATATTTACAACCGTATCTCTTTCGAACGGGAGACACCTAACTGGGTTACGTGATCTACGAACATGCATGTAACGCGAGCGTGATTGCGGTGCTTACGGTGGGTCGGCGGTGTAGGCGTGGCCGGCGTGGTGTAGACTCGCGGTCCCGCTCCCGCTCCGGCTCCCGCTCTGGCTCCCGCTTCGACTCCCGCTCCTGATACCGCTCCGGCTCCGACTCCCGCTACAGCTCCGACTCTCCGTCGAATAAGTGGAAGCGGATTCCTGCAATATTCAATAAATGATTATATGAAATTCAAAATTTCGCCAGCACCTCCCCTATACGGTGAGGGTTTCCAAACCTGCAAGAAAAACCACGACACGAAGGTCGGGCCACACAGATGTTTAAGCACACAGCTCGATGGCCGGACACAATGCTTTGACCTCCAAAACCACAAGGATCACCTAAAGGCTCAACGGCGGCGAGGCGGAGATGGGCTCCCGTGGACGGTGGCTTCTGCACATCAAAAACCAAAAAAATGTCAATGTAAGTATTTCGGCAGCACCTAATTATCACTAAGTATATGCTAACTAAGTTTTTCTAACTAAAATAGTAACTAATTATAACTAAGTATATGCTATCTAAGTTTTTCTAACTAAATTAACAACTAATTATAACTAAATTAAATTAAATCAAACAACTAATTATAAATAATCAACTAAATAAAAAACTCACCGGCTGGCCGGTGAGGTCGTGGAGCGGCCGGGGAGGACGAGGAGCGGCCGGGGATGCTGAGGAGCGGCGGAGCGGGGGCCGGAGAGGCGGCAGCCGTCACGGCGCGGCGGCCGCGCGGCGGCGCGGCGGCGTGGCGGCGTGGCGGCCCCCGCGGCGCGGCGGCCCGGCGGCACGGCGGCGGGGCGGCACGGCGGCGCGGCGGCGTGGCGGCACGGCGGCCCGGCGGCGTGGCGGCACGGCGCGGCGTCCGGGGGTGGGGGAGGCGCGGCCGGAGCTGGGGAGGCGCGGCGGCGGCGACGACGACGACGGCGACGGCGGCGCTGCGTGCTTGTGTGTGTGAGCTGTGTGTGTGGGAGAGGCGGCCCGAAACGGCTAAGTGCCGTGGGCTTCGCCGTGTGCCCTGGATCTGGGCACACGGCAAAGCTGCAGGCTTTGCCGTGAGCCAAGATCCAGGGCACACGGCGAACATTTTTTTTATTTTTTGGATTTCAAAATTGTTCGTCGTGTGCCTTGGATCTGGGCACACGGCAAAGCTGCAGGCTTTGCCGTGTGCCCAGATCCAGGGCACACGGCGAACATTTTTTTTTATTTTTTGGGATTTCAAAATTGTTTGCCGTGTGCCGACCGTGAGGCACACGGCAACCAAGCTATGCCGTGTGCCTCTAGGGAAAGCACACGGCAAACATTTTCTGCCTAAACAGAAAAAAAATAAAAAATATCAAACGGATTCAAAAAATAACCAAATTTGGCCATGGACCTGTCTAAGGCGTATGAAGACTATAAAAAATGACTTTTGTGGTAAAACAAAATTTGAATTGTCACGTTGCTTCAAATCACAACGTCTCATTCAAAACTCTTAGGATCTTCTCCCGAGAAGCTCCGGTTTGTAAAGAGGCAATGCGTCAACTTGCTCGAAACCTTCTACATTTTTTACCATAGCCTCTACGTATGAAAACATGACATCACGCTAAAATTTATAATGTTTTGACCTTTTTTGTATTTTATAAAAATTTTAAACGAACCGAGCCCAAATGCGGGCACACGGTAAGCGAGCAATATATTCAAAATTTGATTCCATCTAATGGACATGGCATCATATTAGTCTTAAGAATCCGAATAACATTTTTCCGAACATTACATTACATTATTCGAAACACTTACAGTTCAAAATTGCCGTATAGGCAAAATTAAAAATAATGATATAAAATGATTAAATATAGCAAACAGACCGGAAAACATGCACAAAACTAACATGTAATAATACATAGATAAAGAAGTTAGCAAAAAAAATTTGGAGGCAAAATTCGAATTTTGTGCAGCTTGTTTGCCGTGTGTCTGCGTGTGGCACACGGCAAACAGGCCACGTTGCCGTGCGCCATCTGTTTGCCGTGTGCCACGTGGCAAGAGCACACGGCAAACAGGAAGGCTTTGCCGTGTGCCTGAACAGGGCGCACGGCAAAGCTAACGGCCGAGCCAACGGCCGTTTGGTGTGGACTGTTTGTCGTGTGCCTGCCGTATGGCACACGGCAAACAGGCCAGATTGCCGTGTGCCACATGTTTGCCGTGCGCCACGTGGCAGGCACACGGCAAATAGGTGACTTTGCCGTGTGCCTTACTGTTTGCCGTGTGCCTGCCTGGGGCCACCGTGTGTCACGGCTTTGCCGTGTGCCACGTGGGCAGGCACACGACAAACAAGCCCGTTTGCCGTGTGCCCGGCAAGCCGTGGACACACAGCGAACAAGCGATTTCCCGTAGTGCATGTCACTGGCGCACGAGGTATGAGCGTCGGATGGGAGCTCGATACGGACGCGATGCACACAGACACAACACCCCCTTGCCCTTTATGGACCACTCCGCACAAGCTTTTGCGGTTGTTGTTTATTGTAATGTCAATTTGCGTGCAAATAAATTTCCCCGAGTAGTTAAGCTCTTTTCAATTTTTTAATCAAACTTGTATAATGATTATTAATTTCCCTTTTTATTTCTCCGAGTAGTTAAGCTCTTTTCAAACTTGTATACGTGATACAAAAATCCACCATTTTGTTTTCAAAAACAGTAGACAACAACAGACAAAGTGAGAATATGGAGTAGCCAGTTGATGCTTCTGAGAAAGTAAGAATGCGGAATACAAATTTCAGATTCACAAAACGTGACAATGTGAATCGAGAAAAAAACAACTAGTGGTTATTTTACACATATTTTAACTTGTTCAAAGTTGAGCTGTCCTAATCCTAGACACCTCCAGGGCCACCGTACTGGAATGAATCTCCTTGAGGACCTGAAGTCATCACGACATTGTAGATGGCAGGATCAGAGACATCCTTGGTCGCCCAATACTTGCCAATCTTGGCACCCTGCACTCCGACCTGCGTGAATTTTGAGGCAAGGGTGTTCTGGCCAGGCACCGGCGCCACGCCGCTGCCCATTGGGGGGCTCTTCTGCCCAGGTGGCGAGTAGGTCATCCCTCCCATCTGAACCTCGACGGCGCCGCTCATGCCATTGATGATCTCCTTAGGGAAGTAGCCCACTATCTGTTGGTTGAGGAACACCTGCCAGTTCCCAGTCTGGCCATCCTGGCATAAATTTTGTTTGGGTGGATAAACATTGGTAAGATCGATGCTCATACTGTGCATGGCTGGTTTCATTCAGTGGTTACCTTGGATATACTGATACCAGCAGTTCCAGTTGAAAGGGCAATCCCAGGAGAGGCATTTTGGTTGACCAACACGAACCCAGGACAGAGCATGTTCAAGCAGCCGGTGGTTTTGTGGTCATCAGCCTGTACCAAAGAGGCCCAGGTAAAATTGCAATAAGGCAGCAATCTTTTAGAATTATAAGTATCTTTTTGAGGTACATTTTGAAGCAAATCTATTTATATAATTTTCAAATATCCAAATTCAACACCTTATAATGGACCCGAGCACCCGCCCAAGTTCATAATTTGGAATCCAGGTTTGAAATGCTTCATTGGAGGGACTATCTAGTATCTATTATGGCCAATTGTCACCATCAACACGCCTTTAAATTATTACTACTACTATATTAAAAGTGATATAACTAGATCTTGCTTCTAAGGTTGTATCAATATAGGACAAGCTAAGTAAGATGTTCTTATGCAGATGCATTGGAAAACACACCGTCCAGGAAGTGAAGAAACGTGTTTGACTGTCGATTTCGTGGAGAGGATCAGCCTATAGTAGTAAAAAACAAATATTGTGTGAGACGTTTCACATAAATCTGTAGAGAGTTCATAAAATGTCAATTGTTCACAGTTCCTTGTTCCGAGTCCATTGCACTTACACTCCATCCAGATTGTATGATGCTGCGTCTGCTAGAGGTATCGTCAACAAGCAGTATTTGAGCTGACGAAACTTGGCCTGCTGGAACAGAGATTGCGTCCACCTCAAGCACCGCTCCAGCCGCTTGGAACTTGGAGCCTTCCTCGCTATTTATTAGCAACTGAGCAAACTGCACCAAAGGAATGACAGAGATAAGGTGTCATATTTAGCCCTTGTTTAGTTCGCACCCGAAATCTTTTCAACCATCACATCAAAGGAGAATCTTTTATGCATGGAGTATTAAATGTAGATGAAAAATGTGAAAAGTTACATGGATAAGCTGTAAATCGCGAGACGAATCTAATGAGCCTACTTAATCCATGATTTGCAACATTAATGATACAGTAACCATCCGCTAATTATGGATTAATTACCCTCTAATTACCATCGTTAGATTCGTCTCGAGGTTTCCAAGCTATCCATATAACTTTCCACCTTTTTCGTCTACATTTACTGCTCTTAAATCGGTAAAATCGAAATCCGAAATCTTTTCACGAAAACCTTTCACGAACTAAACACGGCCTTAGAGAACATTGCTTCATGAACAGAAAGAACAACTGTGGCGTTAGTGATCATTTGATATACACAGAGTTTTAGGGAGGACAAATTGCTCACGTGCTGTCCAGGAGTTTCACTTTGGTCCTTTTCTTGTCTGAACCTTGGCAATGACGCTCTTGCCTTTACTAGATCTTGCTTCAGAGTTCGCCGTATCAGAACAGTTCCATCGGGACAACTTTCTTGCAGACCAACAAGAATCGGTTCCCCTGCCATGGTGGGGCCAGTCCAGGTACTGTTTGAAGATGTGCTCGGCGATATCTTTTTTCAGATTTCAATCCAAAACGGTTAGTCCATGCATGTTCTTTTTTTCTTTAGTGCATCGCAGGAACTTACACATGCCACCAAAAAGTACTTGATGCATTCGTTAATGCCTATCAAAAAGGGATATGTATAATGAAAATATAAAGTATATGCATCATGCAAAAGAAATTGTTCAGAAAATAATTCCGGCAAAAGAGTGCAATAATGCATCCTAGATATGATGCAAAAGGAACCTTAATAAGTATGCATCTGATATACATCATATAGATCGAGTACAGGAAGACCTCTAGTGATACTCTGTCGCAAAGATTGAATTTGGATGACCATGCATTCTTATAAAAGTGGAACAATCCATAAACTGTTGATGAACAAAAGAAATTAAAGATAGTTGGCACCTGAAGTTTGTGGTTCTTGAGCAGCGGATGATCCAATGCCGGCTGCTTGTACATGTCGACGCAGTCAAAAACTACACCATACTTGTCCTACCATCCCATCAAAAAAGATGAAACCACGATCACGAAGCTGATCTCGGATGGTAATAAATGCATGGTAGGAACATTTGTTTGTATGGGAAGGCAAGGGATCACCTTAATGGATTTGACGTAGGGTTTGTTGAGCATCTTGAGCGCTCTCTCCAGGGCCATGTCGTCTTCCTCAGGGAGGACTGATCTTCCTGCCCTAGCGCTCGGTAGGAGCAGGCATGAAAGAAGCATCATGAAGATCAAAGAGCAACTCATTCTGTCTAATTCTCTCGCCACACCTTGTGAGATGATTGCTTCGCTGTAGCACACACATATATAGGATGAACAACCCCTTCTAATAAATCACGCCTGGGTTGTCCAGATTTCAAACTCGTCAAGTTTTTGTGACACAGATCTTTTTTATAGGAAAGTAATTAACATCATTATTTAGTGGCAAAATAATCTGCTGATCGAAATGTATAGTGCGCTAATAAAAGGCACGCTATCTAACTGTTGCTATATCATGCACCTACGGTACTCAATCCATTCCGTTTTCCCCATTTACTTGCTATGTAAAAATACGCACCATGATGGAAACTTTTGGACAATGAAATATGTTTGTTGAGGCGAAAATAACCTGGTGCGTACTACGGCACGCAACGAATTGGTTGTTGGCTAGAAGAAGAAGAAAGGCCAAAAGTTCCAGGGTTGATAGTAAAAGTGTTTTAGTCGAAGGATTTTTTGTAATGAAATTAGTTAATCTCCAACCGTCTCTCTAAAACTCAATCTCTAAATCATCATTTAGAGAGTCATTTAGAGAGCCATTTAAAGTTGCAATGAACTGAAACTGGCCGAGAATTTGTCATTTCAGCGTGTCAAACCCTGGAGATGGCAGTGCTGCACTTCTTCACCTTAAATTGATGGTCTTTTAGTTTGAGAATTGGTTTTTGAGTGGTGCATCATTTGTCTAGAAGTGTTGTGTAGATGTATGTAATAATTTGGACTGTCATTGAAGAGGTTGAAGCCGGAACATTTTTTCATTATCTATATAAAAAAGAATTATTTCTCTATAAAAAAATATTTGACGAAGTTTCACCTAGAATAGACTTATGTGGAAGCGAATCAGGAGAAGGAAGCGACCAGCACAACAATTTTACATGATCTCAGTGACCATGTTTCTCGCTACTGGCAGAGATGGATGCAACCGGGGGCATATCATCGTCGAGGCCAACGAGATGGACGACGATCTGGCCAGGGAGGGAAAGGACGTTCGGAGGCAGTACCTGGAGAAAGGCTACGTGGAGTACGAGGTAGACGAAGATGAAGATACCCTTGCTGCTGCTCCTGCCCCTGGGAGGAGAAGACCAGATATGCTATGGGCCGCACATGCGGTGGGACAACCATTCCCGCACACCCTGGGAGTGGTCCTGGGAGCAGCCCGCATGCACATGCATGCATGGTGCTCTTTTTTCCTTTTTATATTCTTTTTTATTTTTTCTTGTTTATTTTTTCTTTCTTTCTTTATATTTATTCTCATGTTTTACTATTTGTTTTTTCTTTTATATTTTTCCTCCTGTATAACATTTTGTTCCACTATTTCATTAGTTTATATGATTTGTTCCACATGTTAATATTTTTGTTTATTCTATACGATATTTTGGTCCTCTAGTTACATGATTTGTTCCACTTTTCACTTCTATATGATAATATTCTGTTCCACTAGATGATTTTGTTCCACATGTTAATATTTATGTTCCTTCTGTATGATACTTTTGTTCCTCGAGCTATATGATTTGTTCTGTTTATAACTTCTATATGAAATATTCTGTTCGACTAGATGATTTGTTCCACGTGTTAAATTTATGTTCCTACTATACAAAATTTTTGTTCCATAAGGTTAGATTATTTGTTCTCGGTGTTAAAATCGGATGAATTGTTCCCTTTATTTAAAAAAATGTTCAATTTTTTAACTTGGAACATAGTCAAGTGTGGTCTAGTTTTAAAGATTTCGTGATAATAAACCTAATGGTGAAATCGGATTTTGATTTCGATCACTGGTTCATTAGATATGAATTGTTTAAAAAATCTTTTCGTGTGGGGCCTACGAATCTGACACAGCTGTCTCTAACGCAGGGTTAGGCACGGGGTGTGCGGCATCGGTTGTTGTGCCGCACGTGCGGCACACAGTCGCTCCCGGAGAAGACATCGCCCGGGGTTGCAAAGTTGCAAGGAAGTCCGGGATGACGAAGAGGATCAACTGAACAATCATGTAGCGGGTCGATCTTCCCATGTAACTTGATTTCTAGCCGTTCACCAGGTACAATATAAATTCAGGGAGTAAAGATTCCTAAACTTGGAACAAATTTATTAACTTATAGAATAAAACCGTTATATGCACCGAACAAACTACACGAAATCCCGAATAAAAATTTACACACTTAGAATAAACACACTGTAGATATAAAATACTGATATTGTAATTCATAAAAACTTAAATGGATAAGGGAATAATAAAATTAAATTAAAAAGTAAATAGTAGAGAAGATGGATAAAAAAGAATGGAGTATGAAATAATAATATAATCTAATAAAAACCTGAATATAGGAAGAACTAATCAGAAAAGCAATCATATAATATACCAAATAAAATAAAATATAAAGAAATTTTGAGAAGAATAAAAGACGAAAAGATAAGATACCAGACGAAAAAAGTGGAAGAAAAGAAACGTAAAAAAAGTAAAATAGAAATCGAAAGAAAGACAAAAGAAAAAAACAGAGGGGAAAAAAGAAAAATAAGAAGGAAATAAAAAATAGAAAAAGAAAAGAAAGTCAAGACATAAGAGAAGTACTGAGAGTAGGGTGTTCAAAGTTGTTCAAAACTGTATGTCTGCATGGCTCTGTCATCTTATTCACTGCAATGTAGCCTTGGTGACAACAAAAATCCAAAACACACGCGCACACGCGAGAAAGACATTCAAATTGTTTCAAGAGGAAGACCGGGCTGCAAAGACAGCAGAGTAGAGTGGTTATTGTTGTTCTACCTAGAGCAATTGTTTTCATCAGAACAGCGTGCAACAGCATGTCCTTCGCAAACCGCAAGTCCTGTCTAGACTTCATACCATGCTGAGAGCAAATAATAGAGCATCTCCAACAGACGCTCAAAATTCAACTCCAATATCTCTATTTAGCTATCCACTTTAAAAGATTCTACCCTCTATATTAGAGCAATTTCAAAAGACTCTCTAAATTCTTTCTAATTGCTAGTTTTAGAGACTTTGATTAAAAAGGTATCTTCCAACGGCTTCTTTATTTGGTTATTCAAACATAATCACTCTCTATTCTGGATTTCTCGCTAGCAAAATATAGAAAAGAGAATAGCTCTCTAGAGTGCATGCAAGATATAGAAGGCTGTTGAAAAACAGAAAGTTACAGAAAATGATTTTTATGCAAATGACTCTCTAAATGATAATTTAGAGAGTGAGTTTTAGAGAGACTTTTGAAGATGCTCTTACTCAATACTCCAGCAGACTATCCAAATCTCACCTTCCAAATCCTATTGGCATGTACTTTATTGGAGAAATAAAACTTTAGAAAGTGTTACTCACTCGCTGCCCCTTGGGCCCCACATAGCGCCTGACCCCATGAACAGAGATGGCCATCGGCTTGGAGGCAGGCAAATATGGTCAGTCTTTGCCTCTAGATACCTAGTGCTACAGGGATGGCCATTGTGTTACCTCCTCTGCTGGAGCTTCTTTTTGCTGAGTGATGGCTAAATTTAACTTTGGCCATCTAGATAGACATTCTCCTGGAGATGCTCTAAAGGGACATGACATGACTTCAAATCAAAAGCGGGGATCACTTGTTTTCTTTTTGCCCCCTCCAACTGGCTGAAACAACAGTGACACAGAACTTTTGAGGATGTATGTAAGTCTATTTCACAGTTACTTTCGATTCTATCTAGAAACAAGAAACAATCCTCAGCTTTGCTTTATCTTATGCCAGCAGCTCATGCGAACGTTCAAGAATCTATATGAAGGAACGAAGCAGCACGGGGACGAGATGGGCCGTGAAAGAGGCCACTTACAGGCCCATCTTCATCGATCGGGCCACTCTGCCGCTTCGCGTTTGGCCGAGAGAGACGGTCTGCTGCGGCGGTGGTGTGCGCGCAGCTCCTATATTCTCCACTTCTCCTCTCTGCTTCGGCACCGATGACCACCCCTTGGGAAGCTTTTCTGGGCGGCCTCACACGGGACAACGGTATGATCTTGTGTTGGGAGAACACATATCAACCCTGACCTTGTCAACAACTCTTTTCACCAATCACCATCGGCGAGCTCCATGAGTAGCCTTTTGTTTTTCCTCCACAAGACCATGGCCCTCGGCGCGCCCGACTCAGTTCGTGGCTTGCGACGCCGCCTCGCCTTCTACCCTCCCTGTGCGTCGTGCCTCTTGCGCTGCCCCCTCGCCTCTCCGTTAGATCTCCTATCCGTCACTCCGCCAGGCAATCAGATCAAGGCAAGGACCCAAGGTGAATTGCTTTTGTAAAATCATTTTGCTTGTGTTGTGTTGCTAGCAGCCGGTAGCATATTCTGGTTCTAGTCTTCTAGATGCTAATTTGGCAATTGATTTTTGAAGGATAATCATGATACTTAGAAAGAGGACAATTGGTTCTTATTACTACTTCATTAGTATTTCTTGACGTAGTTGATGACCTAGATAGAAGAGAACACTTTACGTTGTGCAGCGAATGGACGGGACCCAAATAAGAATTTTAATCATCTTTACAAGTCTGATATTTAGGCCTGTTAACCCGCTGCCAATAACAACATGGATGTTCGTATATGCGTTTAATTAGCGGTGTGAGTTCATATTAACATGGTAGCTACACATATGTGTGTGCTAGTAACAACATGGATGTTGGCTAGAAGGAGAAGAAAGGCAAAAGGTTTCAGGTACGGTTGGTATTAACTATTACGGTAATGCTTCTACCGGATCGTCCGACGCGTTGGACGGTCACGGACCCAAAAAATTCTTTTCATTTCAACTCATAAACTTATCTGTAGGTTGGCATCTGCAACTCACCTCCCGTGTCTGCGTTCCTATCTATTCCTTGCCCCAGCCTCTCACCCGCCGCACCTATCATTGCTCCTCGCCTCTTGCAGCTGCTGGGAAGACCGAGCGCTCACAGCTCCTCATCGCCGCCGGCTACTCTGCACAGCACGCCGTGATGCCTTATATCCACCGGCAACGACGCTCGCATCTCCCTACCTCCCATGCGCTGTGCTTTCTCGTCGCCGCCGTCGGCGGTGCTCGCTACTGCCTACCTCTCCCACGCCACGCTGCATAACGCCTACGCCTACCTGTACCAATGAGCTCCTCCTCAGCTCTCAGTCGTCGTTGCTTCCTCTCCTGCACGCATGCGCTCGTCGCCGCTTCGCCCCCACCCCACCCCCCCCCCCCCCCCCGCTGCATGAGCTTGACGCCGGCGATGCGTCGGATGCCCGCACACTGTCGTCGCATGAGCTCGTCATCGGCGATGTGGCCGTGATCCGTTGAGACGTGCGGCGCATGAGGCAGGCGACACGTGGCCAGCGACGAGAGGTCCAGAGGCGGGCAGGCCCCACGGTATTGCAATGATTTTTTTCAATGTTGCATCTGTATGACTTTAATGTTGCAATAGCTATATTTTGATGTTTCATGAATTTGATTGGGTGTTTATGAAACATAGCTAATGTTGCAGCTGCATGATTCTGATATTGCAATAGCCTTGTTTTGATGTTGCATGAATCGACTGGATGTTGCATGAAACAAACCTCTGATGTTGCGGTGATAATTTTTAGTCGCGCAACCAAATGATGTTCGATGACGTTTGTGTACGTATGTGCTTCTGATGTTGCAAGTATTGACTTTGTATGTTGCAAACATATGTTTTTGAGGTTTCAAATGTTATTTTTAGATATTGCAAAAAAATTACATGCTGCATGTAATATTATACGCATGTTACGGCGGGATTTCCCCCGCTACAGTACCGTCCGATGCCAAGCGCTAGTAACTCCCTAACTATTAACAGTGTTTTAGTCGAAGGACTCACGATTGCCTGAAAAAAAAAAGATAAAAAATCATATGCGTAAGCGCAACTCACATGACACATTCCGGACAACGAGTATACGGATCGACGAGCACGTAGCACAAGCAAACCATGAGTAAACTGACGATGTCAACTACCGGTAGTGTGTGCAATAATGTGTGACGCTGCAAATTAAACTCGAAGGCAAATCACATCTTCAAATTCAAGCCCATGGGATGACACTGTCGCGGAGGACCTATCGCCCATGGGCCACGGAATTTTGCAGTGCCAGATCCAACACGCTCATCAGGCCCAGCTGCAGAGCATGAGTCCAACATCCCAAACCAGACAAGGAGATGACAGCCCAAGACCGACCTTTTTTTGTCTCTTTCCTTTATTGAATGACTGCATTTATCATTTCTTTTTGCAGTCAACATTTTCAAAGGCCAGGTCCAACATTTTTAAAGCCCGATTAAACACATTAAAAGTCTTGATGATTATGAAAAATGGTAAAATAGTATACTCAAATCCTTAAGCTAGCACATTAGAAACACTGATAAGTTATTGCAAGGTTATTTTTAAAATCCAACATTTTGAAAAAAGAGGTTCAACATAGATGAAAATAGGCAATCAACAAAACCTAGACCAACATTCTTATAAAACTAGCTCAATAAATTTGAAAGATTTGATTCAATATTTGCATAACCTAGTTGAAGATTTTAAAAAGATGGTAAAATTTTAGGCAATAATTTTTAAAACAGTATATATAAAGTGTTGAATTAGTAGGTTCAGAATACCTAAATAGAAAATTCGAATTGTTTTTATCTAATAACAAAACGTAGTAAATACATTCATATTTAAGTCATCTTGTTGAACCAATTGTACATATCAAACATGAACAATGGAAACAGATTTGAAGCTCAAATTATGTTTAAGGCGAAAGAACTTGGAACCCGGACAATGAGTATTCAAAATTTCAGATGGCAAATTTTCTGACAGCTTATAGATTCATAATAGAGAATTGAGTACCAACATCACTAATTAATAAAATTGATCCTATCTTGACACAAATTTTGAAGCAATCGGACTTGCAATCACAAATACCTAAATCAATAAAATTTGGTCACGTAAGTACCACCTCCGTTTCAAATTATAGGTCGTTTTAGCTTTTTTAGATTCATAGATATTGTTATAAATCTAGACATAACGTTTATCTCGATGCATAACAAAGACAATGAATCTAGAAAAGTCAAAACAACCTATAATTTGAAACGGAGGAAGTAGTTAAGTTAGTCAGTTGCCGACTTGCTGCGAAGAGTGGGAAGGCCACATGCATGCTTATGGTGCGGCCGTTGCCATGCACCCGTCCCGCGAACGCAGAGACAGGAAGCCCCTACCCCCTACGCTCGGCCGCCAGCCAATGCGTGGCCTATGTGATCAAGGGCTGACGCACTGCCCCGCCGCCGCCGACCGCCCTCTGTTAGGGGCGAGACTAGACGCCGCATCTGTGGCACCACGACCAATGCCGCACACGCCCCGAGAATGCCCACCCTGCTTCCCTGCTCATCCCCACCTATTTCCTATGCGTGGGCCCCACAAAGAACACACTTTAAACAATTCATATGTGATGAACCAAGTGTCCAAATTAAAATCCGATTGTACCATTGTATTTCTTTCGACGAAATCTTCAAAACTAGACCACACTTGCCTATGTTTAGATTAAAAAATATAGAACATTTTTTTTCAAAAGAAGGAACAATTCATCCATTTTAACAACCACTAGCGGAAGGGCACATGCCGCAGGCACGTGTTTTAAAAATTATTAAATTTAAGATGTAGTAAATATGGACTCTTTAGATTAATTTAGAGCGTTCGATCATCATAAAATCCAACGGTGTAGGCTCAAAAGTGTAAGCGTTTTATTTTTTTTTGAAAGACAAAGCGTTTTAAATTAGAGATGTAATCTCTTTATATTAATGTAGAGCGTTCGATCATTATAAAATCCGACGGTTTAGGAGGTGTAAGAGTAAGATTCTATGACCGTCAAATTTGTCGTCCTTTATAGTATAGATAACAAATCATGTGACTGTGAGGAACAAAAAATAGTATAGGAGGAACATAAATTTTAACATGTGGAACAAATCATCTAGTAGAATAAAATATTATCATAGAAGTAAGTTAAAGTGAAAATCATCCAAACTTGTGGAACAAAATATTATATGAAAGGAACAAAACATTATACAAAAGGAACATAAATTTTAACACGTGGAACAACATATCATACGAAAGGAACAAAATATTGTACGAAAGTAACATAAATCTTAACACGTGGAACAAAATATCATACCAAAAGGAATATCAATCATAAAACGTGGAATAAAATATATACAAGAGGAACAGAATATTATACACTTAAAATAAAAATATATACACTAAAATAAAATATTATATATCTAGACAAATTAAATAACTCATGATCAAATATATGTAGAACAAATTATACTTCTTTAAGTATCTTCAAAATAAGAATATATATTTGCAACAAATTATATGATTTGTGAAACAATTAGCATTAATTACATTATTTCAAATAAAAAAGACAAAAATAAGTCATGGGAGAGAAAAACTAAAAAACAAACAATAGAAACAAATGAAAGAAAGATAAAATAAATAAGAGAAAAAATAAACATGAGAAAAAAGAAGAAAAAAGAACACATGAAAAAAAAGAAAGAAGAAAAAAAGAAACATGAGAAAAAAAGAAAAAAGGAAAAAAAAAGACGAAAGAAAAAAAAAACCCGACAAAGCAACGAAGAAACATTACCTGATGTGCTGGCCCAGGTGCGACTGGAAGTGTTGCACAAGAAGCCGCATGCATGTACCCCTGGGCCCACCATCACGCAATACATTTGCTATTTCACGCAGGTGCGGCGGACTGCTATCTGCCGCATATCAAATCCGCTGTGTTAGTCTCAAGCTTTTTTTTTTTGAAACTCCTGTTACTCCCAAGCTTCATCGCGACTCAAACCGTTGCTAGCCGTTTAGAGTTTGTGGATTTCACAGAATTGAGGAATGAGCGCGAGGAATTCCGGAATCCGGAACGACGACTGGTTTGGTGGGACTTGGGTGGAATCGAGCGTGCAGCGTGCTCCTCTGAGCCAAGTTTGGGCCATGTCTGGGCCAGCGGGATGGACGGAAAATGGGCTGGTTGTGGTGATATTCTTTTTTATTTTTGATGCATATAAACATGTCATATATTAGATATAAAAAATTTTTTGCTAAAAATAATATGTATTCAAGGTGGAGGAAAAATGGGCTGGTTGTGGTGCTATTTTTTTATGCATATACATGTCATATACTAGATATACAAAATTTAGGTAGCTGAGTCTGTGTTGTGCTGGTGTTAAGGTTGATGAAGGGATTAGTGGCTTGCCCTTGCCTGTTGCTTCCCACCCCAGAGGCTGATGCCTGCGGAGGCACGCAGCGAAAGAGCAGGGCAGGCGAATTTTTCAAAAAAAGAAAAAGAAAGAAGAGCAGGCAGGCGCAGGCCGATATGATGATGGGCGGCTTCAGATACTTTTGGGACATTGCTAACAGCAACATTGCACTTGCACACGGTACGTACACTACATAAATAAACTACAAGTAACGCTGCACATTAGTAGAAACTAAAACAAGCAGGAGTAGCGCTACTTATCTATTATTTTTTATTCCATCTCTTGTGGTTTCCCTTCAAAAATAACTAAATGGGGGAAAAAGCAAATGAGTACTATATTAGAATCGAGTTCATTTCATTTTTCTTTCAAAAACAGAAAAAACATCACATGGCATTTCATACCACTGTTTTATGAGTGTTTTGTGAAATTTTTTTCATACAGATTTGCATTTTCCATATTGGAGTTTATGTACATCCACATTTCAATAGAGCTTACATGCATCTACTGGGTACATCTCATTCCATGGTACCTGACCTGATCACAATGGCTCATAGGAGGCAGAGTCCATCCATTGGATGAATCTGAAACTGAGGAGCAACACCTGGATTACATCATCTAGGAAACGGTTTAGATGCATGTTTTGCGCTTGCACTTTTGCCTGCTACTCTCCTCTGGATATTAAGCCTCTGATTTAAGGAATCGACAGAGGATTCTTCAGTCTTCCCGTGTACGTAACCGCCCTGTCACCAGCTTCTTCACCGAGCTGGTCATCTGATGCCATCAGAAGCTCCTTCCGAGCACGATCCCTGTCTCGCGGGTACGTGCGGTAGAGGAAGGTGTATGTCAGGCAGCAGATGGCCATGGGCACGGCGATCTCCGTGTAAACCGCCTTGGCCAATGCGGCAGCATTCTCCCTGTCCGTGTCCACGCTCGTATCTGACGAGACCGGCTTGTATCCAAACACCCTCTCTGCAAGAACGCCAACAATGGGAGGCGCGAACGACGCGAACACAGGCTTCGAAGCACTTGTCCAGCGCGTACACCGTCGTCCTCGCCTTCTCCGGCACAATCTCCGCAAAATCGGGCTGCATTATATCGAACACGAACAATGAGCTAAGAAACACAAAAGAACATATACATACAGAGTTGTGGAACAACATTTGCAACAATGCTAGCTTCGATGATGAATGAGCATGAGCAACCATACTTGTTGGTGGACGAGGCGTTCCAGGAGATGGCGAAACCCATGATGAAGAACACGACGGCGTGGGCAACGCCGGTGGAGGGGTCGTTGGGCAGGGCGAGGAGCAGGACGGCGGCGAGCGGAAGCGCGGAGGCGGAGCTGATCTGCGCGAGCGCGATCCTGCCGGCGTTGGGGAACCGCCTCGCCATGGGGTCCCCGATGACGCCGCCGAAGAGCGCGCCGAGCGCGGTGGCGAAGAGGTAGAGCCCCGTGATGACGCTGGTCTGCCAGTGCGTGAACCCGACGAGCTCCAGCCACATGGCGGAGAAGTTGAGCGCGGACCAGGGGATGGAGCCCGCGATCCCCTGCGCCACGATGATCTGGAACGTGGGCACGGCGAGGACGCGCCTGGCCTCCCCGAGCAGCTCCCTGGCCTCGTCGGTGGCCGACGCGGCGGTCTTCGACGAAGGCTTGGTGGTGCGCGGGTCGGCGGCGAAGAGCCACATGAGCGCGCCGAGCGCGACGCTGACGGCGGCGACGGCGTGGAAGGCGAGGCGCCACCCGGGGACGCCGAGGAAGGCGACGGGCGCGAGGAGGACGCCAAAGGAGCCGCCCATGATGGAGCCCAGGTTGCAGGTCATCTGGAGCCACCCGAACGCCGCGCCGCGCGTGTGGTCGTCAGTGTAGTCGGCGACGAGGGAGCTGATCGCCGGGAGCACCAGCGCCAGGCCGATGCCGTTGAGCCCCCGCGAGATGGCCATCTGAGGTGGCCAGTCAACGCAAGTCAGAACGCTCTCTACTCTCACTGGCGTATGGGCCATAACGCCCAACGGGGCCCACAGACCAGTGACACCCAGAAATATCCGTCTACTAGTAGTGGTTGCTAATTTGATTTGCATATATACTCCAGTATATAAAAGGAATATTCGGATAACCGCTCCGTTTGGGCGGTAGTTGCCGGCGTGCCGTGGAAAAATGGATTAAAAAGCGTGCGGCCGTGGGCCCCACCATGTCAGCGACAGGAGGAGTGGGGAACAGAGGAGGGATGGGGAACAGAGGAGACGGGGACGAGGAATGGGGAAGGAGGCGGACCTGGAGGAAGGTGCCGGAGACGGCGACGAGGAAGGTGGCGGCGGCCCAGAGGAAGGCCCCGACGGCGATGACGCGGGCGCGGTCGTGGCGCGCTGAGGCGTAGGCGGCGAGCGGGTAGCAGGCGGCCTGGACGAGCGCGCGGCAGAGGGTGAGGGAGCCCAGCGCCGTCGGGGAGGCGCCCAGCGCCGCGCCCACCTCCCGGTACACGGCCGGGAGCAGAACCTCGTCCGCCTTCTCCACCACTGACGCCAGGTTCACCAGCACCAGCGTCCACCGCCGCCGCGCCGCCGCGTCCGCGCCCGCCCCCATCGCCATCCCCTCCGGCTCCGGCCCTCCTCCTCCGCGGCCCAGAGGCTAGGCCGCGAGGAGACTCCCGCGCGCGGCGACTAGCGGAGGCGGGTTCCCCCGCACCTGACTCCGGCTTCCGGGGATCGAAGCCGCGTGCTTCAAATGGAGGAGGAGGGGAGGGAGAGGGAGCAGAGCAGCAGGCGTCTAGTCCTCGGGGATGCTGCTTCAGTTTCCAATTGGGGATTTTTGACCCGGCGGGGCCGCGACCGGCGGAGGACGGAGGGGAGCAACCCGCAACCGCCGACGCTGAGCTGGAGGCTCCAGCCTGGAGCTGACATCATCACATAACATAATCCGCGGCGGCCGCGAGTGTGGCTGTGCGTCGCGTTCGCACCGGCGCACCGCACAGGCATTGATTCAGGATTTTCTTTACTAAATACTGCATTGATGCAAGTTTGGTGGCTGCTGCAGGCATTTGCTACCACTATGCAAGTTCAGTGTACTCCAAGATTGCCTTTAGCAGGTTGAAGTACCGGACATGATCCCATACCACCAGATTAATTTAGCATGCCAAGCTTCATGGAGGAAATAGCGTCTTTACTGGTTTGGAAAGTTAAACGAACTGTACTGGAGTGAGTCAACGACGGCTCAAAGCTTAATCAGGACAGGGTAAGCATGAACTAACCGAGGCGCATGATGTGTTGCGATGGAGTCTCAAAATATCCTCGTTACGGTCGATCAGTCATTCTAGTTGCTGTGGAGCCAAGTCCTGAGTATTATATTTCTCACGTGGAACGCGTGATCTCAGCGCCAGATTAGGCGACAGAGACATTAGCAAATGTGATCAATCCAGGTTTTCTAATTAGTGTCCTAGCAAAAATACAAATTCTATATTAGTTCACATCGCAAAGACAAAAGCAAGCGACCATTTTTGCCAAACCCATTACGAAAATGCTCCAATGTTCACATCGCAAGTTCACAGGAGAAACAAACAAAAAATCGAGTTCGTTTCGCTGATGAACACACACTCTGGTACAATAGAGTTACTGCAGAACAAAAAAAAAATCGATTGCTCGGCGAGGAACACAGCCACTCTGGTACATCAGAGTTACTGCAGAACAACAACAAAAAAACATGGTCGCCCACCGTGGGGCTCGAACCCACGACCACAAGGTTAAGAGCCTTGCGCTCTACCGACTGAGCTAGACGGGCTTGTGCTGTATGCAGCGGAGTCCAGTCAAAGAGTGCTACTACTTACTACTCCCTCCGTTCCAAAATAGATGACGTTATGGGATGTGTGCCGGTCAAACTTTCTCAACTTTGACTAGATTTGTAAAAAGGTGAACATTTTCATCTCCAAATAAATTTGTTAAAAAACTAGACTTAAAGATCTTTCCAATGATACTAATTACTTAGCATAAATATTTATATATTTTAATATATAATTGCCGGTATTTTGAAAATGTTGACTTCTCGGGAAGCGAGAATGACGTCTATTTTGGAACGGAGGGAGTACAGGCTTGCGCTCTACCCTAGCAATCTGATAAAAACAGAGTTACTGCAGAACATGAATAAAAAAAGGGGAGAGGAATGTGAACGCCCACCGTGGGGCTCGAACCCACGACCACAAGGTTAAGAGCCTTGCGCTCTACCAAGTGAGCTAGACGGGCTCTGCTATAATAGTGATACAGCTAGATTCCCACTAGCTAAATTAACAGCTGTAAAAACTATGTTTTGTTTATGTTTTAGGCTTTCACTCCACACTAACTCACAACTAGGTTTCTGTTGCAACCGAAGTTCTTCCAACGCTAGGGCAAGGAGCAGGGACCAGAGGTTGCAAATTGTACCTCCAACCCCAGGCATATCGTGGCAGAATTTAAGGGATTCTCAGGGAGTCCAATTTACAGCCAAAGTTACAGATGGGAAAACAAAATTGAGTGACGAAAATAAGCCACTGGAAGCTTGATGGAAATTCAACATGCAGAGCATTACTAAAGGCAGCACTAAAAAGTCAGTCCTACGTGGGTGGGCAGCACTAAAATAAGCCACTGGAAGCTTCATGGAAATTCAACATGCAGAGCATTACTAAAGGCAGCACTAAAAAGTCAGTCCTACGTGGGTGGGTAGGACGTGTTTGTGCACAACGTTGTTGAAACTGAGACACTTTTGATTCATATCTTCTCATAGGTTCTATTGACTACAACTTGTTGTGGTATCCAATCAGCATCCTAGAAGCAGGCTTCAAAAATAGAAATCCGATCAAAATCACAAATATGTTTGGCCAGAGAAATGTCATTTGTAGCCTAGAGTTCTCTCTCAAGCATGCAAACTTTACTTCAAAAATCAAAACTCAAGAGGCAGAGGACACTGAGCTAAGTCAAAGAAACCAAATAAACTAACAGCAATATAAAAAAACGCCCACCGTGGGGCTCGAACCCACGACCACAAGGTTAAGAGCCTTGCGCTCTACCGACTGAGCTAGACGGGCTTGCTGTTGCTACAAACGACGCACCCTATAGACTGGGTGGAGCAATAAAACTATTGTATTATTTAGTCCTCAAAATTCATAACAAGCTACGAATATTAAAGTAACAATGGCTAAAGATTTCATCTGTTGTAAGCTCACCCCATCCTAAACTCAGTAACTTAAGTACTGTTTTGTAATTGTAATGATGAAGTAGAAATGTAAAAGGAGAATATGAGCACTACAAGAAAGCAGCCATTCCATCCTATACGATTTCTCCCCCAGGTTTCTGTAAGTCTAGTTTAACGAGTACGTAATAAAAGAATTAAATGAACATATGTTTCTTGCAGGGGTTAGAAGTTAGCTGCAGCAAGTCCACCTACATTTCTACAAACAAGTGACAGTCTTAACGAACCTGGCAAGTGTCAGATGGTCGTCAGTTGTCACCTCTGTTGGCACTCATTTGGCAGGTCTGCTTTGTTCAATTTTATGCAGCATCGCTGTTTTCGCATCATCGTCCGCATCTAATAATTCTTTCCCGTACTCAGCATCAATCATCGCCACATCCTCCCCCAGATAATACTCTCTGCTCCCTTGAGATCTTTCCACCTCAATCCGCCGCAGCTCAGACGATATCAGAGTATCCATTCTCGCCCTCTCCCTCTCACGTGGGTATGTTCGGTACAGCATGAAGTAAATGAAACAACAGAGCAGCATTGGGACTACTATCACGGCATAAAGAGTGTTAGCAAGCGCAGCAGCATTGTCTCTGTCCCTCGCGATGCTGGTCGTGCCAACTCCGGAAGTGACCAGATTGTAACCGTAGGCATGCTCTGCAAAAAATCCAACAACTGGTGGAGCAAATGACACCAAGACAGATTTAAAAGACCGATCAAGTGCGTAGATAGTTGTCCTTGACCTCTCAGGAACAATCTCTGCAAATATGGGTCTGCAGGCAAAAGAAATAAGTCATCACTCATCAGATTCATGGATGTTGAGAACTTGAGATGTCAAATTTATTTAGATAAGTCTACTCATGTGATGAAACAGATAAATGGATTTATTGATGTTGAGATCATGAAATAGCTAGTACATAAAAAAATGATCTCAATATGCTTTTACAATTCCATCGTCATGTTTTACCTTGAATTACTAGGCAAATACATACTGTTGAACTATAATGTAGAATTGCTTCATGCATGATAACTGTATTTTCCATAAAATTGAAACAGTAAAGCAACTGAAGGAGGACCATGAACTGTGGTTACTTACTAGCAGGAGCATTCCAGGATATACTAAGACCCACGATGAAGATAACAAAACCATGCAGAAAACCGGTAGATGGGTCATCTGGCAGGCCGAGCAGCAGCAACGCTGCAAGAGGGACTGCGGAAGCAAAGCTTATCTGAGATAGGATAATTCTACCGGAGTTCGGAGAGCGCCTAGCATCTAGCAAGATAGTCCCCCATCTTTCTACCTAAAACCCTCCCAGTGAACTTGCAATTGCAATGCAAATATGATCATTAGAATTCCAGTTCATGTGTGTGTAAAACCCATCAACTCCACTACTCCAGCCATATCGAAGCAAATTATAGGGCAGACCATGGAAATAACCCTGTGATGCCCTAGGCCACAATGATCTGAAAGACTGAAACGATGGTATCTTGATAACAGATTTAGCTTGTATCACCAGATCCTTCATTTCACTCCACACAGGTTTGTGGAAAAGCTGCTTGCCTTTTCCAGTGTCTCGAAAATGAGGATCCTTGATATAAAAGCCAACTAGTATACCAACTATGACACTAACAAGAGCAACAGCATGAAATGGTACGCCAACCAGCAATGCCCATGAATGTGGCCAATGCTAACATGATCGTGAACAAAACCTCCAATTAAAGATCCCAAGTTTCCAGTGAGTTGAAGCTATTGAAATGCTGAGCCACGGGTGTTGTCATCTGTACAGTCTGCCACCAGAGATTGATGAATAGCAGGGGTCACAAGTGCTAGCCCAATACCATTCATTCCTCTTGCTACAGCTACCTATTAAAAAATGATTACAAAATTCATAACAGGTCATGCCAAGACAATTGTTGGACTGTAATTTCTAGCATAGTAAAAATGACTTTGCACAATTAGAATGTACCTGTAACTTTCATTTTGAAGACATTGTCATATCCGCCCTGCCAGTAGCTACCAAATATTGTATATGTTGGCTTTTTTTCTTGAACACGCAGGAGATCTGCACATCAATATATTAAGAAGCGAGAAGGGTAAAGAAACCCCACGACCAGTACAAAGGCTTTTCTTTGCCGGGGGAGAAAAAGCCTGAAAAAGAACCCCACCGACAATCTACCTTATGAAACCATTTTTACTAGGACAGAGACCTGGCCATGAAAGAAACTACAGAAAGAGCTACACAACACCCTGACCAGCAGGCAGTGAGGCGCGGAGGTAAGCAATTCCTCGAGCCCCAGCTATGTCCCAGGTTTGCAGCTCATCCCGGATGGCAGCCAGGAGGCCCATAAGGTTAGGCTGCACAGCATCAAAAACACATCTGTTCCTATGATTCCAAATTTCCCAGGACACTAAGATTATTACTGAATTCAGCCCCTTTGAGTCTGACCATTAACCCTGTTGGACACTTTGTCCCACCAATCTTCAAAGGAAAAATCCTCCAGCTGAGGGAAAAGTGCCTAAAGTCCAAACCTTTGCAACACTTCAAACCAAACCTGTCGAGCAAAGACACAAGACAGCAGTAGGTGGTCGATGGTCTCTTGTTCTTGATCACAAAGAGGACATTTCTCAGGGTGCTGCAGTCCTTTTCTAGCTAGCCGGTCCGCAGTCCAGCATCTGTGACGAACGGCAAGCCACATAAAAAATTTGCATTTATTTGGGGGGGGGGGGGGGGGGGGGGTGGGTGCAACTTTTCCAGATCCTCTCCCATGGCCTAAACTGAACTGCTCCAATGAACATTGCCTCATAAGCAGCTTTTGCTGAGTACTTGTATATGTACGTATGTTTTAAGTGATAATGTTGTCTTTGTTCATATTTAGCATGCTTTATAATTGAAGTGACGGATATTCACGGTCATACCTTTACAGTAGATATCAGTAGCTGGCCATAATAATACTATAGTCAAGTAGTCAAGTCAGGAAATCCCTGAAGACCCATATCCTCTGTTCATATTTGGCGGGTAGCATGCTTCATAATTGAAGTCATGGAACAATATTTCTATTCATGGTCATATCTTTACGGTACATATCCTCATATCATAATACTGTATTCAAGTCAGGAAATCCCTGAAGACCCATATCTTGTGAATCTCATATTAGTCAGTCCACCAGACACCGCATTGATGTGTTCTTAGTTCTTCCTAAGGAATATTCATACTGACTGGTCAACTGTTGAATAATTCCATTGAAGAGCAGTTGAGCTGAGTCCTAAAGATGAACCTGGTGGTACTGGCAAGTACTACGGTTCTAAAATTCGGTCAAATATCGAGCAATTCTGCATTGAAGACCACCAATTGAGATGAGTGTTGAGTCCTGACTCCTGAGGCAAATGGTGGCAGCCTTGCAGCACTACAACTCTACCATTCGATTTTGATCTAAATTGATCTAATCAACAAATTTCGCAAGACGCGGGATCAAACTCTGGGGCCAGACCACAAAACTTGAAAGCACCCAAATTAGCCAATAAAATTACGCCAAGATCACAGCAATTACCAGATGAACCCACTCTAGCCTTTATAAAAAAAACCTCCACTCTAGCTCACAACTCACAGGTAGGTTTCTGTTGCAACCAAAGTTCTCCCAACGCTGGGACAAGGAGCAGTGGTTGCAATTGTACCTCCAACCCCCAGCACTGGCATATCATCGCAGAATTTAAGGGATTCTCAGGGAGTCAATAATTTACAACCAAAGTTACAGATGGGAAACAAAATTGAGTGACGAAAATAAGCCACTGAAAGATTGATGGAAATTCAACATGCAGGGCATTATTTAAAGGCGGCACTAAAAAGCCAGTCCTATGTGGGTGGGTAGTGGGTAGATGTGTATGTGCACAGTTTTGTTGAAACTGATACACCTTTGTTGAAACTGAGTACAAATTGTTGGGGTACCCAATTAGCATCCTAGAAGCAGGCTTCAAAAATGGAAATCTGATTTCAAAAGCAGAAGTATGTTTGGCCAGAGAAATGCCATTTCTAGCATAGAGTTCTCCATCAAGAATGCAAACTTTACTTTCAATACTCGAGAGGAAGAGGACAGTGAGCTTTCAAGTGAAAATAACCAAATAAACTAACAGCCAAAAAAAAAAAACGCCCACCGTGGGGCTCGAACCCACGACCACAAGGTTAAGAGCCTTGCGCTCTACCAACTGAGCTAGACGGGCTTGCTGGTTGCCACAGACGGGCTTGCTTATAGACATCTGAGGCAGTGGTCACCAAATAAAACCATTGTATTATTGATCCCTTGCAATTCATGGCAAGCTATTTTCATGGCTAAGGTTTGCATCTGCTGTAACTCACCCCATCCTAAACTGTGTAACTTAAATACTGTTTTGTAATTGTAATGATGAAGTACAAATGTAAAAGGAGAATATGAGCACTGGATGAAAGCAGTCATTCCTTCCTATACGCTATACCCGATTTCTCCCCCAGGTTTTTGTAAGTCTAGTTTAACGACTACACAAAAGAATTAAATGAACATATGTTTCTTGCAGAGGTTAGTATCTAACTGCAGTAAATCCACCTACATCTTTACAAACAAGTGAAGTGACAGTTGTAACAAACCTGGCAAGTGTCAGATGGTTGTCACCTCTGTTGGCTCACACTCATTTGGCAGGTCTGCTTTGTTCAATTTTATGCAGCATCACTGTTTTCTCATCATTCTCCGCATCCAAAAATTCTTTCCCGTACTCAGCATCAATCATCGCCACATCATCTCCTAGAGAATGCTCTCTTTTCCTTTGAGATCTTTCCAACTCAATCTTCTGCAGCTCAGACCATATCAGAGTATCTTCTTGCCCTCTCCCTGTCACGTGGGTATGTTCGGTACAACATAGAGTAGATGAAGCAGCAGAACAGCATTGGGACTGCTATTGCAGAGTAAAGAGCCTTAGCAAGCGGAGCAGCATTGCCTCTGTCCCTTGCCAGGCTGGTCGTGCCAACTCCAGAAGTGACTGGATTGTAACCGTAGGCATGCTCTGCCAAAAATCCAACAACTAGCGGAGCAAATGACGCCTAGACAGATTCAAAAGACCGATCAAGTGCATAGATACTTGTCCTTGACCTCAAAGGAACAATCTCAGCAAATATGGGACAGCGGGCAAAAGAAATAAGTCATCAGACTCACATAGACCCAAGCAAAGCATTTAAGAAATATCAAATTTATTTACATCAGACTACTAATGTGATGAAACAGATCAATGGATGTTGAGATCATGGAGTATCTAGTACATCAGAATAGACCTCAATATGCTTTTACATTCCATCATTGTATTTAACCTTGAACTACTAGGCAATTACATGCTATTTTTGCAACATTGACAATACTATTGCTCTAAATACTAATCTAGAATTGTTTCATGAATCATAAATGTATTTTCTATATACTTGCAACAGTAAAACAACTGAAGGACCATGAACTGTGGTTACTTACTTATTTTTAGCAGGAGCAGGATATACTAAGACCCACGACGAAGATAACAAAACCATGCAGAAAACCGGTAGATGGATCATCATTCATCTGGCAGGCCTAGAAGCAGCAACACTGCAAGGGGGACTGCGGAAGCAGAGCCTATCTGAGATAGGATAATTCTACCGGAATTCGGAGAGCGCCTAGCAAGATAGTCCCCCAGCTTTCCACCTAAAACCCTTCCCAGTGAACTTGCAACTGCAAATGTGATCAATATAATTCCAGTTCTTGTGTGTGTAAAACCCATCAACTCCAGCCACATCAGGGCAAATGATAGGGCAGACCATGGAAATGACCTTGTGATGCCTTGTGCCACAATGATGTGAAACGATGGTATCTTGATAACAGCTTTAGCTTCAATCACCAAATCCTTCATTTCACTCCACGCAGGTTTGTGGACAAGCTGCTTGCCTTTTCCAGTATCCCGAAAATGAGGATCCTCTGCATACAGGTGAGCTAGTATACCGACACTGATGAGAGCAACAGCATGAAATGCAATACGCCAACTTATGCCCATGAATGTGGTCGATGCTAAAATGAGCGTGAATAAACCTCCAATCAAAGATCCCAAGTTTCCAGTGAGTCGAAGCCATCCAAATGGTGAGCCACGTTTGTTGTCATCTGTGCAGTACACCACCAGAGATTGAATAGCAGGGGTGACAAGCGCTAGTCCAATACCATTCAGTCCTCTTGCTGCAGCTACCAATTAAAAAGTGATTACACATTTAGCAAAAGGAGGTCATGCCAAGACATTTGATGGACCGTAATTTCGAGCATGGTAAAAGTAACTTTGCATGATTAGAATGTACCTGTAACATTCATTTTGAACACATCGTCATATCAGTCCTAACAGTAGATACCAAATCTTGTATATCTTGGCTCACAGTTCTGTATGTTTTGAGTCATAATGTTGCCTCTGTTCATATTTAGTGGGTAGCATGCTTCATAATTGAAGTGATGGAACAATGTTTCTATTCATGGTCATATCTTTACAGTACATATCCGTAGCTAGCCGTCATAATACTATATTCAAGTCAGGAAATCCCTGAAGACCCATATCTTGTGAATAACATATTTAGTCGTCCACCAGAAAAAGGTTACACTGCATTGATGTGTTCTTAGTTCTTTCTAATGAATATTTACACTGACTGGTCAATTGTAAACAAATTCCATAGAATAACAGTTGAGCTGAGTCCTAAAGATGAATCTGGTGGCACTGGCAGTAGTACGGTTCTGAAATTCGGTCAAATATCGAGCAATTCTGCATTGTAGACCACCAATTGAGATGAGGGTTGAGTCCTGACTCCTGAGGCACATGGTGGCAGCCTGGCAGCACTACGAATCTACCATTCGATTTGGATCTAAATTGATCTAATCAACAAACTTGACAAGACGCGGGATCCAAATCTGGGGCCAGACCCCAAAACTTGAAAGCACCCAAATTAGCCAGTAAAATTACGCCAAGATCACAGCAATTACCAGATGAAACCAAATTAATTTCTCCCGCAGGCTCGGTAGATAGAGATAGGCGGGGACCGGCCGACCTGCGCGAAGCTGCCGGAGACGGCCCAGACGAAGGCCCCCGCGGCGACGACGCGGGCGCGGTCGCAGCGCGCGGCGGCGCAGGCGGGGAGCGGGTAGCAGGCTGCCTGCACGACGAAGCGGCACAGCGTGAGGGCCCCGCGCCCCGCGCGGGCGTGGCGCGCAGTTAGCGCCTGACCTCTCCTGGTACACGGCCAGCAGCAGCGCCTCGTCGGCGCGCTCCACGCCAGGTTTCACCAGCAGCAGCATCCGGCGGCGCCTCCCCGCCGCGCCACCCATCGTCGGCGGGCCGCGGCGGTAACGCCGAGGCGGGCCGGGCCTTCCTCTTCCCCACTTGTTCCTCTTGCTTCGATGACGCGGGAGCCGGCCGCGCTCGGGGCAACGGTCTCGGGGAACCGGAAGGCAGCGAGCCAGCGACAGCGAGACCGCGACATGTTTGCAGCTGGCCACCTGGCACTGGCACTTTTGTTTGCAAGGGATGATGCTGCGGAATATTCTGCCGCGTGGAATGCTTCATGGGCCGTCGAAGCAGCCGGCTTGTTGGGCTAAGCTGTGGCAAGAATGTGAAATCCACGTCCTGGGCCTGCTGCTATAGATATAATGCCTGCAATTCAATCCGGCTGGCACATTCCCACAAAATCCATGTCCACTGTTCAGGCGAGCAGCACTAGCCTCCGAAGATGTCACTTTCTTTTTTTTTTTAAACAAATTAAAGGTAAGAGCACTGCCCACGTCATATAAGAAGGTGCCTCGTATTAAGGGAAACGAGGTCAAACCATACAATGCTCAGTTAATTATGGAAAACCGAGTAAACACCAACATACTCAACACGACGCCACACCACCACACCCTGGGAGAGGAATCAACAAAAAACCACCAAGCAAGCGCCGTTAACCAACGTTGTTCCACGCCGTCTGACGCAGTCCGCTACAAGCCTGAATAGAAACCCACGACTCCTCCATCCTGGCGCTATCGTCCTCATGCCACACGCACATAGTCGTCGATCACCCAGCCGCCACCGCGAAGCAAAAACCAAATCTTGATCCTCCAAGACAACTCAACCGCGTGGGGGCCTCGCCGCATCCACCGCCTCACAACACACCAGCAACCACCTTAAAGCGACATTGCGCCGCTGGACGTTGCTTTGTCAAGACTTGCTTTGCCGCCATGGCAAATGATTTACCTTGCCACCACCGGGGTCACCACCGCACCACAAACGCCGACCCAAAGCTAACAGCAACCAAGAGTCCTCAGCACCTCCAAACATAGCCACGAGCAAGCCACCACCACCCATCCTCCTCGTGTGCGGCGACTCCACCACCACCAACCAAACCCCCACTGCCACTACCATAAGCCGCGCTGGGTCTCCAGAAGCGACGCCTCCAAGGAGGACGCGACGCTCAAGGCGTCACCATCGCTTGTCCAGGATGGACTGAGTTTTCACCCCGAGAATCCCATACTGCCGAACTGGGTGCCTCACAATGACGCTCCCAACGGAGAAACGACGCCCCGAAGGCGCCGCCATCATCACTACTAGCAAAAATGCCAGCAAAAGTTTTCACCCATCACACCACTTGCCGGCAGCATGCATGACAGCGACATGCTCCTCATACTCCGCACTGCTCGCACTGGAGTGATGGCTCCGGCTGGCCCACAGCACCACCATGGTGTCACGAGCCCGGCGAGGCCACCCCGGTCCCAACACCACGATGACACCGAAACCTGCAAAACCGGTGAGGAGAAGAAGAGGAGCGCCACCTCGACCCGAAAGCAGAGGCAAAGCACCGCTGGGTCCGGTAGATCAGGCCAGGGGGCGCCAGATCCACCCTCGAGGGCGCCAGATCTGGCGCCCCCATGCCCAAGCGAGCCCGGAGGTCCCCCGTCGCAGCCCTTCCCCGCCGCCCTATCGCCACCTCCCCTGGGGTCGCCGCGCGGAGCCTCAGCACGACGCCTTCGTGCCGCGCCCAGGCTCACCACGCCCAGGCCTTGCCGCTGCCGTCGTCGCCCACTCGTTGTCGCGCCTCCTCGCCGCCGCATCTGGCACCGACCGCCCGCCCTCAGCCACGCCGCACGCGCTCGGGCCCGTCGAAGGAAGCCCCGCCGCCACCATCCCTAGGGCCGCACGGACTCCCGACGGTGCCCTCCGGCGGCGGCGAGGTGGAGTGGAGGGGAGATTAGGGGCGGCGGCGGTTAGGGTTGGGGCTCCACCCGTGCCGCCCGAGCAGGAGGTGACGCGGAGAAAAATGGTAAATATTCTGATGTCACTTTCTCCTCGATACATATATAGGCATATAGCGATGTCTGGACTCTAGAAATGGTGGAGTCGTGGGGTGAGGAATGGCTCCTTCCGTCCCTCGGTCCTTCCCCTTTGGCCGAGGAGGAGGAGACTTGCTTGGAGCTCCAGCTCGATCCCTGGCCCGTGTTGATATAAAAGTTGGCAACCACGGCGCGGCCGCCTTTCCTTCAGACCTTCACCCTCACCCTCCGTCCATAGCCCCAATGGCGTCCGCTCGCCGCGCGCTCCTCTTCGCTGCCGCCTTCCTCGCCATCTCCGCCGAGAGCACCGCCCAGCCGCTGCACCCGCCCACAGCCGCCCGCCGCCGTCGGAGCCCTTGCGCCGGTAGCGGCACCCCGCATCGTCGGCGGCGGCGCGCAGGACGCGCCCGCGGCGCGGGGGCTCGAGGTGCCCGCGGCGCTGGCGCCATCCTTGCGCCGGCAACGGCATCCCGCGTCGACGGCGCGCAAGAGGTGCTCATGGCGCGGGAA
The DNA here is from genome assembly GCA_015476505.1 of Urochloa ruziziensis. Taxonomy (NCBI): domain Eukaryota; kingdom Viridiplantae; phylum Streptophyta; class Magnoliopsida; order Poales; family Poaceae; genus Urochloa; species Urochloa ruziziensis. Next base: position 39,060,496 of record CM027124.1, read on the forward strand.
CTCGCTGTGTCCGGCGCCCGCGCTGCCGCTAAGAAGCGCTCGGCCCCGGTCGACGTCGCCTGGTGACGACAACGTGCCCCGCCGGGCCTCCTCCATCTCCGTTGGCCGCGCGCTCGACACCGCCGCCCCTGTACCTCCTTCTCCCATCGACAGCGAGCACGCGCCCGACGATCTGGCCCTGCACCCCACGACCACGATAGTAGAGGGCGACGACGGCACCCGCGCGCGCCTCTCTCCGGGCTGATCGCCGGCATCGTCTGCTCCGTCGTCGCTGCCGTCGTGGTGGGCGCGCTCGCCGTCGCCGTCTGCTGCTACTGCGCGAGGAAGAGGAAGACGGCGGCTGGGGAGCAGGCGCAGCGTTCGCCAGCGAGCCCGCGGTGGGTGTCACGGGATGATCTTGTACGTGTTTAGTCAGGGATTTGGATGAATTAGTAGTCAGCAAATGAGCTGTTAGTCAGGGATTTGGAAGTATCACTAGTCAGCGAATGTGATGCCCATGCTGTTTAGCTTAATGTTTTCCTCCTCAAGGAATCGCTCTGTTGAAACTAAGGCATTATTGTAATCTGAGAACTGAGATGATCCAAGATGAAATGATTGGCCATGAAAATTTTTCTTTTGTTGTTGATCAGTATTTCATATGTGGCCAAACCATAGCCTCATTGCAGTCATGGCCAATTACTGCATATGTGGCCACATATGAAATACTACTTGCAAGGGGAGAACCGGAGAAGAGTTCAGAATAAGTCATTTTTTTTCCAAATTCTAGGCTCAACAATCTGTACTGTACTTGATAGATCCACACACACAGCACAGCTCACACCACCGGAATCGGGGCCTTTGCCGCGTGCCTAAAGCACACGGCAAAGGCCCAAATACACACGGCAAAGGCTTTGCCGTGTGTTGCACACGTCAAAGGGCACACGGCAAAATTTAGACGGCAAAGGCCCTTTGCCGTGTGTCTTTTTTCGGGCACACGACAAAGGCTTTGCCGTGTGCCATAGCCTGCACACGACAAAGAAAAGCCTTTGCCGTGTGTCAGCCGGTTAACACACGGCAAGTATTTTTTAAAAAAATTAAAAAAAGCAGCTCCCGACTGCCCCCACAACTCCCCGGTCGGCCTCAGGCACCGCCGCCGCAGCTCCGCGGCCACCAGCACCACCGCCTGCCACCACCACCACCGCTGCCGGGGCCGGCCTGCCCGCGCACCTCCTCGGCCGCGCGCCGCCATGCCCGCGCATAGCCACCAGCTCGCAGACCCCGGCGCCGGGCTGGAGCTCGCCCGCCGCTCCTCCTCTCCCGGCCGGCAGTCTTGCCCGAGCTGGCCTGGGGAACGACCGCCCCGCCCTGGCCGCTGCGCCGCCCGACGCTCGGCCCCTGCGCTGCCCACGCCGGCCGTGGGGGAGGGGGGTGCTGACCGCCGATCGCGTCTGCCTGTAGGACGGCCGCCCCGGCCACTAGGGTGCCCGCCGCCGTTGCCCTGCTGAGGAGAAAAGGGAGAAGGGGAGGGAGAGGAAAAGGATAAGGTGAGAGAGAGGCCAGCTGGCCGGCGGTTTTGACCTGGGAGAGAAGGGGTGGATCCGGATGACATGTTTTGGACCAATAGGAGAGCTCTATTTTGCACCTTTGGATTGATGACGTGGACAATGTGTTTCTTCAATTGTCTTCTAATGCATTTTAACGCAGTCAAATTAGTTCAAATGAAAAGGTTGTAAACTATAAAGTTGTAGATCTCATTGAGCTCTACAACTTTGTATAAAACTTATTTACATCCGAGATCATTTGAAATTTTTAAAATTTTAAAATTTAAAATCGGAGAGCATATAATGATATTTTGAAGTAAGAAATGATCTCAAACAAAAAGGTTGTGAACTGCAAACATTTACATATCATCGAACTGTACAACTTTGGTATAAAACTTTTTTGCATACGAGATCATTTGCAAGTTTGAAAATTTATGATTTCAAATTACATAACCTATAATGATATTTTAAAATATTAAATAATCTCAAATACAAAAGTTGTAAACTACAAAGTTTTAAATTTCATAGAGTTGTACGACTTTGGTATAAAGTTTTATTTCATATGAGATCATATAAAAAATTTTGTATTCAAAAATACATCTACTAACTCCCTCACATATACTAACACGTATACTTCTTATGAGATGTTTAGGTTTTGTAAACATCGTTATGACAAAATGTGTGAAATCGTCTCAAATTTTTATCACAGCCTCCATGTGTTATGTCATCACATCATAACAAATTTCATGATTTTTGCACTTTATTTTCTTTTATTTGAATTTAATAATCATCCGGACACATGTTAGTGGTCATATTGTTTGAACAAGATGTTCAAATTTTCTTTTCATTTCATGTGCAAGGCCTCAAACTGGGTTAAATAACATGGATATTATTTTTCCACATATTTTATTCTATTATTTGAATCACTTGCAGTTGAAATTTGACTTGATTCAAAAAATTGCTTGAAATGCAATTAATTAATTAAATATAGCAAACAAATATTAAAATTTATCAAATTTTAACATGGAGTGCTACATGTTGTATGTGGATGGTAGAAAAAGTTTGGATGCAAGAATAGAAAAAAATATTGCTTTGCCATGTGAAAAAAAGGAACACGACAAAGCACTCTTTCCCGTGTGCCTTCCTTTGGCACACGGTGTGTCATTCTTTTGCACATGGCAAAGAAGCTTTGCCGTGTGCCTAGCTTTTTGCCGAGTGTTTTAGTTTGGCACACGGTAAAGGCATGCATTTGCCCTGTGTCCGAAAAAATACACTCGACAAAGAGCAAGGCACACGGTAAAGGTGGGATTTCTCGTAGTGTCACCCTGGGTATAGAGATTGGCCATGACTATTACAATGAACCTAAAAATGTTGCATAAAGCGTCCTGGACGGATTCACACAAGCAGCAGAGCTCGCCCTGAGGCCTGAGTACAGACTAGCCCTGACTATTACAACAAACCCAAAAATATTGAAAACCGTCCTGTTCCCTTTGTCCGTGGCCAGCTTCTTGCATTTGAGCCATCCTTCACAAGAAACAGAGCCATCCACAACGTTAATCTACAGTTTCATATCAATTGACAGTTCCTGCCAAGCATGGAGCAGTGGAGCACATGACAGGAGAGAGCAACTATATTTCAAGTCTATATGGCCAAGTAAAAAAATTACACTCCAGCAGACTTTTATTAGGCTCTCTATTTCAGGGAAGCCTCCAAATCTCTCCCTCCACCTCCATAGGGAGTCTCTAGGGAGCCATCAACTAGGTAGCGTGCTATATTGCTACGTGACAATAAAACATTTTATACTAAAAATATATAGATCGCACGATAGGATAATATAGTGACATTTAATAAAAACTAAAATTCTTAAAATTAACACAATCACAAAGAGCACAGCATCGCAGGCTGACCAACCCTTCTGTCATGCGGCTACGATAATGTTTTATATCAGCAAGAAGAAATCTTCAATATCCATTAATGTTATGTGTTAATAAATCTATAAATAAGTTCCTCTAAAGAAATAGAAATGTTGGACAACATCAATCACGTGGGTATGTTAATAGAAATGTAGAAATAAGTACCAATAAACAAGTCATTTTGTGGTTCAAATTTTGTCCCGAAAAACAAATCGTTTTACCCGATTTGACAGGTTTGCATGTGCATGCATGCATGCAACAGTCGGTTATCACCAAATCTGGCTAAAAGATAGAGTCAATCGAGGTCATTTTACATATTTGTTAATCTGTCCTAAAACGTTAGAATGACCTGTTTTTTGGGACGGATGGAGTAGAGTAGATGAAGCAGCAGAGCAGAATTGGGACTGCTATGACAAGCACAACAGCATTTCCTCTGTCCCTCGTGATGCTGGTCGTGCCAACTCCAGAAGTGACCGGATTGTAACCATAGGCATGCTCTGCCAAAAATCCAACAACTGGTGGAGCAAATGACACAAAGACATATTCAAAAGACTGGTCAAGTGCGTAGATATTTGTCCTTGACCTCTCAGGAACAACCTCCGCAAATATGGGGCTGCAGGCAAAAGAAATCAGTCATCAGATTTCACATAAACCAAGCAAGCATTTAAGAAATGTGAAATTTATCGACATCAGATTACTCATGTGATCGATCAAAGAAATGTGAAATTTATCGACATCAGATTACTCATGTGATCGATCAATGGATTATGAAATAGCTAGTACCGCATTACATCCGTTTCAAATTATAGGTCGTTTTGGCTTTTTTAGATTCATCATTTTTGTTATTCATCTAGACAAACATATGTCTAGATTCATAGCAAAATCTATGAACCTAAAAAAGCCAAAATAAACTATAATTTGAAACGGACATAGTACATCAGAATATATGCTTTTACAATTCCATCGCTGTGTTTTACAATTCTAGACTAGATTACTATTTAGCGCGAGGAAGGCGTCGTGGGCGGACGAAGCAGTCAGTGGTGGGCCAAGTCGGACGCGAGATGGCAAGAATGTGAAATCCACAGCTTGGGCCTGCTGCATGGGCATTCCTCCGTGCTAGTACATACACGGCCTGCAATTCAACCCGGCCCGGCACATTTCCGTATCCCCAAAACAACACAGGCCCGGCGCATTCTGTCACCTTTTCCCTCGACACGACAGATATCCGGAAGCTCCACGACGGCGGGGCGCCGCCGGTGAGGGGGAGACCGCCCGCCCTTCCGCCCGCCGGCATTAGGTAATCTCGCGGATCTCTTATTCTCTCTCCTCCCCTCCCTATCTCAACCGATCTATCCTCCGCGTGTGTTCCACCAGGTATTTTCGTTCTCCACGCGCTGTCTAGGGTTCCTAACCTTTCTAGGCCGGGAAATCTGCCCCCGCCCCCCACCTCAATTTGCGCAGCTGTCGATCTATTTTTTTATTGGAGTGACTAGCTTCGAGATTGCAGTGTTGGATCGCTTTCTGTTTTAAACTGCGGCCGTTTTACCAAGGCCAGGCTATTCTTTGAATTTATCGAGTTTACTGTAAATCTAGACTGCGTGGTGACATGTATGCTCAACTCAGATGCGTGTTTGCGCATCAGGTTTACCTATTGATTAGGTTCTGTCTTGCTTTGTTGAGCTAACTTTGTTGGTTGTCCTTGTCGCAGCAAAGATGTCGGAGTACCAAAATGTAGTTGGGGGCAGGCTGAAGCTAAAGGGGAAAGCGCTGGATGTCAAGGAAGGCGCAGTCAAGAAAAAGAAGAAGAAGAAGCAGCACCGTGAGGAGTCGTCTCAGATCAGGCGTGATGAACTTCATGAAGGTTTGGCTCATTATTACACTGGCTATTTTGAACTTGAGCATAGTTTTTCAGATTTCTGAACAGCTGAGCGTGTTAATGACCTTTATTATGTGTATTAGTGATGATACCGGTTAGTTTTACTTGCTTGTGCACACTTAGCTTATGGTAGTTTCTGGTTCTCTATCCTAGAATAATTGGGTTGGCTACCTAATTACTGGATTGTCTTTTTTTTTATCTACATGTCCTCTGGCTTGTTATATATGTTCGAGCAATCAAGTACTGCTATATACGTGATGTCAATCTTTTGCGCATTCTGAACAGTCTTATTGATTCACTATTGCTGGCAGTACCTTTTTTTTCCCTTTATGTGATAGTGTTGCAACAGATAAAGATTTTGGTGTAATCACTAGAAGGATTTGTCATTTAATTTTTGCTGATAAGCAAGACTACTGGCTATGATAACTATTTTTTAATGCAAACAAACAAGAACTAGACCTTGCAGGCCTTTTTAGCTGAGACCTACATAGTACTGTCAGATTTCCACCTTAGTGTTAGTTATGGCAGGATAGAAGATGACATTTTCCTGTGTAGGTTTTCAGATCAGTCTTTACTAGAAAAAAAAAATCTGCAAATCTGGGTGCATTATGCATTATATTTTGATTTTGTGAACTGCTGGGAGAAGATGCTTACTATTTGTTTGTGAGTTGTACTCAATACAAGATGACATTTTCCTGTGTAAATTTTTAGATCAGTCTTTACTAAAAAAAATCTGCAAATCTGGGTGCATTATGCATTACATGGTGATTTTGCTGATTTTGTAGACTGCTGGAAGAAGATCCTTAATATGTTTGTGAGTTGTACTCAATACATGCTTTGGCTTGGTTTCTTTTGTCTGATAACATGCTTCATTTGTATACAAATTGTCTCACTATAATTTTTGTGTAACTTAACTCCATGACTCCAAAACCACTTCCTGCTGATGCCATCTGCTTTTCTAAACTGCTGAGAGAAGTTGATCACCCGCTGTTGCCAAATCCATAGCCATACATACTATGTTGAGTTCATTTGCCTAACAACTTGCTTCCTTGCATGTATTGTCTATCCTTTCTGTGTGTAATTAAACTCCATGAATCCTGAAAGTGCTTTCTGTTGAACATACTCGTTTCGTATTGAATTTAATGGTTATTCTTCAGGTGGAAGCTCCGAATTACCAACTGATCCTAACAATGAGCTGACTGAAGCCGACAATATGGGAGAGGAGGAAGGGAACCCACACCCTGACTACGGCCACCTCACACCAGCTGAGCGACGGTACATGGAACAGAAGCAGAAGATTGACATGCAGAAGATGGCCAAAGTGGCCAACAAATCGCACAGGGACCGAATCCAGGACTTCAACCAGTACCTGGCGAACCTTAGTGAGCACTACGACATCCCAAAAGTTGGTCCTGGTTAACATGGCCAAATATGCTTCATTTAGACGACTGCATGCTTGGCCTATTAAGCCTTTCTGTTAGCATGCTATGCGTTATCAGTATGTTGTAAAAAAAAAAAATCGTTTGCCACTGTGAAGACTGTATTTTATTTCAAAACCATGTTCTTGCATTGGCCATATCGAGTTTCCATCTTGCCTCATTTAGTTCCAGGGTTTATTTTTACACGATCTTGTTGGCTACTCTTGTTTTTTCTGGAGAATTCATTTACTTTCAGCTGGTGTTAGGTTGGTGGCTGTTTTGGCTCGTAATCTGTTCATAGTGGTATGCATTCATGAAGGCATCCGCTGCGTCGCATCCACTGATACCAAACAAAGAAGCGGGTCAGTGATCCACTGATCCTAATGCTAATCCTCCTGTAATTCAATTTCCACGGTTCACGTTATCATCATGGAACCAGACAGCACCTCAAAACATAGGCTGATATAGACAACACATGGAAACTATACGCTGCAAATTAGTGCAGGAATGAACGATTTTACAAATGTCATGCCAATTTGGACCAGCAACTCAAGAGATCTCTAAATCCTTCCTGATTGCTAATTTTAGAAATTTTGATTAAAAAGTTGCCTTCTAACAGCCTCTTTATTTGGTTATTCAAACATAGTCACTCTCTATTCCGGATTTCTCGCTAGCAAAATATAGAAAAGAGAATAACTCTCTAGAGTGCATGCAAGATATAGAGAAGCTGTTGAAAAACATGAAGATATAGAAAACAATTTTTATGCAAATGACTCTCTAAATGATGATTTAGAGAGTGATTTTTAGAGAGACTCTTGAAGATGCTCTTATGACGTGATAAATTAGATGTTACATCAACGTGGGATGAGTAATGGAGGGCATCCAGTAGGGGTAAAGTAAGTCAGCCATGACTTTATCCAGCATATTAGCATGTGTTTGGTTCCGAGGCCCAAATGGGTCGGGACAGGTCCGATCCAGATGAACCCGTGTTTGGTTGCAAAGTCAATTAGGTTGAATTCCATCCACAAAGGAATATTTCCTATAGATGTGGGTCAAGGCCGTACCTAAGATTTGGAGGCCTTGTGTAAAATATAAAGTGAGGCCTTGCATTTAAAAAACAAAATAATAAATAAAAATATATAATGATTTGATTATGGAATGCTCTATAATTGACCGCTTGTTATCCTCATAAGTGGAACAGTACGAGATGAGAGGACTGGATGGGTAGGAAAATTTATAAGTTATAGCAGAATTACAAGGAGTATTATTATTGGAGGAAAGATAAATAAACAAAACTGTTTTGAGAAGATGAAGCGGTTTATGGTAACGTGAGTAATTTATTTGGCTAGATTTTTAGAGAACAGTAACATATTACTATAGACTGGAGTTTATGCGTGAAGAGAGAAGCACGTAAAGCTTGCCTTTTGTGAAGGAAATGTTGCATGTGTGCTAACAAGCATTCACCAGCAAGGCAAGCAAATGGATGGCAGCGAAAGAGCTAACCCTACAGCATCCATGCACGCACGCACATATAGCTACAGCTAATGTTGCATGCAGAGATTTGGCGGCCTCTAATTTTGGGCGGCCCTGTGTGGTCGCTCCACTTGCGCTGCCCAATCAACGACCCTGATGCGGGTTAGGTGCATCCCTCCTAAGCTAATGTTGCATGCAGAGATTTGGCGCTCCATAATTTTGGGCGGCCCTGTGTGGTCGCTCCACTTGCGCCGCCCAATCGACGGCCCTGATGCGGGTCAGGTGCATCCCTCCTAATCGAGTGGATACACTTGATCCACATGGATCTCGTCATGCTCCGGCTTGCGCATGCTAGCGGTTGCGTCGTGAATCAAGGCGCGAGCGAGGGAAGGGCGGGTGGCAGAGGCACATGGGCTCGCCCCGCGGTGGAGGGTCCGAGGGAAAGGCCAGGGGGGGGGGGGGGCGACTAGGGATGAGAAGGGCAGCGCCGGCAACAACCAGGGCGGGGAAGGCTGAGGCCAGGTGTTGAGGAAAGAGGCGGCGGGTGGGGGGGGGGGGGGGGGGGGAGGAGGCAGCAGTCGAGCTAAGGAGGCCGAGGCCAGTCACCAGGCGAAGGAGGGAGGGACCAGCGACTGGTAGGGCGCACAAGTGCGAGCGACCAGTGTGGTGGTGCAAGTGGCTCGACAGTAGGGAAAGCAAGAGGAAGATAAGGCTCACTTGAAATGACAGATGGGGCCCACTGCTAACAGGTGGAACTCATTGCTGACTGCGTTTAAATGACATCCAACACACCCCTCTCAACCTTTCAATCAAACAAAAAAGTAAGTTGGACCTAACCCTCTAATCCAAACATGAGATGGGTCCAACCAACCAAAAAACTAGGTTAGAGCCGACCCAACCCACTTGATCCTCAACCCAACTATATGCTTAGAGAATCTTCAGGTTGGGAGCGAGCCGGATTGACCCATTGGGTACTTGACCCGGCCCATAAGAATGAGACAATGGGCCGTTCGAGGCGGCCCATTGGGTACTCCATTTTCACACTTCATGCAGCCGCTTGAGCTCTAATTAATATCATTCTCGATTGTCACACCAGACTGCAACCAAACAAACTCGTGTTCACCGTAGGCGGCGGCGGCGTGTGCTCGTGGAGCGACAAGGCCATCGACTACGACATCACCGCAAGGCTTCTTACCCACGCGTGTCTCTTAGGCCGCGCCGGGGGAGCTTGGCACTTCCTCACCGGAGACAGGACAGTGGGCGAGTACTCGTCGTTTGGTTTGCTGGCCACACAGCCACCTGTGGAACAGGCCGATTTGCATCACCGACGGCCGTGATGCAGAAGGAGGCCGTGCTGCAGAAGGCGACCGGTGGCCTGCCAGGTTACAAGCCGTCATTCTTAGCTTTGATCAACCTCTAATGATTTGGACATGACCCCGGGGCTTGTCACGCTTATAGCGTTGGCTAGGGAGCTTTGGCTCTTCTCCGTCGACCTTGCCACCATGGAAGTGAAGCCCGCAACAGCGGACATGGAGAACATAATGTATCAATGTGAACTCCCATGGCCGCCGGTTTTGCATGCCTGCTTAGAGCGAGTTGCGACACCCTAGAGAACACGATGTATCAGTTTGTCCTATCTGTTAACTATGAACCAAATAAATATATACATTGATTGAAAACTAAAGAAACCATTATTTAGGTTCGAAACAAAGTCGTCACCGTTCATCATTAAGTTGCACGACTCCTACTCTTGCCACAACTCTTTCCACTTTTTAGCTTATCTCCTATCAAAGCTCTGCGAAAGCACACATTCAGTCACTATGTAAGACACTTACTAAGGAGACGCGGGTTAAGAAACAAAGGAGACGCGGTTTTTTTCGCGTCTCCAAATTTACGTCTCCTTTTACAAGTCCTAGGAGACGCGAAAAATCCGCGTCTCCCATAACGATGGTCATTGGAGACGCGTTTTTGCTACCCGCGTCTCCCATAATAGTCTCAACGGAGACGCGTTTTTGCTACCCGCGTCTCCACTGACCCCATTATAGGAGACGCGGATTGCCAACCCGCGTCTCCAATGACCCTTACTAGAGACGTGGATTGCCAACCCGCGTCTCCAGCGCGAGAGTCATTGGAGACGCGTTTTATCAATCCGCGTCTCCAATGATGAATTAGAAAACAAAAAAATAAATATGATATTAAATGTGTCTTATATACATCACAAATACACAGTTTTATCCATTGTATACATCTCAGATACACAGCTTTAATTGTATACATCACAGATACTTTCACATGTATTCTAACATAACACAGTGAACAACCAGTGTATAAACCACAAGATAAAACACAGTTTTGCACAGTTTGATGCTAGGGAAATTTGTCTCACGAACACTCTGAAAACGTTGTATTTGTCTCAGGGACACTGCGTTTGTGGAATTTGTCTCCTGCATATCGCCAAACATGTTTCTAGTCACTACAGTCAAAGGACTATATTGCCCTCATTTCTCTCTCCCACCAGACGCTGCCTCCGAGGCTCCGAGCCATGGCGTTAGCCGCCCCCCATTCTCCCTCTTCCGTCCGGCCACCACCCGAAGCTACCTCTCTGTGGCGCTGCCCCCATGCTTGCGGCTGGGGCGGGCTCAATCTCCGGGAGCTCTCGCAAGCTGCGAGCGTCGCGCCCAAGCTCCGCCGGCAATAAGTCGCAAGTGCAGCCTCCAAGCTCACCGCACGGGAGAGATCCCTCTTCGTGCGCTCTGGCAAGCTCCGTGCGAGCATCGGCGGCCTCGGTCCTGGCGATGGCGACTGTAGCTTGGGCATGCGCCGCGGGGCTCCGGCGAGCGCCGCCCCGAAGCTCCCTCTCGGCTTCTCTGCGTTGCGAGCGGAGCGGAGCGGCGACGAAAGCGGCCTTAGTCCGGGTAACTACGGCTGTAGCCTGTAGATCGAGGCTCCTTCGTGCAACACCGGCTCGAACTCCGGCCACCATCTTGGTGTCGCTGGACCATCGGACGAGGAGAAGATGAGGGGAAAGAAAGAAAGGATGCGAAGGGATGAGAGGTGGGCTCGCTCTTGGTTGAAGTGAATGACAGGTGGGTCTGTGCTTGGACAAAATGGTCATATTACCTGGTGCAGTGTGGTGGAGGCAAAAGACACACTTTTGCAATGTCCAGCACACAAAATCGACCTAGAGGGTGTGCTAGAGACCAAGCCTTCGTTTCGGAGTGTCCTGCAGACAAATGGCCCATGATGTTAAGTATTTGCACAAATTATTGCATATAGGAATACACAGCCAGTTCATCTGCAAATCTAAGGTGCTAGACTCCACTCTGATCTTGTGGAGGCATTAATCCTGCTCGAAAGAACTTATACACAAGAAGATACCACAGATTAGAACATAGTAGCATGATATCATCTTTTCTAACTAAGCCCACTTAGTTGCTTCATATAGGTGTTCAAAATTCTAGTAGGGACAGATGCAAAACATTGTTGCTGAAAAAAACTAAGGCAGTTACAGATTTATGTTTCCACAGGAGCTTACAGAGATTTTGACTCAATGAAAATATAGCACACTATCTCTACTTAATGAGATTTTGACTAGCCAGAGATACAATTGACAAATTGAACTTACCATGAGCGAGCAACCGATGTTCAGCCTGCCCAATTTTGTCAGCACTCTGCATATTGGAAATTAAATAAACTAACTAATTAAGATACTGAACCAAAAAGGATAACTCTTTTTTGTGATTTTTTACTGGAACTATCACAAGCAAAATCAACTAAGACTAACAGCTATTAGAAAAGAAGGCCAGCTACTACTTCTACAATGAATTTCTAAATGCATCAGCAAAGTTGGGTTCAGACCTTGTAGTTGTAGGGCATTTCATTCTTTTCTGCCTCATAAGTACTTCATGCTCATTAGTGTACCTTGCAGAAGAATACAGGGTTCTGAGAGCAACAATCTCTGCACACAACAATTTACTTTATCACTTTAATAGCATTGTAAAAAGGCATCATGGAAGCATCTAGCAAATGACTATGAAATGCAGTGCATTTTACTCACCAACAGCATTATGAAAGCCATCAGGAAAGCCTCTTGTAACATATACAGTGTAGTTTACTCACCAACAGACTAAGCACATCAAGCACAAACCATGTATAGTAAACACAGGCAGCATGATTCCCTGCAACATTACTTCAATAGCAGCACATTCTGTGCTAGGCTGAAAACCTGAAATTACACCATGCTCTAGAAATAAAACAGAGACACATCTCAGAATGCATACAGAGGTATCCAATGTTAATTGTTACCTTTAGAAGCCACTTGAGCTTCTAAGAAGTCAACTCCCTGCTGATGTGCGCATAGGGAAACACCTTTTTCTGGCAAGAGAAACAACTTATTGTCAGAGTTGCAAGGAGTTAGATGTTTGTTATTACTCTATACACAGATTATAGCAGGTGCTTTCATATTCAGACTTTAAGCACATGAGCAGTGTTGACTACAAGAAGAGACTAAGAACTCACACAATAGCAGTACTAAATCACCCCATTGGATAAAATAGCAATTGCACTCTTATTCTCTCACCGTAGCTTGGCATATCAATGAACAAAACATTATTCAGGTATGATGCTTCAGACCAAAAAGAAGTCATATACTGAATTCAGATTCATAAGAACAAACAGCTAGTTCAAGCTCATGCTATCTTTGTGTGCATATGCTGGTATTCAGAAGCTAAGAGCTATCATATACTGAAATATTCAGATGGGTCTACATTTTCACTACAGCTCAAAAAAAAAGGGAAGAAGTACATACAGGAAGAAATTCTTACTAGTAGCTTATACTAGAGACAACCATTGCTGATTATACATGTGCATGTGCATGTGCACTGGAAACTGTCAACCTAGCTTATACTAGGAAGAAATTCTTCCTACGGAGCTATCATAAACTGAAGGCATGGCTTCCTTATAGTGTCAGGTATTGGTTAATTCAGTTGGGGACAAACAAAAGCACACTGAAGCAGTATTAGCATGGGAATAGAGAACTTTATCCTAGTACTAGCATGTGAATCCAGTAATTAAATTGATTGATTGTTAGATGCCAACTTAGTTTCCATATAAGCAGTACATGTTCTGAATGAAGTTCATGTTACAGTGTGTAATGAGCTAACTAGTAGAATAATATGAGCTTACTGATGACAAGTTGCTAGGGACTATTAGGATTCTTATATGTGCATGATTTGGACAGAAACTACATTATTGAGAACACATCGTAAGTTGTAACATATACCAAGTGACCATGTTAATTGTTTGAATTGCCTTTCTTCAGCAAAGGGCAATAATAAGGTTATCTGTAGAAAGTTGGAAATAGGAAATTAACTCAAGTATCCTAACTCAGATGATATAGCTACATGTTTATCTCCTCAAAGTCTATAGCTAGAATGAGATGGTAAAAGGTAATGACAGGCAAAAATAATTGCAAGCAATCTAGGTCGATGGTCAATCAGATAAGCAGGCAAAAACAATTAAATTAAACCTTAGTCCTTACATCTCTCTTTCTTTTTTCTAGACTCAATAATCCTGGCCATCATTGACACTAACATATACGCTGCTGATGCACAAATCACGTCCTTGTGCCTTTGTTCCATCCACAATACATGGCTTAAACATAAATCGCATGAAAACCTAGATCTGGTCGTGCTGCAGGTGGAAGAGGATGGGGGAATAGCAGCAGCCGTGAACCATTGTCGCAACAGGCTGGAGGTGGAAGTTACCTGTCGCGGGCCATTGATGCAGCGTGCGGTCGAGGCGAGCCTGCTGAGGACGAGCGGGATGGGGCACCTGAGCACATGCCGGAGGAGGGGGACGGCGTGCTCGAGGCACCACGCGCGGCCGGGTGGTCGTGGCCGTGGTGGTGGTCGGGCATCTCCGTAGGAAGCAGCCACCAGATCTCATGCGGATTGCGGCTCCCTGCGGACGCCAAACCCTAGCGCCGCCACCCTTTCAGATTTGGGAGAGAGAAGATATAGAGGATGGGAGAGAAGGGGGGAGGGATAGAGGAGGGCGCCGCCAGGGAGGCGGACGGCGGAGGAGACTTAGGCGGCCGAGGCGAAGGGAGAGGAGAGAGGCAGAGGGGTGGGGGGGAAGAAGAGAGAGGAGAGGCGTGGGAGAGAGGACGACTGGACGAGGCAGAGGGAGACGAGAGAGTCAGACGCGAGCGAGAGTCACGGGAGGGAGGCGTGGGGGCGGACGCGAAGGGGTACTGAACTCTATTTCATAGAAAGTTCGGGTCCGCATAAAAAGCACGGGTGACGCGTGCGCTCAAGCCGCGACTCCCGTAGCCACCAACATATTAGGGGAGACGCGGTTTCGCGGATCCGCGTCTCCCATAGCATGACAAATATGTGACGCGGGTCAAAAATCCACGTCTCCTAAATTATGAGAGACGCGGTTTCTATATTCGTGTCTTCTTTATATGTATATAGGAGACGCGGGTTATTTGAGCATGTTTATGGGAGATGCGGTTGTTTAATCCGCGTCTCCTTTATAACAAAGGAGACGCGGGTTAATTCCGTGTCTCTCATAAGTATGTCTCCTTTGAAGGTTTCTTACATAGTGAGTGGTAGTGTGCTACAAATAGAAGTTACTGATGATTGGGGCTAACTAGCTAGCAATATTAAATAAACCTGGGTTTCCTAACCAAAAACATATTTGTGATCCAGTATTCAACTTCAAAGTGCCAAGGTTCAGAAACTGATCTTTAACCTTCAGAAACCTCACCTATTGTCTTATTATTCAAGGACTTACTAAGTAAGCGCTCAGTATGAATTTCTAGGTTAAAAATACCTAGACCATCCTTGATCTTTATGTGAACATAAAACTCACAAGTTTTTTTTAATATGTATTTCTTCTTATGATCATCACCTTGCCAAAACAAAACTTAACGTATCAAAGTCTAGTTTCTTTAGAATGCTTTTAACTACTTTAAGAAAAGACATCATGTGCATAGCTAGGCTACTGAGTACTGAATTCATCAAAATCAAACTTAACAAAATTAAACGATCGCTATATAAGACAACAATTTTCCTCTTACAAGCATATTTGTGATCCAGTATTCAACTTGAAAGTGTGCCAAGATTCGTCACCGCGGGGGCCTTCCTCTGGGCCGCAACCACATTCCTCGTTGCCATCACTGGCAGCTTTGTCGCACTGGCCGGAATTTTATCTTTTTTCTAAAAAAGTCATATTGATATTTTAATCTAAAATTATAAACCATGTATTCTCTTCTACTTTCCCACATATTGCATTGGGCATACTTTTGATAGCTCTAAGCAGCATGGCCATATCAATGCCCGGAACCGCACCATATATAACGGCAAGGATAAAGGGGAGATAAAAACTTTTAAATTATTTCTTGCTTAATTAAAAGAGATACAATCCTACTCGTATATAAATGCAGTGACTTGCCACTGTGAATACCATACAACTAGGTGATTCCCCACGCATTGCTGCGGGATGTTTGTTACACTTTTTAACAATTATTATAAGATGATATCAAAAAATTCTAAAAACTTAACAATTTTGTTTTTGATACGACATCAAATTACTTAATTAAGGGATACCTTGGTACAATACAATATGATTATATATGGAATGAAATTTAAAATTTTTGAGAAAATAAACTGTTTCAGTTACTTGGAGTATTATTGAGAAATTTCTCTCATATGTGGTGATTTCTAGTGGGTTGTGGATGATTGAAGATGAAATTTGAGAGTAGAAACACTAAGGTGATTGCATCGCAACATTCATTTGCAAACAACATTATACATGACAACATGTTCATTTTATTGAGAGAGGATAACTTGAGAATCATACATGGAAGCTATTAGCCACAGATTATCGATAGAAGACATAAATTGATGGTTCTAGTGGATGGTGACATGGACAACGAATCGGGGAATGGTGACCGATTCGAAGAAAAGAAGATTATGACATCGATCGCTTGTTAGGCTTAAGATTGGGCTGTTGATGGGCTGCATGTTGTTTTCTTTAGTATTTGAGTCTCAGTCTGTTATGAGTGTAGGAGTTTTTGTCTTTCGCGTCAAGTCATATATTGTCGTAATCGACTAGGAGTTGTGATAGTCAGGGTATAAATATAAGCCCTAGGGGTCGTGAGAAAGATATACACATCAAACAAACAAATCTCTTATACTCGCATTTAGTACTCGTAATTTTCATACAAGTCGGCGACTTTGCCAAAGCTTTTTTGTTTTCACCAGTTTTTCTAAGCAAGTCGAGGCAATCTTGATCTCCAAGGCCTGCTCGTAAGTTCTGCTTCTACTGAGTAATATCTAGGCTTTAGCATCAGGCGCATCATTGTTGCTCCATTTAGATTTATTCAACAGTTATCGACATTTGCTAAGTTTTGCAAGGTTTATCTTGTTCGATTTTAGCTTTTGTTACAAGCTATCCAGCTTCAAATACGTTATAATCGGCTCCTGTTAGTTTAATCTTGTTCATCTTGATAGCTGATTAGATCTGGTCTAAGTGTTGCCCTGCTTAGCTTTATCGGATTGCTTTTCTAGTTATATGGTATTGCTTTGCTTCAATCGGCTTTTCTAGCTGGCTGAATATCGGAATCGGCGGATCTAGCTGTTTCTTTATATCTTGAAATCGGATACTTCTATCAGATTTTGATTATGAAAAGAATCGGCTTTCTTCTTGTTTCTTGCAGTCCGATTTATCCTTGTTAATCAACAAATCAGATTGACTGGCACACCTAGGCTTTTCAAGGTCACGCCTGCTCGTGTGTTCGCGCGTCTGTCTCTACCCGATTTTTTGCAGTCAACAATACCCCAACTGGTCGCGCTTCTTCCTCTGCGATGCTACTCGGGGCACAACAATTGATCTGTCGGGCATGTATCCAGATCGACTTCTCTACTACCTTACCCACCTCGGGAGGGTCATTCTCCTCTGCGATTCCCGCCACCACCTCGTCGTTGCCGACCTCCAACCAGTTCCCGTAGGTGATCTAGGCTACCACCCTAAGGATGCCACCCTCCTCCACCACTTCGAAGGGATGGGCAAGTGGGTGATGAAGCAGTTGAACCGGCCACCGCACGACCATGATTCCTCTTGGGTGTACGAGGGAGTCGTTGCTCATGCTGGAAGGCTTTGGTAGGTCAACCTCTCCTACGGGATGTTGTTGTGCGATCCAGTTTTCTGATGACCCCGAGCTCCTCTACATGCCACTCCCACCAGGGTTGTTCACTCCGTCCGGCGACGCCACCTGCCCGCGTGTAGGTTGACTTTGACAAGAGTGGCTACGTGAGAAGCAGTGGGAGCAAGCTCTGATTCATCGTCATCTAGGATGGCTTGGAGATCACAATGTGGACACTCGGTGACGACAACAACTGACTGCTGGATTACACCGTACCAATCTCTTCCCCAGGCCCAGTCCTGAGATTTCGGTGGCCCAGTCTAAAATTCAAAGAGATGCCCTGTACACTAGTAGTGGTTAAACATTAACACTAGCAATATGTATGCATCTTACTTTAAAATTTTCTTCTTACATTTCTACATATAAAGATGTTGATTACAACATCAATATCAATATAATAATCTAACATTTTTCTCATTCAATAATTTTTTTCAAACTATATATTTAACCTTTCTTGATACATTATGATGTAAATTGAGGTGGTCCTTATTCCCACCATGTTGAGGACCTACACCTTGGACACCAACTCACTCTAGAGTCGGACAACTCGTTTAACTTCTAATTAGTTTATTACAACACAGCAATATTACATATAAGTGTACAACACCGCCTCTACTCTACCTAGCACTACTACCACTCATGGATAGATGGCATGGCAGGAGAGGTGGTCTCTATTTACAGGCAAGGGGGATCATGAGGTTGAGATAAATGTCTAGCTTTCTATAAATTTTCCAAGATATTGCAACATTTTCTAATTTATTTTATTACCAATTCTAGAGTAGTACATGGTAAATATCTTCTTCTTGCACAGTGGAGAATATCTAAAAAGTTGTCTTGCCTTCTTTTAACACATTACATACATCAAATAATTCAGTGTCATAGCTAGATTAATACCCTGAATAACAATACGATAATCAATATGTTTAGACAACGCATTCTCACGTCCAAACTGAAGATTGTAGGAGGGGCCAATTTGGGCATAGTGAAGAATTTTGAACTTTAATGATCAACAGAGGAGGCAACAATCAAGTATGTGTTACAATCTCAGTCTCGCGTGGTCACGTCACGTATTGTCTCTTGTCTTGTGCCCACGGGAGACTTCTTCGACATATGAGAAAATGGAGGTGTCGCTATTTCAGTGCAAGTCACGCTTGAGATCAACAGGATTCATAGCATCAAAACTGAACAG
The DNA here is from genome assembly GCA_015476505.1 of Urochloa ruziziensis. Taxonomy (NCBI): domain Eukaryota; kingdom Viridiplantae; phylum Streptophyta; class Magnoliopsida; order Poales; family Poaceae; genus Urochloa; species Urochloa ruziziensis. The sequence goes on from CM027124.1 coordinate 39,079,096, forward strand.
GAGGAGTCAACACCTTTGTCCTCTCATCGAGTCGCGCGTGATTGATTGACAGCATTAGTTTTGGTTGGGACTGCGATAATGCGCGACGGGTCGCGCGTAGGGAAAGAGCGCGACCCCTATCGTTGGCCGCCGCGTGTTCAATTTATGTAAGAGGAAGCACTCGCTACTAGCCACCGTCGCTTTCAGATGACGTCAATGGTTGTGTCACCGGAAAGAAAGCTAGTTTATTTTCTTTTGTTACTCTTTACTCTCTCGTACCATGTCCGTTTTCAAATCTGTTTTCACCATTGTGCTCCTTGTGACACGATCTACAAAATAAGACCCATATTTGATATGTTTTAAAGTCATTTTACATAACTGACAACTTATGTATATGGACATGTAGCAACTTATGTATATGGACATTTAGCAACTTATGTAGTACAATGTAGTAATTTATATGTCTAACAACCAACCTTCTAGTATCAATTTGAGTAGAGAGCGTGTGACACTTAGAGATAATATATTAGCTTATGTAGAGACCGGGCATCACTTGATTTGAATGTCTAGTACCAAACTTATTAAAAGAATGTAAAATATATGTAAAATCAAGTTATATGGAGACCATGCAGTAACTTGTGGTGTGGACGTATGGTGACAACTTCTAGAAATATGTTATAGCAACTTATGTAAGTACGTATTTGAGATGGGTAACAACATCATCATGGCAATTTATGTTTATAATTGTCTAGTTGGTTTACACATACATTGCTCCATCATTAACTTAGAAGTAGCTATTGAACATATAACAGATTTTGTTTTATAGATCTCATTGTGAAATACATAAGCTGGAAACGGAATTAAAAACAAACACTTGGCTAGAAAGGTATCGCATTTTAAAAGAACCAAATCAACTAGTGCAGAGAATATTTATGGGCCACCTCGCTGGCCAAAAATAATGCACGTGAAGAAACAACGATGTAGGTTCCTCCCGCTTCGTAATTAGCCCACATAATGACTTCTTCTATGGCTGCGGTGATTTTAAACATGTGGCCCACAACAAAAAGCTGGACCAGGTTGTCCCTGTGTTGGTCGCGCGCTGCGCTGGAGCGCGACCACGCGCGGAGTAACTTTTTCCTTTTGGTTGGGCGCACGTCGCACGTCTTTTGGGCCTGGACGACTGGCCCAAATAAACTACTCTACAAATAGCATGTTGCTTAACTAATTAGTAATATCTACTATATATTGTATGTATTTACATGGGAAAAGTCTAATGGACGACCAGTCGCGCTCCAGTGAGAGCAAGCGACCGGCCCGGCCCACCAACTCGTCTTCCTTCTCCCCCGTCCCTCCCAAGTTGCTACTTAGGAGCAACTGAAGTTTCTCCCCGCCTAGCTCTGCCGCTACCGTCACCCAGCCGAGCACCATGCCGCCGGGTTAGGGCCTTGGGGTTAGGTAACTGAGGTTTGGGGATTCCCAATGTTCACTGGCTTTAGAGGGAGGATTTGAGGGTGGCGGAGGCCCGATGGTTGTGGCGGGTTGGCCGGCAGCGGAGCGTGCGGCGACGCAGAAGCGCCACCGGCCGAGCAGGGGGCGGACAATCGGCCGCTGACGGCCGACGACGGGGTTTCAAGTTCTGGCCGGGTTAGGGGAGAGGAGGATGGACGGGTTAGGGTGGCAACGGAGGTGGCCGGAGGCTAGCGGAGTGTGACACCCCGTGTCACTTAGAGGCTTAACGCACTGAACTAAACCTATACATCACTTATCTCATCATTCATGTCATGTTTCTGCATTTTTATGTAGAGAATGTTCTAGCAGACGAGGTTTATAATCTAGTGCCTGAGACTGAGGGCGAGCAGGTTGAAGCTAATATTATTATTGCTGATATTGAGCAAGACCCGAGCCAAGACTCGGAAAGGCCCAAGGCTAGTGAAGGCAAGCACCGAAGCATATAACCTATTTCAATCGGCCTGCAATTCAATTATTTAATTTCAAAGTTCTTTTATATGCATTTAGGTTTTCATAAGAGTTGAATGAAACCTTAGTTGCATGATCCGTAGGAAACCCAGAGATATACTAGTATGTGTACACTACTAGAATCGTATGAATAGCCAATGGTTTTTACACTGTTGGCCATCTATTTATACCGTTGGAAAACTATATTGCCGAGGGTAAACCGTCGGCTATCTCCCCTCATCCATTTGTGGTCAGCCATTCGACCTATAGCCGAGCGGATGTTGGGCACTAATCTTCCAACGGTGAAAGCCCGACAGTCTACTCTCAGCCATTGATATTCATGCTAACAAGACATATGGAATCCATTCCTTTCCCCGACTGTTATCGTACTCTTAGCCATTCATTTTTTTATTTCTGATACCTATTTTTTTTAATTTGTATTTGGGCATGTTTCAGGTATAATTATACGTACCTGCCTTTCACAGCCATACGGATTGCATTCAAACACACTTCAACTTAGGAAAATATCAATATATGAACATATAGCTCTGAAATATCTTCTCTATTGCACTGAAACTTTGATATCATGTACACGGTTTCTCATGTTCTGAAAAATAAATCAACACCTAGCACATATTTGGTACCGGTACATGTTCTCACGTGCTGTACTATACAAAATCTAAAAAAAAAACTACAAGTCCATCTTTTCGGGTGCTCCTCGGACGAACTGTATTGCGCTTCGTTCCTTCATGACATCAACACAAGACTGATCTGGACCAGGAGAAAATTCAAATTAGATTCCAAATTGACAAACTGATGTAGAGAGAAGTAATGGGAACAGAACAACAGAAGATTGAAGGAAGAGAACATAAGGAGATTGAATTGTGGTATAATACCTTTTCCGGAAGGTAGAAGAGATCCATTAACCAACTATAATGTCGTGGGACTAAATTGCATTGGGTGCATGGCGAGGGACTAACACGATCTGCAATGAAAAGTAAAGTGCCCTAAAAAAGAACAAACGTGATTAGCGAGTATAGTTTATAGCAAGATAATAAAATGGTAACCATACTGTACCTAACAATGGATGAAGGCGGGCGCGCCATTCAATAGCAACAGAAAATCCCTTCATCTACCGCGACAGATGACTACTTGATCGAGGCGGCGACGGGCCGACGGCAGCAGCTCTGCCATACGAGATAGGTTGTTGCAGCGGCGCCGGAGAAGCTGCTGCATGCACCGCCGCTGCTGCCCGGCAGGCTTCGGAGGACATGAACAAGGAGCAGGTTGAGATCTAACTTTTGGATTTTGATGAGAGAAAATGCTACGAGGAAGGAAGAGCTTTGACGGCTTGACGTGTGATCTGGTCAAAGTTCCAACGTCGTGGACCGAAAGGAAAGGGAAGGTAGTTGCCAAAACAACACGCTCTGCCCTTTTGATTTTCATTCAGAGAAAATAATCTTCGTATATCTCTTTTTGCTGCGAAAAAAACTCTCACACCGATGGGAGTACTTTTTTACCGATGGGAGTTCTACAAACCGTCGGCGACAATGCGGCAATTACCGTGGCTGCTAATAAGACCCATGGGCATTAGTGCAACCCTAGGCCATTTAGGCCTAATTGCCGAGTGTGGCTATTTGAACTGTGGGGAACTAATAAACCGTCAGCCATATGCAGCAATCACCGTGATTGTTTGAGATGACCCTCGCTCGTTAACATAACTCTTGGCTATTAGACCCAATTGCCGAGCGTAGTTATTTGAACAGTAGGGAACTAATGAACCGTCGGAAACTTCTAAATTTACCGAGAGTCGGTCGGCAACTTACTAAAACTCTCGGTGGAAATTATGATTCTAGTAGTGGTAGGTCGATAGAATTGCTAGGCTGGTTAAACGATAGAAGTCGAGTGATTGCTTGTCACTCGCGAGAGGTATGATGATTATGTTGATCAATAAATGGTGAGAATTGAAAAATGATATAGACCGGGCGGAGATATATGGTAGGGAAAAGAATGTGTTTTGTAGCTCTGCCTGTGTCAGTTAAGGCCTGTCCATTGTTGGCTTTGGGATCAAGTTTGAATTGTACTACCTCAAATGCTAGGAGTTAGAGGTAGTTGAAACTGGTAACTTACGTACTTTAACTTGCACTGGTATTGTGAACTACGCCTGACTTCCTATTCATGTATCGGTTAGAGAAGTAACTAATGGCTGACCCGTCGTTGGTATCGGTGAGGACTAGTACTTGAGGGTCACAGGGTAGGTCAAGTATTTAGTGTTGGCTAAAGGAATGGCTGGCATGAGCTACTCGACGGGGTACGCTTGTACCTTGTGGGTAGGTCAACCTTGCAAGGTATAAAATCGGATCGATTCGTCGTACTCACGGTATTGAGCCCTTGATCACTGAGTCGCATCGCTAGTTAAGAAAGTGAATATGATGATGACATATATATATATGGTGTATTGATTTAATCAAGTGCTTGCTCTCTTTGAAAAAGTTTTTACAAATGCTTATCTAGAATAAATAGCTGAACTAAAATTTGGATGCTTAATTGAAAGTAAGGATCTACTTTTAGTTGCTTTTTGGCAAAATAAACACCGAGCCAGAAGATTTGCATACTACAAGTCTTTTTCTAAGGATAACCTAGAGTCGGGTAAGACTTGCTGAGTATTAGATTACTCAACCTTTGCTTGTGGATTATTTTTCAGATGATGATGATGCTAGGGTAGCTGAGTAGGTTGCTGAAACTTTTCCTTTTGGTATTCTGGATGGTTATCCCTTGGAGTTTATTTCGACTTCTTTCCGGTATAGAGCCGAGGGAATGATATCACATGTCTGGGCTGCCTCTGTGATATATGTGACGTCGCTAGACTCATGTTTTAAAATTTCCGCTGCAGTTTGAACTCTATGTTGTAATCACTTAATAATCTAGCTTGTTTTGTAAATTAATCTATGTGAGCTTGTGGTGTAAATTTGGTGACTTGTTTAATCATCTGTGCTCATCTTTGGGTGAGACTTGCCATGTATTGGTTTCGACAATGAGATATGTGGTGTATTCGGGGAGCTACCTGACAGCAACTACACGGTTATGTCAGTTGAAGTGCGAGTGTGTTGTACTGAATGCACTAGCTAAGGAACAATGCACTTGAGCTGACATAGTTTGGAGTGGTTCTGCCACATGGAGCCTGGGCCGGCGGTCGCGGCGGGGCGGGAGCTCAAGTGGTTAGTGCTGCAGCGGTGTGTGGGTGGCAGCAAAGGCCGTCGGAAGGCTGCGGGAGCCGGTGGTGGGTACAACGGGGGCGTGCAGCTGTGACGAGTTCGCTCGGTGGCGGAGGCGGCCGCAAGGCCGCCGGAGCCGGGGTGGTGGGGGCCACGGGGGGCGTGGAGGAGGACAACGCTGAGAAAGACGTGGGGGAGGGGGACGCACGAGGAAGGGGATGCGCGAGGAAGACAACAGTGGAGGGGGGTTGCACGCTCCGCGTCCGCACAACCCATTGCGGGGTAACTCTGTCCATTTACATGGGAGTGGCCCCTTGATTTTGGGGACGTGTACATGTGCCTGGGCACCCGGATTGTCGCCTTCAATGTTCCTGGCAAGAAGCTCCTCCAGTGGGCTGAACTTTTCATGTAGAGCTGGGACTTGGGCCATGCCAACTGTGGGCTACCCGAAGCATGACATTTTTGGCACGACCCGAAGCACAACACGACACGATAAATTTTGGGTCCTGCTAGCACGACACAAACGCGTGGGCCGTGTCGTGCCTAGGATCTCAGAACGATGGGTGGCACGGCATGGCACGTATCTTGGGCCGTCCTTGGGCCGGTACGGCATGAAAATGGCCCATTCACACACCTATAGCATGTCGTTCTTATATCATTCATTCTACCTTTATATAGAGTCTAACATAACTATATGACGGAAAAAAATCAACCTTTTGAGCATGAGATTGTGGCAATGGACATTCATAAAATGAATAATGTTGCATATGTATAACTACCGGGAATCCTAACATCCATCTACAATGTCTTCACCATTAAGATTTATTTCCACTAATTTAAAATTTATTTTCTATCCTATAATGTATGACTATATGCAAGAAAACGAATATGCATAAAAATCAAACACGTGTATCCGGAGGGCCGTGTTTGGGCTGGCATGACATGATGGTGTGCCTACGTGCCATGGGTCATGCTTGGGCTGAGTAAAAGATAAGCCGCACCATGCCGGCACTGCATGACGTGCCTAGAAGTCCTGACCCGACACGGCACGGCTCAAGTCCCAAGCTCTACTTTCATGGCACCCAACCTGACCATGAGATCCCAGAGGGGGAGTTCCCGTCATCGGGCCTACTTCATGCTTGGGTCGTGCCGCCTGCGCTTCGCCAGCAGTTTGCTGGTGGTACTGGTATGTACGCAACATTGCATCATCGTATCTATGTTATTCTTCTCAGTTCTCATTGTTGTGATATGCTTACTGATGCTTCAATTGTTTAGTAAAACCGTAAACTGTGCGATGACAATGAATCAGCACATCAAAGGGCTCCACTGTGGCTTAATTACAAGCATGAGACTAGCTTGCAAACAAGAAATGTATCCTTCTTCAATTTGTCAGTCATTGTTCATTCCCTAAGAGAGAACTTTGTGCAATGCATTCAAAGCAATTGATTCAGAGGTTTTTTCCCTTGCCTTGCCTCTACCTTCTTTTCCGAACGAACGAGCACAGATTGTGCGCATTTCTATTAATAAAGAAGAGTGACAATGAGAGACCACAGGAGGCTCCCTACAATAACAAAAAAAAAAAGATAAGCCAATCAAAAAACTGTACATGGCCAAAGAGTGGTCCGTCAGCTGCCTCCTAAGAGGTCAGCTACCTCTACCTTTAGTTACTGCCTTTGTAGCAAACAACACGTGCTTTTGGACATTCCATTTTGAGTCACTGAAAATGGCATTTGGGAACATTAGCTGAATAGGCTGCCGAGATAGCAGGTTTTTGCGACTGAAAAAGGCATTTGGGTATCCAAATAGAATCAACTGTAACAGCTGGGTTTTCTTTAACTAAGGGAATTGGATTCTTGCATAAAACCAACTAAAATAGCTGGGTTGAAGCAGGATGTCTTCATTAGAGCTTAGAATCACCCTAATTTAGGCAGCTCAAATAGTATTGTCGCGGGCGGGGGGGCAAGCAGAAGATAGACACACAAAGCACTACAAGGCATAAGATAGACACAAAAATAGTATAGCCCACGAGGAGGAAATGACAGAACGGTCACCGCCTCGCTCGACCCCCCAGCATGGTCGGGATAGCTGAAGCACGACGCTCGCCTCGCCCGACCCCAAGAAGGGTCGGGATAGTTGACGCGTGGCACGGGGCGTGACCGCCTCGCCTGACCCCTAGCAGGAACGAGGGATGGACGCGTGTCCGCCTCGCCCGACTCCCCGTAAGGTCGGACGACGAGCGCGGAGCTCGAAGCCAAGACCGCCTCATCTGACCTCGGGGGCAGAATCTTTGACTTCTCCCCTGCCTCGCCAGGCCATCGTGGGTCCCAGAGGCGGGCAGAGTGGTCAGAGGCTTACCAAAAGTGTGCTTAGGGACTGGCACCTCATTCAGAAGTCCATCATGAGGCCATGGAAACTAAGCGGACTTGACCGCCAAGATAAGCCTGCCATTACAGAGAGGCATGGGCACGCAACAGGGGGACCCACCACATTGCGCACGCACCAGTGAGACAAGGGCACCGCCCGTAAATATGCAACGATTGACCAAAGGGCCAACGACCAACGGCCCGACGGGGGCAGAGGAGCACCCCACGGATAAAAGGAGGTCCCCTGGACGATCCCTGACTTTATCCAGGGGGCAGACAGGTGGTTGCCTGGACCCTGTCCGCCACTGCCACCTCACACGGTATGGGCGGACGGCGGACTGACGGACAGATGAGACAGAGGGACAACCACCCCTCTGATGGCGAACAAGAGCACGCGTAACCTACGGGATTAGACACTAGGACAGGTTTAGGCTCATTTTCCTTTATCCCCCTCGAGGGAGCAATCCTTTTTCTATCCAACCCCCTGTAAAAAAGGCCCCCTCTTGAATATAAAAGGGGGGACCAGCGCTCCTTCCTCTCTCTCTCTCTCTCTCGAACACACTCCACGCATTCACGTACTCTCCTGAGGCTTGAGAATACTGCTCTCCCTCACCCAATTGTAACCCCTACTGCAAACAAGAGTGAGCAACACGAGCAGACCACCCCACTGGACGTAGGGTGATTCGCCTGAACCAGTATACATCCTTGTGCTTGATTCGCTAACCATCAGGATCCCCACGCGCAAACAGATAGATTTACTAGCCGGTGGTATGAAACACCGACAAGTATAAGACCAGATATTGCACTAGGACACTAGCTCACGTGTGATTTGTTGTTTTCTTTTGTCCATGACTGTGAAACATCTAGGCCCTATGCATAGCATAGGTAAGCGCTTGTTTTGGTGGTAAATGACAACCGTATTGTTGTAACTAACAATTTGTTTTGAAGGAAAATATATAAATGTTAAGTTATAACAATCGATATGAAATGGGACCCCCTCAATTTGAAAGTGATATAAACAAGCAAGGACTTGATTATGAAGATTAAGGACCTTCCTAGAACCAAGTGTCGTAAGGAGATATGAAGGGCACTTGGTGTAGAATAGGATTTATAGTTTTTGTAGTCTTTGACCGTACTATGAAGAGGGGCACTTGAGCTACTAGCTTGACCTAGCTAAGTCTTGACTTGAGAGAAATGCACACTTAAGAAAACTTAGCACAAAATAGCTCACGAGTATCAAAGAATGGCTTTGGAATCAAAGAAATTGACTAAGGACACTAAGAAGGCTGAATTGGATGAGTCGCGGTTGAAGTACATTGACCATTCTATCTGATCGACCATGTTTTCAATGGATTACCCCATTCACAAGGTCGCGCAGAGACAGGCGACTGGATTATGGAATCAACACTAACATCAGGCGATCGAATAAAGCAGTCAGTACAATGGTAGTGCATCAAATTCAAAGGCAAAATATATTCATGACAGAAATATCCGATCGAGCATTGATCGGGGCTTTGAAAGAAAATATCGCACCTTACACAGAGATGATGACACGATGCAAGTCACTCGGTATGACCGGAATATCCGGTCTTTGATCGGATCATCGATCGGATGATCAAGTAGCCGTTGTGAGACTTGAACTGGGGGTTTTGTCAGCAGGGCAAATTGTGAGTGATCGGAATATCCGATCATCGATCGTTCTATTGATCGGAGCATTAAGAAAAATATACTATCTTTAAGGTCGGATGAAATTTAGCATGTGACTGTGACCAGGAATATCTGATCTAGCCAATTAGACCGATCGTATCTTCCGATCAGTGCTTACCTTTCATGGTCTACTGTAATAACGGCTAGCTCTTGATCCCTTGCCTATATATGCTTCATCCCCTGATCATTTGAGCTGCTCTTGACACCTTGAACACTTGAAGCAACCTAGTGCAGCTGAGTTTATGCAAGGGCTAAAGATTTGAAGATTCAAGTTGGAGTTCTACTTCATTGTGCTTTGAGAGAACAAGTGTGCATCATTCTCTTGATGAGTCTTATAGATGTCGGTGTTCTACCGTCGATCCTACCGAGGGGTATCCCGAGGTAGTAGAGTTCAGGTGGGGTTTCGCCGAGATCAGTAATGCAAAGGCCAAGAGACTCAGGATTTTAGACAGGTTCAGGCCGCCGAGATAGCGTAATACCCTACGTCCTGTATGGTGGTTTGTATTCAATGATACGTGTTCTTTTGAGGGGGTCCCTGCCCAGCCTTATATACGAGGGCAGGGTTACAAGGTCGGTTCCGAGTAGAATCCTAACCTAATACAACTTGTAGAGTGCTTTACAAGTCAATCCGAGTAGTTTACAAGTCATACGACTGGTTTCCATAACGAGGAGAGTCCTTGCAGTACTCTACTCGTAGTCTTCACGCTTGGCACGACTCCTTCAGAGATTATCCATACGTCCTTGTAGGCCCATGGTCGTACCTCCAACAAGCCCTCAAGCGCTTCATCGTCGAGCTTTGTTATCAACCGAGTACTTACCAAGTCCACCGAGTACATTTTCGAGTGCTTCGAGTACTTGCTCAAACTTGGAAAGTCCTTGGTTGTCGCGAGGTCATGAGGTGCTTATGCCCCACTGATCTTGATCAATTTTGTAGTCTTCAATCTTTTATATGGGGTGCAGCGAATGTCGCACTCCATATGGAGTAGCCTCCGAGCCTTAAGTTGAATCGAAGAATCAAGTTGAAGGTCTACAGAATCTTGAATCTTCATCTGGCCTTGAAAGGTGCAATTTGAAAAATTGCACTTGATATCAAGTAGGCCCCGAGCCATGGTTTGAATCACAGAATCGAGCCGAGGGTCTTGATCAAGTCTTCATTCTTCAGGAAAATAAAATCCCAATTCCATTACTACCCTGCAGCCCCCGAGCCTTGAACTATATGTACATATAGAAAAGGATCAAGTCTCAAAACTGACAGAGTAGTTTGAGAGTAGGAAAGAGATAAATCCAAAAATTTTAGAGTAAAGGAAAATAAAAATAATAGTATTCCCAGGTTATCCCCAGGAATTATCAATTAATTTTAAATCCATTCCCTAATAAAAATGGAAATAACCTTTAAATGTAGCCTGGAAAGGCCAAGCGGCGCGCCCACCAGTACTTATCCGGACCATCAGGGCAAACAAAACCCTAACCGCTGCCAAAGCAAGCACTGTCAATCCCCACTGAGCGAATTAATCCGCGAGCCCCCGAGCGAAAGCCATCCATTCTCAGATCTAGCCATCTGGGTCGCCTCCAATCACCAACCAATATGACATCCAAGAAGGACAAGAGGACAAGCCGTGGTGAATCCCGTGGAAAGGAAGTGAAGCTGCCATCGCCGAAGCGCGGCAAGTTGCAGAAGAGATCCCATCCGATGCCCAACACCTACATGAAAGCATCAAAGGTAACCGAGGATCATCTCCAGAAGTTGGTTGCTGATGGATTTCTCAAGGAACAACAAGTATTGTTATGGGAGATCCTAGATCCAAATGAGAAGGCCTCAATGGTCCCCGTAGACAAGACATTGATGTTTAGCCATTTCATCTTGATGGGATTAGGCCTCCCGACTTGTGATTTCCTTCGAGGTCTTTTGTTTTTCTATGGGCTGGAACTGCCAAATCTGACACCAAATAGAATACTCCAGATTTCCATTTATGTGTTTTTCTGTGAGGCATTCTTGGGAATTAGGCTGCACTTCCAGCTATTCAGGAGGCTCTTTCAGTGCAAGCCCCAACCCAAGAAAGATGTCACATGCCCTGTTGGCGGAGCTGGCTTCCAGTTGCGTCAATATGTGAAGGACATTTATCTCGAGTACGATATGTTCAGCAGCAACTCGGGATGGAAAGAGCAGTGGTGGTATGTTGGAGACTATGAGCCCAAACTGCCTGAGTGGACCGGAGTTGCTCAGTAGACTTCCCCGAGTGGAAGAGTCTACCCACCATTGCAGAGAACATTCAAATCCCTGAACTAGCTCTCCCGCATCGCCAAGCTGAAACAAGAAGGTGTTACCGGAGCCTCCGTGGTGTATTCATGGATTAAACGCCGAGTGCAACCACTCGCACAAAAAGACCACTGGAGCTTCGAGTACAAAGGACAAGAAGATCCTTCCAGGATGAGCCGTGAAGAACTGAGTGAAGAGGAGATCATGGAGCGAGTGCAGATGTTGATGCCAAAAGTTGACACTATACCATATCTCCCCAAGCTCTTTGATGGCACAAATCCACCCAAACCTGTAAGTATAGTACTCGTGGTATATCATTATGCACTACTATACCTGTAAAATTACCACTCTGATAGTAAAGATTTCTGATTACGCAGGAAGATGTCGATTTGTATTTCTCATGGCCCATCATGCCTGATCAAATTCCAACATGTGCGGATCCCAAATTCTCGATTCCATCTCACCTGTGGAAACCACCGATGCAAGGCTCTGATGAATCAGAGTCATCACTCCACTCGAGTGATTTTGAAGACTTCCGAGTTATGCCTCATGCAATGGATGGTGATCAAGGCACTTCTAATGCAGATCTGCTGGATAGAGGCAAGGACATATCCTTTCCAGCAGATGCACGAAAGAAAAGAGCTGCGCGTAAGAGGAAAGCCATCACTGCGAAGACAGCTTCCACCAAGTCGATTGTAAGCGACAACCCCCGGTAAGTATACCAGTGAGTACACCAGTCGCAAAGCAAGAGTACTTTAAATCACCACTCGTTGATGTGTATAAATTCCTGTAAAATGTAGGGATGGCGATGATGAGGGTCCGGAGAATCAGCCTGAAGTGAGCTCGAAGCCCCCGTGCCCATTGAAGGACACAGCACGCGAAGTCGGAGCCCCCAGCATATCACCAGTCCCAGAGATCCAGAGCGCTGAGGTCATGGGTGATTCATCACCCGCGAGCCCGAAGAAAATTCCGGAGTCAAGTGCTAGTGAAAACATTATTCCTTCACTGGTATTTGGCGAACCACAGATGCCAGACAAGAAGTCAAAGAGGTAATCAATTATACTCATAATCAAGTCATTAGCCATATTTAGAGTAGTAATTTGAAGTAGTATCCACTTATCAATGTAGAAAATCCGCTCCCTTGCCGCCGAGGAAGAAAGCCAAGGTGTCAGCCGAAGAGCCACGACCAGAACCAGCTCAATCCACTCCCAGTGAGCAAGATCAGAGCACATCAGTAGTAAAGGAGCCCACTCTGCCGGCAGATAATCCACTCTATCATCAGGACATATTACAGAGAAGTCTGTCGCAGAAGAAAACCAAGCCGCACCCGTCATGACAGAGTCAATTGGTCAAGACATGGACATAGTCCCTGACTTGCCATTGCCCATTGCTCACCAACAAGGAGGGTGGAAATACAGAGCAGATGGCGCAACCTAGTGCCCAACCCGTACTGGTGAAAACCATTGGACTTCAATTCCTTCCAACTTCCAGTCGGGTTGGGATAACTGAAGAAATTATAGAATCAGATGTAAGCACCGCCATGCCAAGAGCAGCGGAGTTGTTTGAAGATCCTCTGCTGGACGCTGACGCGATTGTGGCCTTCGTCGAGTCGCAGAGGAGAATTGCGAACCTGGCACAGGGCTCAATCAAATATGTAGAGGTAATGAGTCTACCTAGAGTTGTTCAATCAGTAGTCGATGCCAAATTGTATCTAATAAACTTTTGCAGGACTTGACCGCTCGCTCCAAGAAGAAATCTCAAGCCTTGTATGCGATGTCAGACGCATCAATTCGGGCACAAAAATTGGAAGTCGAACTAGCCAAGAGCAAGGAGATATTGACAAAATTGTCTCTGCAGTTTGATTCTGTCCAGGCGGAGAAGCTAACCACTCTTCAAGAGTTGGTTAAGGTACAGGAAGAGTATGCCACCCGCCAAGAACAATGGAAAGCCGAAGAAGAACGGCTGAAGAAAAGGAATCTGACATTGACAAAAACCAATACTGGTAAGTATCCTTGTTCAAAAACCTCTTCCATGACTTGTAATTTTGTTGTTTTATACTGAAACCATATCCTTGCACAGAGCATATGATGGCATACGTGAAGCTCAGAGATGAATGCACTTCATGGCAAAATCGTATGTATCGAGTCACAGAAGAAAAGGAAAAACTCTTCCGTGATTATACTGCGCTGTATGAGACTCATAACGAGTTTATGACAGAGTATGAGCAAGCCATGAAGATGTTGGAGCAATCAGATGCCACCCTCAAAGACGCTTTGGAAAAAGGCAAAGTAGTCGGAGAGGAGTACCAGGCTCTGCAGGCCGAACACGCTGAACTCGTCAAGGCAGCAACTACTCTGGTGAACTCCATCGATCATGATGCTCCTGAAGAGTTTGGGAAACCACTCTTACAACGCATCCAAGAAGCCCCCAGCAAGTTCGCAGCATACCTGAAGAAGACCTGTTGCTATGTGGCAGACCATGTGCTGGCAGTCATCCAGTCATTTTACCCAGAGGCGGAAATAGATGATGTCCGGACGGGTAGGGCTGATGACTGCGAGAAGACCAAGTTCGAAGAACATCTGAAGCACTTCGAGCCCATAGCAGCAGAGGTTGTAGAAAACTTAAAGTTGCAATAACTGTAGCCCTGCAAGAACAGAGTTGTTTGCCACAATTGTGTAATATAAGAATACTTAATGTTTGTAACATATTTTGTGAATATGCACTATTTATGTAAATTATGACTGCTTTGTGCAGTTCTGGCATTCATGTGCCTCGAAAATCACTACTCCTTCTAGAGTAAAGACTCTAAAGTACTTGTTAAATTAGTACTCAAAGATTTAGAAATTTAGTAGACTTATATAGTTGTCTCTTCAAGTTGTGTTGTACTCGTGAGTAAAAATCAACAAACTTGGAAAAATTTAATGTACCCGTAGGTAGATGCTTTCTAAGGCTAGCTGGCCTCTACAGGTGCTCAGCCTGGTCTTAGTTAGAGCTAAGTACTCAGGGATCCTGGTAAAGTACCTGTAGGTACATGCTTTCTAAGGCTAGCTGGCCTCTACAGGTGCTCAGCCTGGTCTTAGTTAAAACTTAGTACTCAGGGATCCTGGTAGTCGTATTAGTGACTCTTCAGATTTTAGCTTATGTATATTATTGTATTAACAAGTATCAAAAGAAACTCCGGAATTTAAATGAGCTATAGTAGTTTTATAAGACAACAAAAGCATTACTTCAATGATAGGTGAGAGATTAGATGCTGAAAACACGAAATCCACTTTATTCAATCTTGATGACTCAACCATGAATCCCAAAAGTATTTACAGCTCTGACTGACTCAAAGGAAAAACTCTAAGCATAAAACTTGTGCAGGTGTTCAATATTCCAAGAATCTCTCTCTTCGACCCCTTCGATGTTCTTCAAACGATACGACCCGGGTCCTGTCACCTTGTGGACGATGAAAAGGTCCTTCCCAGCGAGACATAAGCTTGTACATACCCGAGGTCTTCTGAATTCTGCGCAATACCAAGTCACCGACATTGAACGATCTCTCCTGGACGTTTCTGTCATGGTAGCGCCGCATCCCCTGAAGATATCGAGCGGAATTTAGCAATGTTGTGCAGCGTTCCTCTTCGATCAAATCGATCTCCAGTCGTCTCGTGTCATCAGCGATGCCTTCATCGTATTGCTCCACTCGTGATGATTTGTACATGAGATCAACTGGTAAGATAGCTTCCGATCCGTAAACCAGAAAGTATGGTGAGTACGAAGCCCCCAAACTACATGGCCCAACTCGTAGATCCACTTTCCTCCATATTTCTTGTCGTGTTCAAACAATCGCTTCTTCAAACCGTCCAGAATCATACCATTGGCTCTCTCGACTTGTCCATTGGCCTTGGGATGAGCTACTGATGCGTGAACAACTTCGATGTCATGCCTCTCGCAGTGGTCTTTGAACTCGTAGCTGTTGAATTGGAGCCCAAATCTGTGATGATGCGATGAGGACAGCCATACCCGGTCATCAAATCAGTGATAAACCATGTGGCCTTGGCTGCTAATATATCTATGACTGGTTTGACTTCGATCCACTTGGTAAACTTGTCGATGGCTACCAGCACGTGTGTAAAGTTACCCGGAGCAGTCGTGAGCTTGCCCACCATGTCTAGCCCCCAGCATGCAAACGGCCATGATGGAGGGATAGCAATCAAGTTGTGTGCAGGCACATGTTGTTGTCAGGCGAAGAATTGGCACCCGGGGCACTTGCGAACAATCTCCTCTGCGTCCTGGAGAGCTGTAGGCCACTAGAAAGCTGCTCTGAACGCCTTCCCGACCATTGTGCGTGATCCTGCATGATTCCCGCACGCGTCGTCGTGTATTTCTTGTAGAATTCCTTTACCTCTTGCTCTTGGGACACACCGCATAGCTACGTTGGTGTATAGTCCTCTTCTGTATAGCTGATCTCCAATCAATAAATAGTTCTTTGACCGTCGCAGGACTTTCTCAGCTTCTGTCTTGTTCAGAGGGAGAGCCTTGTTCTTGATGTACTCGATAAAAGGGATACGCCAGTCTTCCTCGATGACTAGAACCTCTCGATCTGGTCTGTGGTCACCATTGTTGGCAGGAGTTGACTTCTCAAAGTCGATCGTCCGCTTGTGGAGTTCCTGAACGAAGACTCCCGCTGGGACTTCTGCACGAGTGGATCCCAACTTGGATAACACATCAGCGGTGACGTTGTCGTCACGGACTACCCAATGATACTCGAGTCCTGCGAACTTGTTCTCTAACTTGCGTACTTCCTCGCAGTAAGCATCCATGTTTTCCTTCTGGCAGTCCCAGTCCTTGTTGCAATGGTTGATGACGACAGAAGAGTCGCCGTATACCATCAATCGCTTGATTCCTAGGGAAATCGCCAGTCGTAACCCATGCAGTAACGCTTCGTACTCTGCTTCGTTGTTGGACACCTTTCAAAAGATTTTCAGAACGTACTTGAGCTGGTCGCCCTTGGGTGAAATAAAAAGCACTCCCGCGCCGGCGCCTTCGAGCTTCAGAGAGCCGTCGAAGTACATGATCCAATGTTCTGGTCTGCCGACCGGGATATCCACTTGATTCTCGCGCCACTCAGCCATGAAGTCTGCCAGGACTTGCGACTTAATGGCTTTCTTGGACTTGAACTCGATGCTGAGCGCTTGTTGAGCATCTTGAGGTGCATCTCCAGCACCAAGTCGTCGACGTCTTCAGACAGGACTGAACTTGTTCCTGCCCCATCGCTGAGTAGGAATAGATAGGAGATCATGACGACAAGGATCAAAGAGCGCTTCATTCTAGCTGTATTGTGCATGTAACTCTTGAAACACATTGTGAAATGCTTTGTAACACACTACGACATAAACAGTGCCAGCCTCTTCCAAAATGAGAATTTTTATGGAAAACCATGCGCATGCTCCTTTTTGGGAAAATAGTAAAGAACATTTTCTTTTGAGAAAAATAGTAAACATTTTTCAACAATCAATATTCTGATTGAATATTTGCATGTTATGGTGAGTTCAATAATAACATTGTATCTGTACGATCGATTTATTTCAATACTTTCTGATCTTGTCCCCAATTTTAAGTTTCAGCAGTCGCCCCAGGCTCACAGCAGTGACGGGACGATGTTTTGGTCTTGATTGCTGAAATGCTGACTCTGCGAAGGATGTTGAAATTTGTCTCGAATTTAAACTGATCGGCTTATCAGATTTTGAAAAGGTGGAGCACTAAAATATGCATAGTCAAATTGGAATGTATTGACTGTAGAAAACAAAACAAGACTAAATGCATCATCTACTATGTACTTTGGAAATACATAATGCCATTAAGCTAATACTCCTTTCGAACAGAAATATAAGTCATTTTCAGGATTTCTGCTATACTTGTTTAACTTTTGTCGATAATTGGAGGCAATGTATCAAGGTTGCTTGATGAATGCTGACTTTACTTGCTCATGAGTCATGACCGTGGCAGTGCGTTTCCGTATCATAAACTATTATGGAGAAAGAGTTCCGAGTATGCTCCGTGGCCTCGCATTACACATGTATATTTGATTGGTTAAAAGGACTCAACCACAAAGATAAATGCCCCTTACTTTGTTTTAAAAAACACCTCAAATTTTTTAGGCCTTTAGGGAGGTTCTCACGTACTCCCTACGTTTTAAAATGTGGATCGTTTTAGTTTTTTTGTGCTCACAGATTTTACTATGTACATAGATGTAACGTATATCGACGTGCATAGTAAAAAGTAAACCGATAAAGTTAAAACGATCCTATATTTTAAAACTATTAAATGGAATGGGACAGAAGGAGTAGTACATAACTGAAGCACACTGGCTCAAGCCTTGTATGTAGTTGATAGAACTAACAGGAACTCTTAGAGTAGATCAAATGGGTTAAAAAACTTAACCGTACGTGAGGGAAATACATTTCTAGTAGCTGCTGCGGATTGACATACGCCGCCCTTGAGGTGGCAACAGCCGATAGGGTGGTGGCGTAGAGATAGCAGCGGTGCCGGCGATGGAGTCAGGGATGGCGAGGTCATGGCGGTGCTTCCCGTCGTTCTCAGTGCCTCTGTTGTACATGTCACAGCACAGCTCATTCTTTGGCTTGGCCTGCCCGTGCCTCTGCGTGAGTTGGCCTAGCTAACTCCTTCGTGTGTGCGGCCCACTCGGCCTAGCACGCATCTCGCTCGATCGGCTTGGCTTGGGCCTTGAGCCCAAAAACCGCCGCTCGGGCCGCAATTTCGGCTCATCATGCCGCTTCCTGACCCGCTGTGTTCTTATTTGTCTGGCTGATAGCAAAAATCACGAGAGGAAGCACCTTTCTTCTCGTTCCTTCTCGTTCCTCCCTTCGCTACAGTTGAGAGCGGGCGAACAGAGGGCGAACTCCGTCCGGCGCCGATTTCCTCCGTTCCCCTTCCACTCTGGCCGCCAGATCGGCGCCGGAGAGGATGGGGAACGGGGATTGAGGTGGCCGTGGTGTACATACCTAGCTATTATAGGTAGTTTGAGCCCTAGTAGATCTCGTATGGCGGAGGCGGGGCTGCAGTCGGGGAATAAGTGGCACCGGCATCTTCTCCGCCTCGCTGGTGAGTCTTCTTGGTCCAGCAATGAGCCGGCGTGGTGTGTCCCCTCCGGATCTGGTGATCCAGTCTCCGGCGGGTTCTTTTGGTACTCCCTCGTCTTCGTCGGCATGTTCATCGGTGTTGGCCTGTGGAGTTTTCTGTCCCAGCTCGATGTCAAACCGGGTTGGTTTGTGCCTACCATCGATCTAGATGGTTCAGCTACCCTTCTGGGTTCTTTGTCGTCCGGCGTGTTGGGGATTCCACTGTTCCAGTGGGCGTCAGATTCCTCAATACTCCGCGATGTGATGACCTCTGGTCATCTTCTCAAGCCGGGGCGTTCAGCAGCAAGAAAGCACGTCGTAGATGTGCTGCTCAAGACGGCGACTAAAAACTTCAGTTCTTCGTCGGGGAGGAGGTCGGCTCCAGGATGCGGATTCCGGCCGTCGGAGACGAAGAAGACCGGGAGGTGTTTCAAGGACTTGTGTGTAATTTATATATCTTTTAAGGGTGTCTTTGCAATATTACAAGGACCTGAGTGTAATTTATGTACCTTTCAAGGGGGTCTTTGTAATATGAGCTGTAACTGTCTTACTTATGAATGAAAATACAACCCGGTTCTCAAAAAAAAAAGCTGTCTGGCTGATTGGACGTCTGCCCACGCATTCCGCTCGAACAAAACGCGTCCGATGTCGGCTCCTCGAACCCTAGCTCATTCTTCAACCTTTCCTTCTCTCTAGCGCGAGCCGAGCTAGTGAGTCGTCGGCGGCGCTCAGGCTGCCGCACCATGCATCTCCTCCTCCTTTACCCCTTCTCTCCCACGGGTAGGAGATGATGAACTGTGGTTCCACACGTGGCGGCCGAAGGAGATTGCCGGCGCAGCAGCCGGTCCCCTCGCCAGCGCGCATGTTCACCCAATGGTGAGCGTGTCACCATCAAGAGGTCATGCGACTGGTGCCCTAGGCTCCCGCCCATGTTGTGGCGGGGCGCTCGGCGAGTCCACAGTTCGATCTATCCGATGAGCCCGCGGCTCAGGCCGGTCTTCCCGCACGCCGTCGATCAATGGCCGGTGGTGGTGGAGGATGACACCAGTAAGTCCTCGTCTTCTCATTGGGTTAGGGTTAGGGTTTGAACCGGATTTGTTCTTTCTTTCTCTAAATTTATTCATCCCCTTCTCACTCCTTCCCCTTACCATATCTACATCTTAGATAGGCTCTTGATACCATTGATAGAACTAACAGGAACTCTAGGAGTAGATCAAGTGGGTTAAAAAAAACTTAACCGAGAGAAATACCTTTCTAGTAGCTGCTACCGATTGACATGGCGTCGCCCTTGAGGTGGCGACAGGGTGGCGGCGTAGAGATAGCAGTGGCACCGGCAGCAGAGTCAGGGATGGCGAGGTCGTGGCGGTGTTTCCCGTCACTCTCAGTGCCTCCCCGGATCGGCTAGGGTCTCTCGATGAGCTTGGATGAACCTTGAGCAGTGTGCCCCTGACCCCTTGAGCAGTGTGCCTTTGACTGTCACCTTGTCTTATATGGCACTGCACGACAGGGACCCGTCAACCGTGTTAGGTTGGGTGCCCCCGATCAAGGCGCGATTAAGGGTGTGTGACTCGGTCTTATGAGATAAACCTAACAGCAGTTTCTCAGCTGCGGTCTGCCAACCGAGCTGTTGCTTGCTTCTCCATGGTTAGTTCAAACATCTTGCTGATATCATGTTCGTATACTGAAAAAAAATGTCAATAATCATAGTAGTAGAGTAGAAGCTCCACTGCGACAAGAACGCTAAGCCACCTTTTTTGGGTCGTAATTGAGAATAAGTTTTTTTGCGAGGTAATCGAAAATAAACTAGAACCATCTTTCTTTAACTAAATTTGGACAAAAATGTACAGGCTGTACAAATAATTACACCAATTAACAAATTGCAAAATATTCTCATCCTGGTGATACTTCAATTTGGCTTATATTCCAAAATAATTCATAGGCTCATTGCACATTATTTAGTACAAGTAGGTAATCAAGGCAACCACATGTATCAACAGTAAAGAGAAGTTGATAGATTACATAATTGCAAGGTTCCTGAGGTTATATACAAAGGATTGATATAATCTATGCCACAATGATGTCAGTCAAATAAAACATGTGTATTCACAGTTCACATGAGTACATGACACGTCCCTTGAGAAACTAGCAGCCCTAAGAGCAAAGGGCCTCATGCACAGAAAGAAACCTGTAGCAACAAATTTCAACATATATCATGATTCATGACAATATCAATGATAAGTGGCAGTATATCCACCAAAGCACAATTATAAAACAGTTTGTTCACCATTTGAAGTATAAAACTGAGTCTTGCTATAAAGTTCAGGATCATTGCAGCTCCTCAATTAGCTTGCTTTAGTAGCAGAGAACATAATATAGAATCCACTTCTGACAAATTTGAAATTAACCAGCCCACATGCTTTGCAAAGATCTTCAAGCTCTACTTCGGATAAGAAGATATTATTACCAGTGACTTGGCTTATGTACTGCAAGATAATTCCAAGAGAGTGTAAGGCAACAGAGCAGGGCAAAGTAAATCCACAGATAGCAGCACCAGTTCATCCAAATTTTAACATCCTGTGCGCTGACTTGAAGGTGTCAAAACACTAAAGAATCACTTGAGGTTTAACAATAGTTGATGTGTTGTTGCCTAGTTGACAAATGAAAACCTATGTGTGGAACAGTGAATGATTAGGAGTAGGCCATTACCGGGCGTCCGATCCCTAATATCGGAATAGCTGGCGGAATAACATCTGCTACAAAAGTAGAAGCAACAAAAACTCCCCCTGGGTGAAGGACTCTGCTAATTTCTGCAACCTATGGAAAGATCATAAACATAATAAGAGCTTTTACCAATCGTCACCAGGTAGGGGGAAAGAGAGGTTGGATAAAGAACATTGTTAATGGACGGATCAGTTAACTTAAATGCAGAAATGTAATAGAAGACTGCTCCTTCGAGAGAGAAAAATTAGAAGACTGCTAAAGTTTTATATTTTATCAAGCTTAATTAACTTGTAACATGTAGTTCCTACATTGTTGAATGCTTGGCATTCGTTAGTTCAAAATCAAACAAATAAGAATGGAGGTAGTACCCTGAATAAGTCTTTTTGTGCTTTAGTTGTGATTCTTACTTATTTGGTGGTTGTGTTCATGCACTCACATGCTTCTGAAACATGGGGAAGGGGAAGACAGGGACAGAAATATAAAATGCATGTGGGTTCAACAAGCAAGAATGGTGTTTGCATTCCACGTGTATTTTTAAGGAACTTTATGGCATGTATTTTGACTGAACAGTGCAACCACATAGGTCGGTTAATATGGAAAATATATGATGTGAACCTTTTTTTATGTAGGCTAACTAGAATGCATCGCAATTATGAAATATGTAAAGTATGGAGCAACCAATTTTGTTTAATATTGAATTTGGAGCAACCAATTATGTTGGTTAATATTGAAAATACATTATTAAAGAAAAACTGTATGCAAGGGGTTTTGTTAAGCTCCCAAACATTGCAATTAAGAAACAGGTAAAGTAATGAGAACTTTTTTTGTTGACATAAATTTGCAATTCAAATAGGGATCTCACGGCACAAGCTGGGGACGGCCAACAGTGAATTGCAGCACCTGCATGCACAGCATCAATAGAGCCACTCACAAAAGGGAGCCTGGATATGTCAGCCCTCACCAATGCTAATCTCCTGAAACAGAAACAGAGTAACAAGTAGTTACAGAAAGTCTGAAAACTAGATAGCATGAATACTGACACGACGGAATAAATGGCTACTGTGAATAAAACATGGCAAGTAGTTTCGGAAAGAAAACTAATAATCAAAGCCATACTCATCCGAAATGTTTTCCTGCTTGACGTATTCATTGCACTGCTTCAACATATTCTCTGAGAAATCTAGGGCCACAACAAGAGAATATAGTCCACTCTTAACAAATAATCTTGAAAACAGGCCACTTCCACAACTTGCGTCAACAATAGTCCCTCCAATGGTCGGGTTCAAATAAGCTTTTGCCATTTCAAACTGCAGGTGTAGCGATTTCTTCAGAAGGTCTGAAAAATTATATACCCATACAGATGATACAAAAATGTTAAATGTATATCTAAGCTGCTAAAGAAATTAACTTGTCTCTGCCTGGATTTTCAGTTTAGGACCAACCTAAGACTGACATTAGAGGCTTGGTTACTAAGGGCAAGAAGATAGTGTGGCCATAACCCAGCACACATGAAAATTAACAGGCGGTGACCCAGCAAAAACAGCCCAACAGATGCAACGAGCACAGCCTGGATACTACAAGGCCATTTTTTTAGCATGGTCCAATCCAGAAAGTGTTTTTTAACTTTTAAGTAAAATACATGCTCATAAGTTTTTCAAGACTTAGTTGCAGCTACAACAACAACATAGCCTTTTGTCCCAAGCAAGTTGGGGTAGGCTAGAGATGAAACCCAAAAGAAACAAGGATCTTGAGCATGATGACTGAGAGACAGATAGATAACAAATGCAATTGAACATCCTTATGCATACAACATAGTTAAGCAGTATGACCTCTCTCTCTAGGCCCGGGAAACCACCCCATATGAAATTTTGGCGCCATCCTCTCTCGTAAAGAAATGATACCAGTGGAGTCCTGTTCGAATAATCATCTGTAAGAACCAAGACATAATCTCTGTAGAACTAATTGACAAATTCAGAGTCATATTCTTGGCTGCCCAATTCTTAAGAGAAACGGTTTGGCAGAACTCGCAACCCTCTATTGGATCATTCCCTATGTCTCTATGAGATAGAAAACATATCTTTTGCAACATTTTCAAGGCTTCATAAAGACATCAAGAAGTTAGTTAGTAGGAGCAATTGAGTGAATCATGCACATAAATTTGAGTTAGGAGACACTATAATTTCAAGTTGCAGCACGTTAGTTTCCTCTGTTAGTTAAATCCGTCAGTCCCCCTCAATTGAGCCAAACCCACCAGGCTAACGAATTCCAGAAGAAACAAACCTCTTTACCTGAATAATTCAGTTGCTGCCGGCATGGACTCGGAGTACTCTGTCGAACCAACAGCCACTGTAAGGTCCCAGTAATCCTGCTTATTTGGGTACACTTTCTTGCAGGTCGAACACTCGAGACTAGAAGCGTCACTGCAAACGAACAAACAGTCAAACTGGGAAGCTGCGCAATAGTCAATTCAATTGGCAGGTAAGGTAAGGCGGGACGAAATCAGAAACTCGCTTACCCAGACTGATCGCCGGAGCTCGTGAGGGGGTAGTAGCAGATTGGACACGCCAGCTTGCTCAGCTTCGACGTCTCCGGCGCCGCCGCTTCCACCAAAGGTTCCTGTAAACATAAAAACAAGCACCTTAACTTGCCGCCTGCTCTACGGACCGGGGCTCTTCTCAGCAGTCAGCGTGCTCGACGGAATGCGTCAGCGGGTTGCAGCTCAGGGGGCAACCGGGCAACTCACCACCGCTGCCTCATCGGGGGCGTCGGGGCCGGCGACGGCGGGCGAGGCGCCCGCACGCAGGAGCAGCCTCCTCGCCGGGGCGGCCCGGCCACGGCGCGCCGCGACGCGGCGCCGGTCGTGTCCACATCCACGCGGCGCCGTGGGAGCTGCTGCGGGGGCGGTCGCCGTGCCCAGCGCCGCCGCCATGGGATGGGAGGGAAATCGGGAGAGGAGTGGAGGGACTAGGGAGGGGGCGAAGTGGAATCCAAGCACGGCAGGAGGCGGGGTCTGGGGACGGCGCTCCGGCAGTCCGGCGTACGGGGTTGTGGGGACCTCCGGCCTCCACGACGACAGGACATTTTGTGGTGACGTGTGCCCCTGCTATATCTTTTCTCTCTTTTTTTCCTTCTTTCGAGGGGAGAGGAGATCCCAAATTCAAAATCTAAAATAAATGCATCTAAACACTCCGAACATTCCATTTACTATTTGATTTATCATTTTTTTAAAAAAATAATTGATTTATGATGATGGGCCAGAAAACTCTTTTGTATGTAGGATTCTTGCCATTTCTTCTGCCTAGACATGCGAAAAGCTAAGAGCAACGCAAATCGGCTGTCCGTTCCGTCTCACCGAGTAGCAGATAAGCTCAGAAATCATTTCTCAGTTTGCTCAAAGGTCACGGGACCAGGGTTTTTTCCCGACCGGTGACCCCAAACCGTCGGCCACCAGTAGCGGTTAGCCGAACAGGTTTGACCGGAAACCGGTAGAAACCGGACAAATTTAAAAACCAAATTAAATCCGCAGTTCAACCGGTTTCGAACGGTTAGCTGGTCGGTTTAACCGGTAAGCCGGCCGGTTTGAGCGGTTAGCCGGCCGGTTTGAACGGTTTGACAAATTTTCGAATTTTAATTAAAAATTAAAAAATAAAAGAAAATTTCTAAAAAATTCCTTAAAATAGTTTAAGGTGCGTACAATCTAATGGTGTCAAAAAGAGAGCATTTTTAAGAAGTTTAAGTAGCGGTTTAAGGGCATTAGAAGTTTAACGTGCTGATTTAGTAGGTTGTTTGAGCTTCTAATACAAACAAAAAGATACTAAATGAACTAATATTTGAAAAATTTTGACATCATTACAATCTACTCACCTTAAAGTATTTTTAAGGATTTTTTTAATTTTTCAATTTTTTAAATTCAAATTTGAAATTTTAAATTTGGCCGGTTTTCAACCGGCCGGTACCGCTACCGGTCCGGACCGGTTTGACCGGTTACCGCGGTATCCGGACCGGTAGCGGTCGGGAAAAAAAATCCTGCAAGGGACACTCCATGAAACGCAAGAGAAGCTAGAAATCGTTGAAACCAGAAGAGGCACCGCCATATCACAGAACAAACTGAACGCTTCTGACATTACGAGACATTGACAGGAGGACAAACACGTTACATGGGGGCCCTCTAACCCCAGAGCCATGAACAGTGAACACTATCAGGAAAGGAAAAGGCACGGCACGAAGGCCGGCAAGCACAGAGTAGCACGAGGAACAGCACACAACCCGGCGCGACACTACAGAGCAAGCAAGCCCCGAGCTGCCGAGCAATGCAACCCTCACGCAGACACACACGCACACATCGTCAGGCACGGCTCAGCAGCCGAATTCGCTCTTTAATTAGCTTGCTTTAGTAGCAGAGAACATCATGTACAATCCATTCCTGACAAATGTGAAATCAACCAGCCCACACGCTCTGCAAAGATCTTCAAGCTCAGCTTCGGATAAGAAGATATTCATGCCAGTGATCCGGTTTATGTACTGCAAGATAATTCCAAGAGAGAGTTTAACCACCCGTGAGCCGACTTGGAGGTGTGAATCAAAACACTAAAGCAGCACTTGAGTTTCAATGCTAGTTAATGTTTTGTTGTACACATGAAAACAATTATGTGTGGGATGATTAGGAGAAGGGCATTACCGGGCGTCCGATCCTCAATATCGGAATAGCTAGTGGAATAACATCTTCTACGAAAGTAGTAGCAACAAAGACTCCCCCTGGCCGAAGGACTCTGCTAATTTCTGCAACCTATGGAAATGTCATAAATATGATAAGAACTTGCGCCAATCGTCAGCAATGAGAACTTTTTGTTTGTGATGTAAATTTGCAGTTCAAGTAGGGATCATACTGCACAAGCTGGGGATGGCCAACAATGAATTGCAGCACCTGCATGCACAGCATCAATTGAGCCACCCACAAAAGGCAGCCTGGATATGTCAGCCCTCACCAATGCTAATCTCCTGAAACAGAGAAGCAGAGTAGCATTGGAGTCTGCTTTTGACATTATAATAAACTAATAACCACAGCCACGAAACTAGATAGCATGAATACTAACACGACGGAATAAATGGCTACTGTAAATATAACATGACAAGTAGTTAGAGATAGAAAACTAATGGCCAAAGCCATACTCATCTGAAATGTTTTCCTGCTTGACATATTCATTGCACTGCTTCAGCATATTCTCTGAGAAATCTAGTGCCACAACAAGAGAATATAGTCCGCTCTTAACAAATAATCTTGAAAACAGGCCACTCCCACAACTTGCATCAACAATAGTCCCTCCAATTGTCGGCTTCAAATAAGTTTTTGCCATTTCCAACTGCAGAAATAGCGACTATTCTTCAGAAAGTCTGAAAAATTATATGCTCATAATGCTCAAATGTATACCTAACATGCTAAAGAAATTGAACTTGAGTCAAGCCTGGAATGTGGATTTAGGGCCAAGCTAACACTGACATTATATTAGAGGCTTGGTTACTATGGGGCAAGGCTGCAGCCTGGCCAAAACCCAGCTCACTTAAAATGAACAGGCCTGTTACCCCAGCATCAACAGCTCAACAGTTACAATGAGCCCAACCTGAATGCAACAAGGCGCCAAAACCAAGCTCACTTAAAATGAACAGGCCTGGTGCCCTAGCATCAACAGCCCAACAGTTACAATGGGCCCAACCTTGCACCTGGCAGACGCTTCCATGGAAGAACCTTTCCCAAAAAGCAAGAGAAGACAGGATGGAGCAGATCTTAGAAGCCATATCATCGGGAAGCAAAAGAACCAACTGTGAAGACTGGAGTTGCAGCAACTGTACCTGAATTTTTACACGTTGACCATAAGGAAAAAATACTCTCATATCAGGCTAAAAAATTACATTAATAAATCATGCTGTAATTATACTAAAAATATGGTGTGATTACAGTTTTGACCCCTCAGTAGCCACAAGAAACACTAGTAACAAAGAAATTTGGAAACACAAATAGAACCGACACCAAAAAATAATTCAGATGTATGTATATCTACTATGATTAATTTAATCAAACATTGAATACGAACTACAAATTACAAAGCCTCATGAACTAGTAAAATTAATTTAATTAGGCAACTCTAATAATCAGACATGTTTTTGGTAAAATTTCGCATGAATCTAACTCTGATAAATCAGCAGATAACTAGATAAACCACAAGTCCATGTGACATAAGTAAACCAAAAACATTAGACCAAAAACAGCAGCATAAAAAAGTATCAAGCACAAACGACCACAACAACATAAAGAGTAAGAAATAAACCTGATACTTGAAACAACGAGAGAGAGCATCTCAACAGCTTCATCCAACACAAACATCTTGATGTTGTCCGAACGCAGGGACTGCCTACGCAACATATCAAACACATGCCCTGGCGTTCCCACGACCAACACAAGCATGCACTTTGACACCCAACTAGTCTCCAAGAGCACGCATGACCTTCTCAATGTGCTGGACAAGCTCACAGGTTGGAGCGAGAACCAAACTCAACCGATCCATAATCAAGCTGCTGCAGGGATTCCAGAACAGAAAGAAGTTGTTTTCCCTGTTCCAGACTGAGCATGCTGAATCACATCAAGCCCCTTGCAGAAGGGAACAATCCCCTTTGCTAAATGGCTGATGGTTTCTCAAAACCTGCGCATGAAGCAACATGTTTATAGAGCAGATCAAAACTACAACCATTGAATGAGCATCAGGAAGTATAGAATTTCATATACCGTAGGCATAGATGCCTCTTAGAAGGTTCTCTTGGAGCCCCATGTTATCAAAGCTTCATAGACTTCATCATAAGAGGTGAAGAATTCTTCAATCCTGGTACAAAAGTCAACACTTGGCAATCCGTGGAACAAAGTGACGAGAGAAAATGGATAGCTAAAAACAGCACCAAGTGGCTAAACAAACAACACTGATGTACTGATGTAACATGACTTAACAGCAGTTCCTACATCTTGTTGTCATATTGCTTGCATCAAACTGAGAACCCTAAGGTGCCAATCCTGCCATGGCTAGCTTAGTAAATAACAAAAAGAGCATGTTAGACAGTAAATGCGTGTGAACTTGTCAAGACTGAAGGAAAACACGACAACAGAAAATCTAGAAAATTTTCATATTTTACAATAGGAAACTTGAAAATTTACAATACTGAATGAGCATGTAAATGCAATATAAGAATTCTAAAATTTCAGGAAACACTTTTGAAACAATAAGTAATGCACATTTCCATAATGTCACAGGAAGGTTATGCAAAAGCATGCCAACAACGAATCAGTTAAGCAAAGCAACCTACACTGAAAGTTGATTAAATTGAAACACTCTACAAAAGCATGCCAAAAGACAATTATTTGTACTTGCTGTAGTGTTTAATGACACACCAGATACCTGATGGCCAAGGCATATCCCTGATCTGAAGCTGGCATTTCCCTGATGACCAAATGCTCCCCTTTGGCAAAGATCTATATTCGTTGTTCAAAAATGGTAATCCACATAAAGGATAAAATTATTGAAGTAACAGAGCTAGCAGGAAACCCCGCACAGTTGTGTGGGCTAGCTAGAAAACTCAAATAGAATTGCCAAATGAAAATGTGTAAAATAGGTATACATATTTTGACGCATGTGTACTCCATCTATGTATGAAAAACATAAGAAAGAATGTTTTTTTTCTCTCGAATACGCAGGAGAGCTGCGTATCTTTATATTAATAGAGAGAAAAAACCGGCCCCGTACAAGCAGCACCCTCACTCCGAGCCGAGCTGTGAGAGGCTGAAGAACTAACCAAGGTGTTTTACTAGATAGCAAACTACAGAAGGCGTGACCACGAACTAAACAAATAGACAGAAAACACTAGCCTAGCCCAATACCATGACCAGCACTCAAGGAGCAAAGGCCCCGAGCACCTGCAAGACACCACAGATGATGTTCATCCTTGAAGGCCCAAATCAGGTTCTCCAAATTCGGGTTGTCTCCTTCAAACACGCAGCCATTACGGTGTTTCCAAATGAGCCAGGCCCCTAACACGACCAGAGTATTAAAACCTTTCCGTTTGTCTTTCTGGATCTTCTTAACGCTCTTCCTCCACCACTCTGCGAACGAGCTTTCATGTCTTGAGGGGGCACAAGTCTGACAATTGAACCTTGACAGGATGCGAAACCAAAACTCTCTCGCAAAAACACAAGTAATAAGAAAGAATGTAACAACGTAACCTTGGTAGAGCCGTCAAGTCTTCAGATTTGTTAACAGCCCTATATGCTCTAGAACATGATTGTGCCATAACAGGTACTGGAAGAGTGGATGCATTAGAGGGTAACCTCTACGAGAAATATATAAACCATACAGCCAAGCAAGTTGGAACTTGGAACACGACATTACAAGTGAAAAAAGAGGCTAACCTGCCCTGCATCATCCGTGAACTTGTCAAGAGAGAGTAGTGGACGGAGCCTTCAACTTCTACTCTCAAGAAGTTGTAGTTATGATCAAAGCCTTGAAAGCTGTCTAGTAACAAGGGAAAAAGAAACTAAGCTTTACATGAAGAAGATAAACAAATAAAGTAAGCAGATCATTCAAGAGAAGAAACAAATGGCAAAAATTTAGATAATGCCCAGATATTGAGCTAGTACAAGTAACAACAACACAACTAACAAATGAACAATAGTAATTTAAAGCGGAGTCTATAGGTACGAGAAAAAACTCATTGTATCAAACTTCAAAATCCTCTAGTTCTAGGTCGGATTATTACTAGATACCAGCTTAGCTCATATACACAGATCAACAAATTTGTCAGATGGAATTCCGTATGATATATTCTTATAAAAATTACAGTGTCATGAAGTAGAAATTACACATACACATTAACTATAATACTATACATACACGGTTGTAATATTTGGTTTCCCACAGAAAGTGACAAATATAATAGAAATAGTTTATCTCACAACCAAAAGGATCAAAATTCCCTAGCATTTTGGTATTGTTACTGTACTTGTCTTTACACGTTCAAGTACAATCAGTTTTATTTTAGGTTCCGGGCATCTAGTTTCAATTTTCACAAAATCATGTAAAAACTCTTTGTGTGAAAACATGCATGTCATGCCAACAGCACATGCTAGAGCAAATTAGGTACAATTATAGCTTGTACATTGTTTTCTCCTTTACAGAAGCCAACAAAACAACAAATTCCTTGGCTAGAATGCTCCATCATATGTCCTTACAAAAAACTAAACCACTATAATGTAGATATTATACATAATGTGATGGGTATAATATCAATGATCCATGATTGTGATTTCATACTTGTACCATGTAAAAAGAAACAAATCATATAGCTGACCGTTCATTGAGATTATGCAATGCTGACCTCCAGTCCTACCAAATCTTCTCCATATTTTCAACAATAAATTAGTCGACCACTTACTACTAGAGGCGCCACTATACTGCATCAGTAAAGCATATATCACTATAACTATATACAATACCTACTAAAAAGTGATAGCCAACTCAGCTGAATCGAGACACACAACAAAAACAAGAATAAATAAACAAGCAAGCAATTGGGCAGCCACAACTCACACTAGCAGACATCTGCTTGTTGCTGAATGAAAGACCCTAATCGGTGTAACTACATTTGGGCCCCCTCTGTTGAGAACAGAACAATGTAAACAAGTCTCCCTATCCTTTAAAGCCTTGATGTGAGAAGATTGCAATACTGTTAATACCAAAAAAAATAATAAAGTAGATTATTCTGACATCATAGATGGTCTAGGTGTTTGGCAACCGTTGTCAGCTATCAAGTTAATTCACTTAACATACTGGTCCTACAAGATGTTTCCAATTCCTTGATGGTTGCATAACAAAAGAAGAGCAAATTGAAAGAAGTTACGCAGGAAGGACACAACAAATTAACCAAGACAGAAGTCTTACCACTTCTAAACACATTCACACGACAAAGAAGGCACTAGGTCTAACAACATAATATACCTGCTTATTAGTATCTGTTAGATATGTATAGTTGGTCAGCCCATATTGGGCGTGTGGCCCATTGGCCTTGTATATTGTAACCCTAGCCTATTAGGCTATATAATGAAGGTCACCCCCCCCTGATTGGGTGTGTGGTGTTTCCCCAATTCTATCTCTCTACATGGTATCACGAGTCCGGGACCCCCCCGATTCGGTTCCTTTCCTTCCGCTGCCCCTCCACCCACCGCACGCCGCCGCCTGATCCACGGCGCGGCAACCCTAGAGCGCCGCCGTCCTGGCCGCGCGTCCCCTCCCCTACCTCAGCCGCGTCGTTCCAGGCCGCCGGCTTCCCCTTCCCAGCCGCGCTGCTGCCTTCCCTGGCCGCGCGCCGCCCCTCCTTCCCTGTCCATCATGTCCGGGACAGAGACCTCCGCGACCTCTGCAACGTCGGCGCCCTCCACTGCGTCGCTCGCGCCGCCCCTGACGTCGCCGGCGGCCGTCTCCTTCACGGCGCCCTACGCCACCATCTCCGTCAAGACCCACGTGCCCATGACCCTAGAGATGAGGAACTCCAACTTCACCAAGTGGTCGTCGGCCTTCCGCGCCATGTGCGGGAAGTTCGGCTTACTGTCACACATCTCCGACGCCCCTGCTCGCCTCGACGACCCGGCATGGCTGCAGGCGGACTACTGCGTCCGCAGCTGGCTCTATGGCTCCGTCGCCGACGCCGTCCTCGACCTCGCCATGGACTCCACCGAGCAGACCGCGCGGCAGCTCTGGGTCGCCATCGAACACCAGTTCCAGGCGAACAAAGCCCCGCGCGCCACCTTCCTGAGTGGTGAGTTTCACTCCATCACTCAGGGCGACGACACCATCGACGACTACTGCCACCGCGTGAAGCTCGCCGCCGATCGTCTTCGCGACGTTGGTTTCCCCGTCTCCGAGCCGCAGATGGTGCTTACTCTCCTGAAGGGCCTCAACCCGAAGTACTCCACCATCTCCGACACGATCGCCGCCTCGCCGGTCCTCACCCTTGCTGCCGCGCGTGATCAACTCAACCTGAAGGAGTTGCGCCTGGCTAATGAGGTGAAGGTCACGGCTGCCTCTGCCCTCGTCGCTGCTCCATCCTCCTGCAACCACTCTGGCTGCCGTTCGGCTCCTCCAGGCGTCGGCGGCGGGCAGCAGCAGCAGCCGCACTCCGACGGCCGCAAGAAGCAGCAGAAGAAGGGCGGCTACGGCGGCAGGAAGCTGCCCTACGGCGGCGGCGGCTACGGCGCACAGGGCGGCGGTGGCGGCGGCGGGCAGCAAGGCCGCGCGCCCAACCCTCCCTCCGGCCCCTGGTTCTGCGTGAACCCTTGGGCCGGGCTGCAGGGACGCCCGGGCGGCTCTGGCTGGCCCAATCAGTCCTGGCCCGGCCAGGGTCTCCTCGGCTCAGCACCTCCCCAGGCCAACACGGCGTTCGCACCCCTGCACGTCAGCGCGCCGCCTTCTGCACCGCCCCAGCAGGCCTGGGACCCGGCGGCCCTCATTGCAGCCCTCAACCAGATGTCGCTGCAAGGCTCTTCGCCCTGGGTTGTGGACTCCGGGGCCTCCTCCCACATGTCGTCCTCGGATGGTATACTGCTCACGCACCTTCCTCCCTCTATTTCTTCTATTTTAGTAGGCAATGGTACTAGTATCCCAGTCACGTCCCAAGGCCACTCCGTCCTCTCCACCGGCACGTCTCACTTTGCGCTTAACAATGTTCTTGTCGTTCCTTCCATCGTTCAGAATTTACTTTCTGTTTGCCAGTTTACACGCGACAATCATTGCTCCATTGAGTTTGACGCTTTCGGTTTTTCTGTTAAGGATATTCCGACGGGACGCGTGATTCTTCGCTGCAATAGCGATGGGGATCTCTACACCATGCCGCCAGCCACTTCCACTGCTCCTGCACTCCTGGCTGCGTCACCATCCTTGTGGCATCAGCGTCTTGGACACCCTGCGCCTGCTGCTATAGCTCGTCTAAATAAACAGCATTTGCTTTCATGTAATAAAACAGGTCGTACACTTTGCCATTCTTGTCAGCTTGGCAAGCATACACGCCTGTCCTTTAGCACTTCCACTTCTCAGACTACTAGTCCCTTTGAGTTAATTCATTGTGATCTATGGACGTCACCTGTTTCCAGCATCTCTGGCTTTACCTATTACTTGGTGATTTTGGACGACTTCACTCATTACTGTTGGACATTCCCCCTCAGGCGCAAGTCTGACGTCCACCAGCGCATAGTCGAGTTTATTGCTTACGCTCGCACACAGTTTAGCCTTCCTGTCAAGTGCATTCAGGCTGATAATGGCACGGAGTTTGTTAACAATGCCACCATCACCTTCCTAGCTGCCCACGGCATCATGTTACGCCTCTCGTGCCCATACACCTCCGCACAAAACGGCAAGGCTGAACGCCTGCTTCGCACGCTTAACAACTCCGTGCGCACCCTTTTACTCCATGCGTCCATGCCACCGTCCTACTGGGCCGAAGCCTTAGCTACAGCTTGCTATCTGCTCAACAGGCGCCCATCTACATCCATTCACAATGAGATTCCCTACACTCGTCTCTTCCGCACCTCGCCAGACTATGATCACTTGAGGGTCTTTGGGTGCTTGTGCTACCCGAATCTCCAGGCTACCTCGATTCATAAGCTCGCTGCCCGCTCCACGGCGTGTGTCTTCCTCGGGTATCCCACCTCTCATAAGGGCTACAGGTGCCTCGACCTCTCTACTCGGCGCATCATCATATCTCGTCATGTCGTCTTCGACGAGTCCCGCTTTCCCTTTGCCGGTGACAGCCTTGATTCATCGTCCTTCGATTTCTTGGTTGACGCTACTGTGGATACTGAGCCTTGTTCTACTAACCCTGCAGCTTCTCGACTGGCCTGGCAGCCAGCTTCCTCGTCGCCCCCGGCAGATGACGAGCCGCCGCTGTTTGCCCACTTGCCTGTTGGACCGGGTGGGAGTGGTCTCGTGCCCCCGCCACGTCCAGCAGGGCCTTCGTCTCCGGGCGGGCGTGGCTCCGTGCCCCCGTCCGGACCTGCTGCACCTTCGCCTCCGGGCGGGCGTGGCATCGTGCCCCCGCCTGGACCGCCGCCACCACGTCCAGCTCCCGTACTGGATGCTGCTGGCCTTGTCTCGAGCTTCTCGCGCTTCTACTCGCGACGACCCGCGGCTGTGGACACAGCCCCTGCGCCGGCCCCTGCACCAGCGCCTTTCCCTGCTCCCGGAGCCGTCACCTGCACGCAGTCCGGGACAATCCCGCGCGTCCAGTACAAGGGTCTCGCCGCTACGACACCTTCGCCCATTCCGGCCAACTACCGGAGTGGGCTGGCTGACCCTAACTGGCGCGCGGCCATGACTGAGGAGTACCAGGCCTTGATGGACAATGGCACCTGGCGCCTTGTTCCTCGACCGCCCGGCGTCAACGTCGTCTCCGGCAAGTGACTGTTCAAGCATAAGTACCACTCCGACGGTACTCTTGCTCGCCACAAAGCACGTTGGGTGGTCCGCGGTTTCTCTCAGCAGCACGGCATCGACTACGACGAGACATTCAGCCCGGTGGTCAAGCATCTGACCATCAGGACTGTCCTGAGCATCGCTACATCTCGCTCATGGCCGATTCGTCAGCTGGACGTGAAGAATGCCTTTCTTCACGGCCACCTCGAGGAGACCGTTTACTGCCAGCAGCCGCCTGGTTTCGTCGACTCTGCTGCCCCTGATCATGTTTGCTTATTACAGCGCTCTCTCTATGGTCTGAAGCAGGCGCCACGCGCATGGTTCCAGCGCTTCACCTCCTACATCCACCAGCTCGGCTTCAGGACCTCGGCCTCCGACGTCTCCCTCTTTGTCTACAAGGAGGGCGACGACCTCGCCTACTTGCTGCTGTACGTCGACGACATCATCCTCACGGCTTCTTCGTCGACTCTCCTCCAGCGCATCGTCGACCGTCTTCACTCCGAGTTCACCATGACTGACCTTGGGGACCTTCATCACTTCCTCAACGTCTCGGTCACAGCCTCCTCCGACGGCCTCTTCTTGTCTCAGCGACAGTACGCCCTCGAGCTTCTTCAGCGTGCTGGCATGGCCGAGTGTCACTCTACGACGACTCCTGTCGACACTCGGGCCAAACTCTCGGCGACTGACGGCGCTCCCGTCGCTGACCTTTCCGACTACAGGAGCATCGCTGGTGCCCTCCAGTACCTCACGCTGACGCGCCCGGACTTGGCGTATGCGGTACAGCAGCTGTGCCTCTTCATGCATGACCCACGCGAGCCCCATCTGGCGCTGCTCAAGAGGGTCCTTCGGTACTTGAAGGGCACACTCTCCTCGGGTCTCCACATTGGTGTTGGCCCGGTTCAGTCTCTCACCGCGTACTCGGACGCGGATTGGGCTGGCTGCCCTGCCTCCAGACGCTCCACCTCAGGCTACTGCGTCTACCTTGGTGACAATTTGGTTTCCTGGTCCTCGAAGCGTCAAACCACGGTCTCTCGCTCCAGTGCCGAGGCAGAGTACCGGGCGGTGGCACATGCTGTGGCCGAGTGCTGCTGGCTTCGACAGCTTCTCCAGGAGCTTCACGTCTCGATTGCTACGGCGACAGTTGTCTACTGTGACAACGTGAGTGCTGTCTACATGGCAGCCAACCCTGTTCACCACCGTCGCACGAAGCACATTGAGATCGACATCCACTTCGTCCGCGAGAAAGTGGCCTTGGGACAGGTCCGGGTGCTTCATGTCCCTTCGACACACCAGTTCGCTGACATCATGACCAAAGGCTTACCTGTACAGTTGTTTACTGACTTTAGGTCCAGTCTTTGCGTCCGAGACTCCCCCGCTGCGACTGCGGGCGGGTGTTAGATATGTATAGTTGGTCAGCCCATATTGGACGTGTGGCCCATATTGGGCGTGTGGCCCATTGGCCTAGTATATTGTAACCCTAGCCTATTAGGCTATATAATGAAGGTCACCCCCCCCCCCCCCCCCCCTGATTGGGTGTGTGGTGTTTCCCCAATTCTATCTCTCTACAGTATCATGAAAATTCCCTGAGAATAAAACAGCCACAACCATTTTGAATGGTGACTAACAGGACTGCGTATAGAGAAGGAAAGTGAATAAATTTGGATGGTGACTAACAGAATGCGTACCAGATACACATAATGCAAGGACTAGTAACAGCACAGAAAGCAAGGATTGCCAAATCGGTGCAAACACAATTAATTCTGAAAATACACCACAGATCCAGCTAATCGTCGCACAGATCAAGTTCTAATCGATTTGCCAGATCAAACCCTAATCGATTCAAACAAACCCCACTAGGAGATAAGACATAAATCCCTAGGTGTCAAAATGGGGATCAAACATGAGAAAAATTCATATGGTTCTTACAGATGAGCAAGTTAAACGACCATGTTCCGCACGCACAGACCAGTGTCCAAGTACCCCTCACTCACCCTTCCTCCCCACATCCCTCTCCTCTCCTCACATATTCTGCAACTTAACACAATTACCAGAAATTAGGCATAATCGACAGATCAAACCACCAATCAACCCTAATGAGTAATGACCCATGGATCAAACAAAAACAAGAACAAATCACGTTCTCGAAACCTAGCGTTGTATAAATTGGAACCAGGAGAATCTCAATGGGGAAAACTTTGTATGATGAAGGAACAGGGCAGAGATTACATTGATGTGGGACGAGGTCGTCGATTCGCGCGTGCAAGCATTCTGTGACACCAATACTTGCGCCACCGTCCTCTCCCATGTGCGGGCCCGCCGCCCGCCAACGCTGAGCGGGGCTCGCCGCCGCCTCCACCGATGCGCACCCCGTGCGCGACCCTCGGTGCCACTGCCGCTGCCCCTGCCCGTGCTGCATCCACGCCCGTGCCCCTCGCCGCCGCCGCCCTTTCCATGCCGCGGCCCTGCCACCTTCTCCAGCTGCCGCATCTCAATCGCCAGCCCGCAGATTGGAGACATGCGCTCGCGAGATGAGGAGAGAAAGCGGAAAGGAAGACAGATGAGAATGACGGAAGAGGAGTGACTGCCTAGTGACTACCGAGTGCAATGGATAATGGTCAACCATGAACAGCCGGGTCGGACCCGACAGAGCTAATGGGCGCAAAAAAACAGCCGTGCGGACCCGAAACATCACTTACACGCTGAATCAATCACAAAATTTTTGTTACAGATCTGACGATTCACATTGGTGACTTACGGATATGCTATATCTAAGTCAACTTAGAAGGAGTAAATCTGTAATTATTAAGAGCAGACCAACAGAGAAACGGACTCGAATTTTACTTTTCAAAAAAACGGACTCGAATTTTATTGTCTAGCTGCACGCACGCTTATACTATTTTCATCTGCAAAAGTAGCCATCTAAATACTCTATGAATCATCATATACTACTTACTGTACATAAATGCAAGCACTATTCATCATGCAGCAATCTAAGGCCAGGTATTTCCAAGGTGGATGCTAACAACAAGATCTCGGTTCTCTGGTCAGTCCCCTGAGCTAGCTCAGTGTCCTTGGATGAGAGCGCCATGAGAGCAACAACTACAGATCTCATCGTGGGTCTCATACTGGGCTCTTCATTCGTGCATGACTTTGCAAGGTGTGCGATCTGGTGCCGACGCACACAGGTCATCAGCACACAGCTTCACACACAAATTTTAGTTTGTGGAGTACAAGTGGGAAAAAAAATTGACTGGAGCTCGGTTTGCCTGTAACACTGACCTTGAGAACCGATTGAATGGGATGGGACAGTCGCCTCCTAGCCTTGGATCAATCAGTTCCTGAAGAGCTTCCGGGGATCTGATGGCATGCTGAGAGCCTCCTCAAACTGCGAAAAGCAACAGACAAATGTTCTTCAATCTTCATTTTGTGCATTCTTTCCTTTTCATCAACATCCAAACATGGAAAACGAAACTCTGCTTTTTACTTTTCAGGATTTCATTGCATTCCTGGCAACTTGCTTGGGACAAAAGGCTATGTTGTTGTTGTATTGCATTCCTG
Organism: Urochloa ruziziensis; assembly: GCA_015476505.1. Taxonomy (NCBI): domain Eukaryota; kingdom Viridiplantae; phylum Streptophyta; class Magnoliopsida; order Poales; family Poaceae; genus Urochloa; species Urochloa ruziziensis. Next base: position 39,117,475 of record CM027124.1, read on the forward strand.
GCAAATTCTGTGGTCCTAGGAACAATTTGGGTGCTACTCGTGCTTGTGCATTTTTTTCCTTTTCATCAACATCCAAACATGAAAAACAAAACTCTGATTTTACTTTTCCGGATTTCATTGCATTCCCTGGCAATTTATGTGGTCCTAGGAATCCACAATTTGAGTGTCACAAAATCGTAAATAGTCATCATGGCAGTGTCTAGATTTTCTACAACAATAATGGTGATTGGTGACACCTGCTGTGGGCAAGGTAATTTTGAATCAACCAAGCTTAAATGAATATATACAGGAAAACAATATTGCAGAGTCCGGGACACATTAACAAACTTATACATAACTCCTAGATCAAATTGGTTGACATACATGTTAAGAAATTAGTTACAGAGTTCATATCACCGGGACATACTAACAAACTTATTTAGATCACCCTATGTGCTGTTTCATATGACATATTAACAAACATTCATAATTCCTTAATTTGCTGCATTCTTAATTATATGTTCAAGCCCATGGTCGTATACTTTAGTAGTCTAACAGATTGTCAAGTGCAAGTGCACCTGCTAAATTGCTTATTCATGTTACACACTAAGAAAATGTTGAACAGACCTCGCCCAAAATCACCTTGCCCAATTTTATGCTCCATACTGAAGTTGTGTGTAGCATCGCAAAGTTCTTCATACGAGAACTGTATGGATCTGTCAACCTTAAGTCCTTAATGCCCTCATCTTGTGAAGCACTGCCTGGAAAATGCAAGTGCACCTTGCCCATTTAAGTATAAAGACATGACAAGTTGGTAAAAACATACTATTTTTTTTGCAATTATACTTACAAAGGCATTTAATTATCAAAGCTAAACACTAACTTTTTAAGTAAAAAGACATGACAAGTTGGCAAAAACATACTATTGTGTTTGCAATTATAATTACAAAGGCATTTAATTAGCAAAGCTAAACACTGACTTTTTAATTCCTCGCAATTATAGCATACTATTGTGTTTGCAATTATACTATGGCGGTGTCCCCTCCATGGGCTGAGGCAATCCTGAAAACAAGAAAAAGAGGAATAGGACATATGTCAGTGAGGATGCATTGTTTGCTTGGGGACCAGTAAGCATTCCAGTAGGCACAGTTAAAAATTGATCCGAGAGAAAGAAATGGAAGGATAGTAACCAAACTTCACTCTAAATCCACTCACAAAGAATGGAGAAAGTGTAGTGCAATTAAGCTCTGGCATCAGTAATAACCATGTGTCTTAGTTTTCCAATAGCATTGGATAATTGAAAAGAAAAGAATTGCAAAATAAGCTTGGATTCACAGTTTCACAGTACACCTGGAAGGCAGCATATGCCCGAATAAAACTTAAACAGCGTTGACATGAACATACACTCAGACTAAAATTTAAACTTCATCGTCAGGGACACAGATGGAGTCATGCTTAATTTATTACAGTACCATTTTAGATGATTAAAATTAGAGCAGCTCCGCATACAAAAGCCATGGCACATCCGCACTACGAATCGAAGAAATTTGGTGTCTAATAAATCGTGGTAAATCATGCGTGACACATGAATGCTATCTACAGCTGACAAGGACAGGAAACATATGCAAACAAAAATCCAATAGAGGAAAAGTTCACTATTCCTTTTTTTCCTCTGGAGCACAGCCACAAAGCCCAGTACATAAACCAATGATCTGTAACCTTACTGAATGAATAAGAATAGATCTAGGCTAAAACCAACAATATACAACCCCTTTTGCAAGGGTACGAAAAGGGACGGGAACAGACTGCGGCATATGCACCCAACCAAAACCGTCCTACACATAGAACGCATACACAGCAGTGGCAATTAGGCCGTAGCATCAACAAACCATGTGTCTTCAGTTTTCTAATAGCATATGGACAACTTAAAAGGAAAAAAAAAGAACTATGAAATAAGCTCGGATTCACACTATACATGCTGAGCACCAATTGCCCAGTGAAATTTAAACATCAGTGACACGGATATATGCTCAGACTTGAATTTTAACTCCATCGTCAGGGACACATGATAAAATAAAGAGTAAAATGCACGAGCATTCCTTAAACTTGTCATTGAGTATCGCTCATGAACTTTGAAAATACATATTCGGGCCCATAAACTTGCCAAGATATATCATCTAAGTCCAAAGTGCTAGAAATACCCCTATGATTTTGACTTGTCAATGTGATACATGCCATTTTAGTAGGTCGTTTTGGGAACTTTGCACCTAGGTTATGAATATGCATTTTAAAGTCCATCCATCTAGATGACACTTCATAAAAGTTTACGGACCGTTCAGTGCATTTCACTCTAAAATAAAACTAAGCCGACATCACTGGCATAGAGCCTCCATGCCAGTGATGTTGGATGGAGCCATGCTTAATTTTATTTCTTTTTAGATGATTAAATTAGAGCACCTCAGTAAACAAAAACCGTGGCATATCTGCACTACAAATCAAAGAAACGTGGCATCCTAATAACTCATGGTAAACCATGCATGACACGTGAATGGCATCTCGAACAGGAATCTAACATGCAGCTGACCAAAAGAACAGGAAATGTATACAGATAAAAAATCCAATTTAGCATTTTTTTTCTTTGGGGCACGGCAAGTGTTATACAGCACAAATCAACGGCCTGCAAAACTACAACCCTACTGAACGAGAAAAGGTAGATCTAGGTTAAAACCCACGATATACACAACTTTTTTTGCTAGGGTACGAGGAATGGGGAATGGGCTGTGGCATGTGCTCCCCAACCAAAACCTCCCTACACGCCACGGCCACGAGCATTTCCGAATTGCGACGCGACCCCCGCGCGCGAGGGCACGGAGGGGCAGTACGCCGAACGCCTCGACTGGGTGCGAGCTACGACGGGGGGAAGTTGAGCGGCAGGTGTAGGGAAAAGGAGGAGGAGGCAGGAGAGAGAGTACGAGGATAGTACCAGAAACCCACGGCGGCGGAGAACCTGCGCATTCCGGTGATCCGGCGGCGCGTGCTCCTTCCTCCGGCCTGTGGAGCGGCGGAGTGTGCTGGGGGAGGAGAAGAGAGCAGCAGGTGGATGGAGTGAGTTATGGGCCGAGAAACAGAAGCACGCCTAGGGACTTGGACGATTGGCTTGGGCCGAGAAAAAAATACAGCTCGTCACATATGGGCGAGCCCAATAATAAAACTAGACCATTTCTTTTGTTTTTTTCTAGCCACAAAATCCACTTTTTTCCCGCTAAAACAATCCTCTAATTTTTCCCAGGCTCGTCACGTATGAATCGGTTTCACAAATCTACAAATTTATTTCTCACCAGGATCACCCAATTTTATTAGAATTTCACAAGTTGTCTACTCCCTCTGTCCCTTTATGCGTGTCGCTAGGGAAGCGTTTTCTCCTCGCAACTGAGAGGTGAAGGAACAAAACTATATCCAAGCTTTCATATAGCTGAACGATTTTTCTTGTAGTGATATTTCCAAACTTCAAGGTTGCTGATTGCTCCGCGCAGAGTCCCAGTAACATAAATATCACAGTTCTTGAAGATGAGAGCGTTCCGTGAAACCATGGTTGGCGAACTCAGACAAGGATCACATCCAACAGCCGGCAGAGTAGTTGATGATGAGCAGCTGACAGAACAATTAGAATCATTTGCAGCACCAAGTTGCACTTTTGAAATTTTGATGTGTGATATTTATCTCTTTTCCTAAAGTTGTACCTGTGGAATGTGGCTTTTGTACCTCTGTAAATACACGGTCTAGTTTGTTTACTCCTTTCAACCAAAGAAATGGATCCAGGTCCCCATTGCAATATCTGCAGCTTATACTTCAAGATACCATCGCAATTTGTGGTTTCCTGTGTCACTCTTGGCTGTCTGTACTCAGCTGCAGTTTACAATGTTGTCATGTTGATCTCAAAACGTATTGCTACAGTGGTACATGCATATCCGGAAACTCAGAACGAAATATGCCTCACATATTAATCTGAAAAATGTACCATTAACATAACTCATAACCAACTCCAACTTTGAAGGGAGTACATTCATGCGGGAAATTTTGGGCATAAAAAAAAGAGTAACAAAAAATGGGAGGATCATGCAAAGATATTGTCAGATATAATTAGGCAGCGAAGAAGTTAAATTTCTGTGAATCCCTCTAGCGAAATGGTTTCCCCTTCTAGTACTCGCAATTTCTTTACCGCACACACTGTGTCACTGTTTTATTCCAAAAACACTGTGTCACTGACACTAATTCACCGCCTAAGTTAATCCGTGTCAAGTCAGATGTCATCACCCATTATAAAATTTTAAAACACGCCCCCGTCGAGTCGGCCGTCGTCCTACCACGCTAGGGGGGCGGTAGAGTTTGGCCACTCCGCCACTGGACGTGTTTGACGTCTGCCTCCGGGAGGCCGAGACGCACCACGTGACCTTTGTACCAGCTGGTACCAAACCACCCTCTCTCTCTCTCTTCCCCGTCTTCTTCTCCCTCCCCTTGCCGCGGCGGTGGTGTGGTTCGCCTCCCACTCGCACTCACAGTCCGGCTCTCGAGCACACAGTTCCACTCGAACTCCGTCCGTATATAAACACGCCGGGGATTCCTTAACCCTCCCTCACGCCTCCGTCCGTCCGGACCCCGGATCCCACCACCGCCGCACTCCCTCCCTCTCTCTCTCTCTCCTCCCCCCAAAAGCTCCCCTGCCTGGATCTTCCTTGCCGGCGCCAGCCCAAAACAGAGCAGAATGGCGCCATGGTCGCCGCGGCCCCTGCTGGTGCTGCTCCTGCTGCTGTCCCTCCTCTGCTCCCACATTGCGCTCTCCGCCTCCGCCGAGCCGGGGAAGCCCAAGCCCAAGCCCAAGGCCTCCGGCGGCCGCAAGGCGCTGCTAGCGGCGGCGTCCGACGCAGGCGACGACGGCGAGGACGCGCCGGCGGCCAAGCCAGTCAAGAAAACCTCCGCCTCCGCGGGGGCGGCGGCGGGGAAGACCAAGAAGAAGCTCGCCGCCGACGGCAAGAACCAGACCAAGGTCGCCAAGCCCAAGAAGTCTGACTCGGCCGCCGCCGCCGCGAAAGGCGCCGCGGCCAAGAAGGCCGCCGGGAAAGCGGGGGACGCCGCCGTTGCTGCTAAGGTCCCCAAGGTAGAGAAAACCAAGGTCCCGAAGCCGGACAAGGGCCGCCGCCAAGGCCAAGGCCGGCACCGATTCCGCCAAGCCGGCCAAGGTCAAGGCCGACGATTCGGGCAAGCCTGCCAAGGCTGCGGGCACCAAGGCGAAGAAGCCGGCGAAGACGGCGAAATCTGAGGCCGCGGCGGGGAAGGCCAAGACGAAGCCGGCGAATTCGACCGCGGATTCCACCGCCAAGCCGGCCAAATCCGGCAAGAAGGCGGCGGCGGCAGCGGCAACCGCCGCCGCCGCCGACGCGAAGGCGAACGCCACCGTGGCGAGCGAGGCGGCGGCGGAGGAGACGACGGCGGCGGCGGAGGACGTGGTGTTCCTTGCGGAGGAGGCGGAGGGGACGGGGGACCTCATCTCCGAGTTCCGCGGCCTCCCGGCGCGCCTCCAGGAGACGCTGATGCCGGACCTGGCGCGGCTCTCACACCACTCCAAGGCCTACCTCACCGCGGCGAACGCCGGAATCGCCGACGGCGTGCGCCCGATCCTCGGCGGGCGGTGGGCGGCCGCCGCCGCCACCGCGGCATCGGTGGCGCTCCTCCTCCTCCCGCTCTTCATGCTCACGGCGCTGGTCCGCCGCATGGGTCCCTACCTCCCTTTCCTCCACCGCGCGCTGCTGCTGGCGCAGGCCTACCTCGCCATCTACTTCGCCACGCTCGCGCTCGCCTCCGCCGCCACGGGGCTCGAGCCGCTCCGCTTCTTCCACGCCGCGTCGCCGGCGGCGTACGCGTGGACGCAGGCGGCGCAGTCGCTGGGCTTCATGGCGTACCTCGTGCTCCAGATGGTCGACCTCGTCGCCGTCTTCTCCGGCGCCACGGCGTTCCCCGAGGAGGAAGGAGGCGGAGGCGGCGGCGGAGCGGACGCCGCCAGGGCGCTGGGGCTCGCGCAGATGGTGGTGGGGCTCGCCGTGGGACTGCATTACTACGCCGCGGTGTTCCACCGCGCCGCCGCCGGGGAGGCGCCCCGCGCCAACTGGCGCGTGTACGCCGTGTACGCGGCGTGCTTCGTCGTGGTGTGCGCATGCGCGCGCGCCGAGAGGAGGAAGAAGGCGTACCTCGCCGGCGCCGACGGCGCCGCCGAGGAGTGGAAGAAGAGCTGAGCAGAGTGAGTGACACTGTGACAGAGGGAGACACGGTAAAATCAGGACGCGGCTTGTGTGAAAAAGGGAACGCAATATGGCGGGAAGCAAAGGGCGTGAGTGTAAGAATGGCCAGAATTTAGGGAGGAGGAAAAAAAGGAGGGTACAAAAAGGAAAAGAAGAAGGGGGGAAGCTGTGATTTTCTTTTTCCTTTTCTACATTTGTTATTTATATGTCTCCCCTCTCTTTTCGTTTTTAGTTATTGGTTTGGGTACAGAGGGATAAAATTTGACAATGGGGGGCAAAATAAGGATTTCTATCGTTAGAACTGATATTATTAATGTGTAAGGAATTATGTTGCCCGGTTGGAAAATTCTCCCGAGGCGACTGACCAATGTCGAAATTTTGTGGTAAAATGGAGGTATGGTTTTTTGGCGGTGTTTGCTCACACGTGAAATGCTTCTTTGTGTTTGGGCACTTGAATTCCGTGAGAATTTTGCAAAGAAAGTCGTATCAATTTCTATGAGAAGGCAAACCCACGTGTCCTGTAATAAAACGAGTTCAATGCAATGCAGTGCAATGCCTCCCGACATAGCGCGTGTGTCTCTCTGCAGTTGTTTGCAGAAATAAATCTGCGTGATTTCCTTGACAACGATGGATAAACAAGAAACCATGGAATTGGGAATGGCCAATCGAGATGGGGACGAATACGAATGATTGTAGGAATTCCTTCCATGAGCTGTTTCGGAGAGCGAAAGGAGACGACGGGGTCGTTCCCCTCTGCTGGAAGGGAATGGGCTCCGCTTTGCTTTCACAAAAGCCCCCACGAGATCCTTGGGACGGAGTAGCCGGCTGTCATGCTCTGCTAGCACAGCCAGGTCGGTGCGTGTGTGATGCCATTGCCACCACTATAATAACTGGCAAAATGCAGAAAAGCCTAACTCCCTGCGACATCCATGATCCATCCCATGCTATCCGTCGAAAATGCAGCAGAGCCTAACCACGTTCCAACCCAACCATTTGACAGTGGCTCATGTGGAAAATGCAGTAGAGCCTAACCACGTCCCAACCCGTCACAATTTTCCTCGAGAGAATTCGGTAATTAGCCACCACAGATTTTTGCAATCTCGAGCGATTTGCTGCGTTCCTGTACGCTGTAGTATCATGCTCTTCGCTTGCAGCTGCAGTAGGCCTGCGGCAATCATTCACTCAGGTTCAGAGGGATGTCAATGTGCCATGGTCCATGGACGCGACAGATTCACCCAGCATGCATGCAGAGCGCTGAGCGCGCTGAAGACGTGAAATGCGCCATTGGGGACCGATCCCCAGGAGTTGGTGGCTCTTTGTCGTTCTGTTTGCCACGCAAGCGTGTCCACTGTAGCGTGCACCACGGCGGCAGTGCACTTTGCAGTGAAATTTGTCCCGGTTAACCGCTAGGCAAAGATCACAGTACGCTACTATCGTGGCCGTGTTTAGATGTTTCACGAAATTTTTTTCGAGTACGTTCCCTCACATGCATGGTATATTAAATGTAGTCGAAAAAAATAACCCATTATATGGATGGAGTGTACTTCGCGAGACGAATCTAATGAGCCTAGTTAGGTCGTGATTAGACAATAAATTGCTACAGTAACATGTGCTAATGGCGGATTAATTAGACTCATTAGGTTCGTCTTGCGATTTCCTGACAGAATCTGTAATTAGTTTGTAATTAGTCTATATTTAATACTTCAAATGTGTGTCCGACATACTGTAAATTTTTTTCGGGAAACATCTAAACGCGGCCACGGTCAGTCGGTTACAGTGCCAGCGCAAGTACGGGAAAGAAAATGGTCGGGATCCGTTCAGAAAACTGATGAGGGGAAGGAGGCCACACTAAGAGCCCGTTTGGCACAGCTTCTCCGCATCCGGCTCCAAGTACTGTAGCAGTACTGTAGATTCCTGTAGCGCGGAGCCGGTGGAGCTACGTTTTCCAGCTTCACCGGATCCTTCCCTCCCGCAGTTGACTGTAGCGTGAATCTGATTGAGCTCAGCTCCGTGCTACAGTGCAGCACAGTGCAGCACAGTGCCGACCACTGTAGCACGGAGCTGGATCCGCCCCAGGCGAATCCGTGCCAAAGAGGCCCTAAGCTGATCTCGCCGTGTTGACGAGGCCACACTGCACGCTGCGATGCCGCCGAACAACTGTTGACGTGAAGTAGTACCGCCATCACCATCATCATGGGGAGACATGGTAGCCTCCACGCCACGCCCGGCTGTTTGTTCGTCCGTGCCGGTACGGCCCCTCCTCGTCCGCCTATCTAGTTGTGGCGCGCCAGATTCCGTTAGGTGCGTCGCATTTGCTGCTGCACGTCCCATAGGAATTGAATCGAGTAAACTGGTCCGGACCCAAATTAACCTACCCGCCGTACATTTCCCTTGTACCGCCGGTGAAGTGACGCCGTGAATGGTGCTGTGTACAAGACGGTAGTAGCATCAAGTTATGGAGACCTGTCAATATTTATGGAGGCATTACACTATTATTGGTCTGAGTCTGTTTAGTGAGGCGATAATTGCAGATGGAAGCGCACGCGCACGAACAAGTTGGCGCACGGCCACCTTTTTTCCCATGCAGTTGCGTTCGGCGATCCCGTGGCGCACGGCCCTACGCTGTGGCCTTGTTCGCTTCGGTCCCGTCTCGTGACTCGTCCCATTTGCAAGCTCGATTTGCATGCATGGGATTGCACCGGCGCGCGGAGGAAAGTGGCCGAGCCCGTTGCTCCGATCAGGGCAAGCCGGCGAGCAGGGGAACATGACTTGTTCTGCTCTCCATTTTTCTTTTCTGGGGAGGACAGGGGAACAGGACTGGAATGGCTCTTTCATTATTGGCTCGTCCGTGATCAAGCTTTTAGGATTAAACAAAAAGGAAACAGCCAGTGCTACTGCTACCTGTAACGTGCAATGTGCGCTGGACGGATTATACCACGCCTGGGTGGGATTTGTTTAAGGATCGAGGTTGATGCTGGACGCACTAAGTACGGACGACCTTTTTTTTTAAGTAATGACGATGGTGATTGGTGAGACGTTCTATGATGGATGTTGGATGGTTTGTGTCGCTCGGGCCCTGCGAAATCTAATCTCTGTCAACGAATGGTCAACCGCCGCATGCAGTTGGACGCGACCTGCTCGCTGACGCTTGACGGCCACCACGGCAGAGGAGAGGAGAGCCTTGCGGAGACCTGCCGGAAATCTGGGCGAGCGCCATTAGCAAAAGGACGGGGAGCGCAATCAAGACGTCGCTCTGGAGCTTACCTACTCCACCACCGAGTTTTTTTTTTCTTTTTTTTGAGGGTAAGTTCAATTCACAGTGGGGCTGACCCTGACCGCGTGGGGTGCTTCGTGAGTCGTGACGCCGGTGCAGCGCCACGCGTGCCGAGAGCATGCTAATGGCATGGGCGCCCACCATAACCTCCTGTCACCTCTCTCTAAACCCTGGCGCCTTTTATTTAAAAAACAAAAACCCTGGCGCCCGCCCGTAACAAACAAAATCTGATGCCAAAAATCAACCCCCTCCACCAGCGCCCTCTCCTCTCGATTGTCTGCTTCCGCCGGAGCACAGGGGGCCGACGACGTACGCGGGCCGATCGTGATCGTGGGACTCGGGGGTGGTGGTTAATCCACTCTTAACGCGTGAGAGCTACGTGACGGTCTCGCTGCGGCTCAGATCTGCCGAGGCGGCGGCGCTGTTTGGGTCACAGGCGCGCGTCGGGACTCGGGACGTGACGAGGCAGCGTCGCCTTCCTCCCGCCCGTGGGGCCGGGCTGATTCCACGCGGTTTCATGGACGGCGCGGCGCGCGCGCGCACACCGGGATCCGAATCCGCCGATCCGTCACCGACACTCCTGCCATTTACTGCGGCTCGGCCCAACCAACCAACTCGCTGCTCTGCTCCCATCCCAGTCGAGCCCCTCTGTACCTGACGTGCTCCTTGTCCCTGGTCCGACGATGAGATGCCGCCGCAGTTTCCATCGCCGGGGCCAGCGGGCGGGCTCCGGCCTGAGAAGACGCAGCGATCCGACGCGGCACCAACCGGGCGGCGATGCGTGTGGGGAGTGGAATACCAAGGGAGTGCCCGTTGTAGATTGTGAAGCGAGAGCAAAACACACAGGGACAGCAATACCAAGGGCGGTGCTTATAGACTCGTGAGTCCTCACGTCAGGCCGAACACCGATGCTTCTATGGAGTTTGCCCAATCCCGATTGTTCAACACGCATTGCAAGTATTAATTTTTTTTTAAAAATTACACAGTACAACGTATACGTTCACAACATGCACGCACACTCACCCTTATGGACACACGTACGCTAACCCTACCCCTGTGAGCACCTTCGAAGGACTGAGCACCCGGCAGATCTGAACATTCCCGAATCCACCATTGGCGCCTCGTTGTCGACGGGAACACCGCTTACCGCTTCAACGTGGAATGCAAGTGTTAAGTAGGCTCTACACTCTTGCATCTTGTGGGTGTTAGGTTTTTGTTTTCACTAGTTGATCCAAAGGCCAACTAGGCCCTTGACTGCGTCCTGATTGGGGACGTCCAGTCCAAATAGGAGGCTGGTGGGCCCTCGTCGCGTAGCCCCATAAGAGTAGGTGGGGACCACGGCACTAAGGCACAAGGTTGGTCGCCATCAGCTATTCCTCACCGTGTCTCTAACCCTAATCCGATCCAGAGGGGGCTGCTAGCGGCGGGAAGCTCCACCAGCTGTCGTTCCCATCGACCACAACCTCTTCGTCGTCCTCAACTTCGGCACCACCTCTTCCCCGACCGTCGCTGCCCGTGCGCAGAGCTTCGCCAACGAACCAGCGATGGCCGACACCATCAGGAGGTCTGAGGTATGTCGGTCAAAGCAATCACCCGCTCGATTTACTCCTAGCCGATCCGTAGGTATTAACAGTGGGGTGCTTAAATCTCATCGTATGGCACCATAAATCAACTAAAAAATTAAATCTATAATCTCAAATTCTCAATTACTTATGATAAATTCCAATTTTATCTATAAATGTTCTATTGTTTTGTGCTAAATGTCAGTGAAACTGGTTGGCACCATCATTTGTCGTAGGATGTAACATGTGACCATTCTGAATAGGATCAACTCTTTGTTATGCCACTAAATGGGCTAAAATAGTCATCGCCGTATATTCTTACAAAATTGCTATGCCGCAGGGTCAATTACTACCAGCTTCGCCTGTAGTAACATTAAAAATAATTTATTGTATAGCATGGGAGGATGACTGATTTTTCTTTATACCACTGAAGTTGCACTCCAATAATACTGTACCAACTAAAATTTCATCCGCTAGGTTGTCAACCATGCAGTTCACATCCATTTTGGTAGTTTGCTATTTCCAAATTCCAACATTTTGGGCTAGAAGAAGCCCTCAAGCCAGCCACTCAGAAACCAAATACTGCATTCTTATTTTTTTGGGCTGATGGGCTCCTTATTGACATCCATACGAATTTTCACTTCGAGGACCTCACACAAGAAGCCCACTCTAGCACGGCCCACTACCATGCTGGCCATGCTGATAAAATGAAGCATCGACCACACTCAGTTTAAAAGCGAATGAACGATGCCACGATGGTACCAGTCTATGTGTAGTACATCGTACCCATGCTGCTGCGAAATCTTTGTCCCTTACGACGCCCGCCGTGCCCATGCACCTCTACTGGACATACTTTTCCTCGTTGCCTTGCTTGTGTTCCTCTCGACGCCACGATCCATTGTGCCACAATGCGAGAACATATCCCATGCTCCAAGGCTATCATGTGCTCCCGTGTACCCGTGATTAAAAACACATCAAGAAGTTCATAAATAATTCAACCAAAAATATGAGTGGACAGAGGAATACAACAATCCATATTCATACAAATTTTGAAATTGAACAAAATTTTGTGCAAAGAGAAATTAAAAAGAGAAAACCATCATGTAATCGGGTCGAGTGTACTGTTCATATGGATCCGCAACCCGTACTGATTCTTTTGCCATTTATCTTTTTTGTTTCTCTTTGCACAAAATTTTGTTTAAGTTCAAATTTTACATGAATATAGATCCTTACATCATCTATCCATTTATATTTTTCTGCATATTTTTAGTGTGTTATTTTTTGTGGGAGTATGGGAGCATGGGATACGTTCTCGCCACAATGCTACTTCATTATCTATCACTGTAAAAAAAGAACTGACTTTTTTTTGCAGAAATGAACTTGTGTTTCATTTTTTCCGTTAGATGAAAAACTTGGACTACATTAAAAATATCAGTTCAGTGTTAGCTCAATATCCCTGAAAATAACACATTTAGTCCAAACCGAATCTACCTTAGTTGGTTAGGTTTCTTGTGATAAAATCTATCTATGTAAGTTTCCTCTTGGGCCTCACCTTGGAGTCCTTCAGATGACGGCCGAAACCATGGTGAGCGTGGAGTGCTGGTGGTGCCCAATTTGTTTTCAGAATGCTTGAAGTGGAGTTCATGGTAGAGATCGACTCCGTGCGGTTTCTAGGCGATAGAGATTATATCGGGCAAGACAATCCAAACATCAAAAGCTTCTAAGAAGACGACAGATATATGGGTTTAGCTATTGCGCAAGGATCAAAGCGAGATTGAAACAAAGGGCATAAGAGAAGTCTGAAATTTAGTCTTTATAGATTTTTTTCTTAGTCTTTTTCTTTCTTGTCTTTTATGTTCTTGAGGCTGGAAGTCTAAGTACTCAGGTATCTAGCTATGTAGTTGGATTTATTTTGTTATACATTCGCATGTGAATGTTCAAGACCAGATATTTTCCTTAATATAGAAAAAGATCTAGGTTAGCTTGGATCCTCGACTGATAAAGCCATGAAGAAAACTAGAGGAAAATGGGGTGCAGGATAATACCAAGGGTAAAGCGCAAACTCTAATCAGAGCTGTGCTGAATTTTGGTCTGCCATTGCCTTGGATTGGTGCGCTGGAGAACAGGGGGCAGATAATACCAAGGGCAAAGGAAGCAGAGTCCATTAGCAATTTAAAATTGGCGAGAATAATTTTGATCATGTTATCAGATAAAAATAAGCTCTCGCGACTTTCTCTAAGAAAGTATCGCCTGTCCAATTCTTGAGCAACAGTGAACATGTTATACACGAGAAAAGTTTCATATAGCAGAAACTTTGGAATGATAACTGCTGTTATATTCTGTAGCTAGTATGCCGAGGGGGAACATAGCAGCCCTGTGAATGTTAATTAGGCTGCTTGCATTATTTTAATTAACATTGCCCGCCGATTGAATAGACCACTGTATTGCTAAACGAGAAAAGGTCCTTACTAGTATTGCTGTTTAGACCACCGTATCATGTCATAATAATAATAGCCTCTCCGTAGTCTAATTCCACTTGCTTCTCGATTCAAAATCAATAATTGCCGGCCAAAAAAAAAACAAGTCAATTAATCATACTAGCTACAGAATATAACAACAGTTATCATAAAAACCGCGTTCATATAGTGGACTTTGGAAATTGTCCGTTCTTTGGTCAACATTCGGCAGGCTTACTAAAAAATAGGGGTGGAGGGAACATTCTGCGGGTCTAATGGGACAATATATTCATTTTGACTCCGATGAGGGGTAACATGCTAAAAATGTGCAGTTGATTTATTTCTATATCTGTGAGATGATTCTTGTTCCATGTTTCTTATTTCAGCTGTCGACTTCAATTTATCATGCAAACTCAACTGTCATTTTCCAGAAAACCAGACTACTGTAGCTAGGTGACATACGTGCTCATCATCAACCTTTCGTTCGGTTGCTTCTGCTAGTTGAGTCTAGTTAACTATACTAGTGTAGCTAACTATCCAAGTGCGATAATATATAGTATGAGCCATTGATTAGTTAAACACACTACAAAATTGCTATATGATGATTCAAATTGTATTTTATTAACGAATTCAACATAATTCAGCTAGTAAGATTCCTTGTGGTGGAACATGCCCACCCAAGTTTAAAGTCCTCAACTCAGCATGGATTCTTGCATTTTTCTAATTTTATTCTAGAATTTAGCTGCTAACATTCTTTCAGTGGCTTTATCAATCTTGACATTTGCCGGCTCAGTCTTTGGATGTGCTTATAATGGTAAGGTTGTGTGTATAATCTTAAGGGTGGACGTACATGCATACATCTAAACATATGCGGTATTGTATTTCTAACAAAAGATTCTACTTTATTAGCTACTCCCTCCATTCCCTTAGACCAAGTAGTATAGCAGGCTGTAAACGGGCTAAATGCTGAGATGAAGGAGTGAGAAGAGGAAAGAGAAAAAAAGAGAGGGTTGTAAGCTTGCAACCCGCTTAGAGCTGTAACTGGGCTAAATGCTGAGGTGGAGCATTGAGAAAAGAAAAGAGAAGAGAGGTGGGTTGTAAGCTTACAGCCCGCGTATGCACAATAACCAAGAAAGTTTGTGAGAGAGATAAGTGGGCCATGTATTAATGGTGAAGGGCTTAACCACTATATGAGTGGGCTAAGAAAAGGCTGTAAAGAGCCCTTACAGACAGCAGTGGGTTGTATTATTAACCTTGCTCTTATGCATAAGAACCAAGAAACTTTGTGAGAGAGACAAGTGGGCCATGTATTAATAGTGAAGAGCTCAACTAGATGGGTGGGCTGAGAGAAGGCTACAAAGAATCCTTACAGCTAACAGCTGGCTGTATTATTAACCTTCCTCTTATGATAGGTCTGTTTGATCTTGGCTCAAATTTCAAGGGAATGAACCCTAGTTATCTCTTATTTAAACACATCATCACAAATTCTAATGAAAACTCCTCGGTTCCGATGACATTAACACCATGGCCCACATCAAAAATCGTTTTAACCAATCTCATTTCCTCCCTCCATTCTTGTTTTTTTCGTGCGTGCAAGTGGTGGAGTATTTGAGAGTGAGACTAAATATTGTTGTGCATCGGACCCGAGGCAATGGCCAAATAGTCCTATCATATAAGGATTTTTAAGATTTGAAAATAGTCCCATCATAAGGTCCAGTCTCAGTGGAAGTTTCATGGACACAATTACCTAGAGTGACACATCATCTAAAGATGTTTGAAACTATGATGAAACACCCTCTCTCAATGTAAAGTTTCATCTCTTGTTGTTCCCTAGGCTACATGCAAGACACAAGTTGTTTAGGTAACTGTGTTGAAAGGGTTTCATCACCATGAAACACATCTTATCTCTCTTTATTAATACATTGTCACATCATAAAAATAGTGACATGACAGCCTATTTAATGCCCATGAAACTTCCATTGAGACTTTATAGGACTCAAGAGAGGGGTGTTATAGGACTTCTTGTTCTAGGAGAGGAGATTAATTACGAACGTTTAAGGTAGAATTACGCTAGCTAATTCTATAGCAGTAGATTCATATATAGAGTAACAATCCGATAGTCATAAAGGTTCAAGTACAGTTGTGAGAAGGATTATATATGCACTCTGCTTTGTGATTGTGAGTTGTTCTTAAAATATGTATGGCCAATTCCGCCGAAATTTCGTCCTCTTGTGATCATGTCGTAGTCACTTAAATTCCATCATCGCTGCAGTAAGATCATGTTGTATTGACAATATTATTTGTGAATCCGTGCTCGTTAGACAATCTCACGAAAGGGCTGAAGCAGTCAAGCAGTGACCATGCTGTGTGACTCGGTATATGTTGCAAAGAGCGAATAAACGAGAATGGTACTTTTTTACTATTTTTATTTTTGTATAAAGAAATGGATCGGAGGTATACTAATAGGGGTGCATATAATCATTTTATACATCTTGTTAAAAACGTGGGCAAGTAGGGACACGGATGCCCACAACTCCATCCTAGCTACACAGCAGATTAATAAAGGTGGCGCTTCCTCTGAGAGAGTGTTTTGCCTCCAGTCCGTTATAAATAAGGGCCAGAAGCCCACACAACTCAACGTAGAGAGCATCATCAGATCGATCAACTATAAGCTCGCCCAAGCAAAGACTAGATCGATCGCGCTCGGTCGATCCGTACCGATCATATCGCCGCAGCCATGGCTGCACCCTTTCCCAAGGCCAGCAATGGAGAGGAACAGCAGCAGCAGCTGGTCTGCGTGACCGGAGCAGGCGGCTTCATTGGGTCGTGGGTGGTGAAGGAGCTCCTCCTGCGCGGCTACCGTGTCAGGGGAACTGCAAGGGACCCTGGTGAGTGCACGCAGAGGCATTGATCGATCCATGGAATTTGCTCTGGAAATACTACTACCTTCGACCTCCGTTTTTAAATATATATGACATTTAGAACAAACCAAAATTAATAAGTTTAAAAATGAATAAAACCGGTTGTCATATAAACATCATATATTCGAGAACGGAGAAAATACAAGTCTGCTAATTAAGTATTATCCCTGCGATGTTTATGTGTATATGCATGAGTAGCCGACAGCAAGAACGCGCACTTGCTTGCGCTGGAGGGCGCGGAGGCGAGGCTCTCCCTGTGCCGCGCCGACCTCCTGGATCCCGAGTCCCTCCGCGCCGCGTTCCGTGGCTGCCACGGCGTCTTCCACGTCGCCTCCCCGTTGTCCAACGACCCTGTACGTCTGTCTCGTCTCTGTTCATCGTCAGCTCACCAGTTTCAAGTTTCATTCTTCTCATGATCCATGGCAGCATATGCTGACGTATGTACGTGTACGCTCGCCTCTCCGTGCAGGAGCTCGTCCCGGTGGCCGTGGATGGCACCCGGAACGTCATGGACGCCGCGGCGTGCGAGGGCGTGCGCCGCGTGGTGCTCACCTCCTCCTACGGCGCCGCGCACATGGACCCTCGCCGGAGCCCCGACGCCGTCCTCGACGAGACCTGCTGGAGCGATTACGACTTCTGCACACGAACAGAGGTACGTCAGCCTCCCCTCCGATCCCTCTCTCTTCTTCTGTCAGGAACTCAGGATTGGAGTACTGAGTACACATATATAGTATATATAATATGTATGTATATGCTCACCAACATCGAAAATATTACAAACGTGTAGAACTGGTACTGCTGCGCCAAGATGACGGCCGAGATCGCAGCGACGGCGGCGGCGGCGAGGCTGGGCCTGCAGCTGGCGGTGGTGCTGCCGTGCATGACCGTCGGCCCGACGCTGCCGCAGCAGGGCCCCAGCTCGAGCAACCTCCACGTCGCTCGCTACCTCACGGGCGCCAAGAAGGCCTACCCCAACGCGGTCGCCGCGTACGTCGACGTCCGCGACGTCGCACGCGCTCACGTGCTGGCCTACGACTACGAGGCTAATAATAATAACAAGGGCCCCGCCGGGACGCGCCGCTACCTCTGCGTCGGCGCCGTGCTGCACCGCGCCCAGCTCGCCGGCATGCTCAGGGAGCTCTTCCCGCAGTACCCCGTCACGGCAAGGTGTGAAGACGACGGCAAGCCAATGGCGACGCCGTACAGGTTCTCCAACCAGAGGCTCAGGGACCTGGGCCTGGAGTTCACTCCCTTGAAGAAAAGTCTGCACGAAGCAGTGATATGCATGCAAGAGAAGGGGCACCTATATGTCATCCCAAAGCAGACACGTGCAAACTTGTAACTCAATAACTAGCAAGTTGACCAGCGCAAATAGCGCGGGTAGCTAGCATTTCTTATGCTAATATTTCGGTTTTTTATTATAAAATAAAATATGCAAATACTGTTGTATAATTATACATGACATTGTAGTTGTTTACTGTTAAAGGAAGAAGAGCGATCCCAAGTTATTTTGGGGTGTCGTGTGCTTGAAACAACGATTATGGAGATTTTTGTTTCAAATGGGTGGTCTTTTAGTAATAGAATTTGATTTTGAATATGGCCCTAGAAAGTCCGCAAAACTGAACTGTCCTTTTTTTATCTTGGTCTGGAATTTGCATCTTCCTTTAACTATATGTATTGTTGATGCAGCGACTAGAATACTGAAATATATTTCGTTTCTATTAAAAAATTGTAGCTGTTTTATTCTAGTGACTAGGGCTGGACGCCGAGCCGGCTTGGCCTGGATTGTTAGACTATTGAGCTGGCTCGGCTCAGCTCATTAACAAAACGAGCAAAAAAGTTAGCTCGGCTCGGCTCATTAGGCTCACAAGCCAAATGTAAATTTACAATCACCACCTTAACATATATAAAATAAAAAAATAGTTATAATAAAGTTATAAAATCTAAAATTCATTGTGCATTGCTTAACTCAACTATGCATGGTTTGGCTCAACTTGCTCGACTCTCTTTGTTAAGTCCTTACCCTTCTAGCTTGGTTAGCTCGTCAGCAACTCACAAGCTGGCTCGAGCGAGCTCATTATTCAAACGAGAAAAATCAGAAGCTTGGCTCGTTAAAAATTCCACCGAGCCAAGCTGAGTTAAGCCAGCTCGCGAGTTCTTAGTTTCGCGTCCGACCTATGACCCAAATAAATGTATCGCCCATGATTTTCTTCATGACTATATTATAGTTTTGTGGTGTATTATTTTTGAACATGGATTTAGGAGAAAAGGGAATACATTACGTAAAATATATATTTTTAACCTGGTATCAATACTTTTAGAAAATTTCAGCGTAAATTTATTTTTGATTTTTTTATCAAGGATGTATATTTTTATTTGAGAGTATTTGTTATGGTGATAATTTCCTTAGTTTTTAAAGAATATCTAGATAAATTTCCAAAAATAATAATTAAATTCATTTTTTAGTTTGATCAGTTTTTTCGAGAAGTTGATGAGCTTTGGATGTTCTTGTAGTTTGTACTAGCAGAAAGGCACGTGCCACAGACACGCATATAAAAAAAATACTAAATTAATGATGTAATCAATATTGACTCTTGAGATTAATTTAAATTAAATTAGTATAGATTATTCTTTCTTATCTTCGATCCACGGTTTCCACAGCCCCATGCCCCCATGTGTGTGTATATATATATATATATGCTCGCCTTGTCTTAACATTGATGAACCTTTTTCCCACCATAAAAATTTAATAAATTTACTATTGCCGTAGCACGATACAACCTTTTCTGTCGCAAGTTTGAGATTGTTTAACACCCTTTTTTCAGCTTCATGTTGTGGGCTCCACCTAAATACCCAAACTGTAACACCCTCAAAATTGAGTAGAATTAATTTAGGATTCATTCAGATAAATACTAGATCTATTAGGAAAATAATAGATTTAAAAGGAAACAAATATAGAAAACAACCCATAAATAACCAAAGGGAAATAAAGGGATGCTCTATAACTTAAGTGTTTTCTAGGACCCAAAATAAACCTCCAAACCCTAGAATAAAACTAGAGAGGGTTTGGTTTGTTGAAATCAAACTCTGTTTAAAACCCCTTTCAAATAAATAGGAAACTATTTAAAACGTTAAACGGGCCAAAACCCCGCATCCGGCCCAGCTCACCCCGTCAGCCCACCAGCGAAGTCTGGTTTCTCCCCTCGAACTCCCAGCCCCAATCGCCTTGCCCCCCTCTCTCGGCCGACCGCGGCCCAGCTGGTGCCTGTGGCCCAGCTCCCTCCCTCCTCCGCACGGCCCGCGGCCACAGCGGCCCGTGGCCCAACATCCCCCGCTCGCCTCACGTTTGCTCGGCCCGCGTACGCGCAGCCCGCTTCCGCCGGATGACATCAGCTGACGTCATCCATCACCTTGATGCTTCTTCCTCCCCGCGCCGCCGCAATCCGCCGCCGCCGCCCGATCCGCGGCCGTCGGCCAGGATCGACCCCAGGAGGGCGCGCGTGCCGCGTGTCGCCACCCCCGGCCTCCACCGCACCCGAACAGCGGCGCCGACCACTCTTCGAGCGCTCGAAGTCGAGGCCGCCGCCGCCGCGGTGACGCCATCACCGGCGCCACGCGTCTCCGCCTCGCCGGCCGCCCTCCTCCCCTCCAAGCAACGTGGCGGCCTCCGGCGCACCTCAGCCACCTCCGTCCGCCTATAAAAGGAGGACCTCGCCCTTCCCTCCCCGGCACAGGCGCAACCCGAGCTCAAACCGAGCTTCGTTCCTCCCCCACGCACGGCCACGCCGCTCCGCCACCCCTTTGTCCTTCCACTGAACACCGCCGTGCTCGCCGTGCTCTCCGCTCTCGCCCAGTGCAAACCGTAGGGCCGGCGGCGAGCCACAGCGCCGTCCTGGCGCTGCTCTGCCGAGCCCCGCGGTGGCGCACATGGCGCTCGCGGTGGCGCCGCCTCCCCCTCCCAAGCCGGTGCCCCGCCGTCACCTGCCGTCGCCCCACCGTCATTCCTCTCTCTGCGTGCAACCCGACAGGTGGGCCCGGGCCATGATGGCGTCGTCCCCCACCGTTCGCTCCCTCCGCCTCGTGCCCGGTGCACGCGGTCCATATGGACCGAAGGCTCTGCGAGCGCCCCGGCCCATGGCCTGGCGCACGGCCTCCCGCCACCGGACCCCGGGTGGACGCAGGTCCACTAGACCGTCGGCCCAGCGGCCGCGGTCCACCGCGCCCACCGCGCCAGCGCACCAAACAGTGCGCATGGCAGGCCCCACAAGCCCACGTCGCACAAGCCCACGTCGGCTGGCCCACCCTGCTGCGTCAGCCCCTAGCTAATTGCTAGGTACACCCCGGTAAGTGTACACGCAGGTGTATTTAGAGCCCTTCCTTACTTCTAAAAATTCCCCAAAATTACCCAAAAAATACTAGGGATATTCCTAAGCCTATTAGTGCCATCCAATCCTTTTTAGCAAGTCATTAGAGGCCAAATCCAATTAGGGTAGTTTCTAGCCAATAAAAAGCCTCCCTCGGAGTACCCAGAAAATCCCCCTTTCTCTGTCTTAGCCCCATAAATCCCCAATTAATTCCCATAAATATTAGGAATTATTCTAAGCATTTTCATATGCTTAGTTCCCTAATATTTATATCCTAAGCTTAGCCATGCCTGTAAACCCCCCCGAAACCTCGCCGTTACGCCACCCGTAACCCCGTCGTCCGACCGACCGTCATTAAACCCCTAGATTTCAATGAAACCCTAGCCATCATACTGCCCAAAATAGTGTAAGGACTTTCTAGAAATCCATATCTGGGAATTATTCTTTATAAATCTATATAATTCTCGAAATACTGATAATCACCATTCCAGCCATCTTCCGAGGAATTATTTAATAATTCTCTTACAAATTCCCATCCTTTAATCCATTGGTTATTCTATATAATTAATGGATTATTAATCCAACCCCAGCCGTTAGAAGAATCCTTTGAATCCCCGCCTTGTTTCTATTCCTTTTTTCTTTTACGATTTGATTGATGTATTGTTATCCTGATTGTTATTTTATGTGTATTTATCGATAGCATGACCGGGCCCGACGAGGGGCGAAGCTCCAGAAGGCCCGAAGCCCAGCCCGGTCAACATACGATGCACGCCTGCGTAAGGAACGACTAAGGATCGACAATGAAGGCAAGTCTCACCAATAATATCACCCTAATCATTAAAGTTTACCATTCCTGCAGCTTAAGCTATGAGGAGGCATCACGTGGGTGAATGCCTGGCCCCGCTGTAGTTATAGGATGCTGATTGGGAGTGAAAGGAAGATCCCAAGGAAGGAGATTCTGTCCTAAGAGCCACTCTGATCCCAGCTAAGGACCGGTTCGTGGGAGAGTCTTTCCAATCCCCTGTACAACCACGCATGCCAAAAAGGTATGGCCTTCGGGAATACCTATTTATGTGAGGTCTTGACTCACACCCCACTAGTCAGCACTAGTAACCTGTCCCAAGGGCCACAGTGGGCAACGGGTATGCTGGAGACAGCCCCAGACAGAGGGCTGGGACTGGTCGGCACGGGTCGCATGTGACAGGGCTGGTAGGGCCCAAGGGTGATGCAGAGGCATGCCCTTTATATACAAGGTGCACCTATTCCCCGGGAAGGTCCTTTTGTGGACAGATATGCGATTCCTGTTTAGACCCGAGCAGCACCCGTGGACAGAGCTAGTGATTGGCTGTCTAGAGATAGACGCCAGTGGACACGAGTCTCGTAGGTCGACGCCCGCCTTTCGCGGAGGTGGGAACAGACCGAATGCGTGGTAGATAAGTACAACCTCTGCAGAGTTAAAATCTATCTGGATAGCCGCAGCTCTCGGCATAGAGCCGATTTGGTCAAAGCCCCCACTGATTAGATTTACTTTATTGCATGGGAAACCCGGACGGCAGGAGCGCCGATGACTGGGTTCTGGGCTTGATACCGGGACTGGCAGGGAGGAAATGCCCCTCCAGGCCCAACCTTCACATTTATTTAATTTAATATATTATATTATTGAATTTGTGGGATTTGCTGGGTATTCAATTCTGAATACTCACTCTTGCTTTCATTGTCACACAGGTTTAAGTCTCCAGGGCGATGAGGTGCTACAGCCCATTCCGGTGGAGGAATGAAGTGCCTACCCGCTCTCCGCTAGCTAAAACAAACGGTGTTAAATCTGTTTAAAATTATACGTTATTTACCTCTTCTGATACTAATCTGTGATAAGATCTGTATCAGCGGCCGATCCAGGACCTGATACAGGTAATCAAGGGACGTCCCGGTAAGGGGTCCCCACACAAACTCTATCAAACTTTATAGTATCTAACTCCATGAAGATGGAGGCCTTCCCTAATTAATTTTTGGTAGTTTTGACACATAGAAAGGGGTGAGCTACTCCATTATGAAATTTTTTGAGTGGAGCCCAAATTTTTTGTAGTGGAGCATGCTAAAACATGCCTTCCCTCTCTCTTGCCTTTGCTCCTGAGGAACTCTTCATGCTATACCGCAATCCTAGAGGACGTGTGTCTTCCCCGCTCATCAAGCACTACTTGCATCTTTCTATGGATGGGCGTGTACGTGAAACATCGATTTTGAGTGGCTTTCTTCTAAATCACATTGCTAATATGCCATGGCTACTTGTTATTCTCTCTTAAAATTTTCAGCTTTACACCAGTCATGCAACCATAGCGATACTTTAACAACAATAAATACATCACCACTTGCTGCTTCTCGTCATAGGTACTTCCCCTGTTCTAAATTATAGGTCGTTTTGGCTTTTCTAAGTTCATAGATTTTGCTATGAATCTAGACATAACGTTTATCTAGGTGCATAATAAAAATGATGAACCTAGAAAAGCCAGAATGACCTATAATTTGGAACGGATGTAGTATTGCCTAATGGTGATCACCCCTCGGTGGCGACAGCTATGCTGGACCTTGTTACTTTGTTAGGGTGATATACTTGACCTCCCATCCTAGATGGAACTAAGTCGTGGGTTGGATATGGTTGCACAATCAAACTTGCTATTGTACCTTTAACATATGTGCTCATTATCATTGTTGTTCTCTCCAAGTCGAGCGCTAGCTCTCATTGCTTCCTGGATCTTAGGCTCTTATCCCCAGGTCTTCTTCATTTTTTTCCTTTTAAAAGCTGTTCTTATTAAGTTGCACGGTTATAGAGCTCGACTAGAACTAAGTTGGACTGGTTGAGGAGTAACTGGAGATGATGGACTTTATCCACCTGATGATAGGGAGCGCCCCCTAGTGACAGGAACGGTGAGAATGGCATGTGTCCAATGCAAACATTATTCTCTCCATTTCTGTCACCAGG
Organism: Urochloa ruziziensis; assembly: GCA_015476505.1. Classification (NCBI taxonomy): domain Eukaryota; kingdom Viridiplantae; phylum Streptophyta; class Magnoliopsida; order Poales; family Poaceae; genus Urochloa; species Urochloa ruziziensis. The sequence continues at coordinate 39,141,301 of CM027124.1, forward strand.
TGGCTACTCCCCCGTCATCAAGTGGTAATATAGTTCAATCAATTGCTTGAGTACATTATTCCAATCGAGCTCTAAAACCGTACAAAAATATGAGCCAATCCATCATCATTTGCATATTTTTGAAGAATTTACAAAAAAAAACATGCTCATTATTCTCACTAAAAATCATGCTCATTCTCTCGAATGAACTCATTACTAAAAGTTTCCCTCGAATTAAAGTATTGATTCTATATAGCTCAAATGATGTATAAATAAAAAAATGACCCTCTTTCTAAAATTCACAAATTTCTCTAAGTATAAAGCATGAAACGAAGCACAAGTACCGCGGAAGAAGAGATAAGGAAGTTGCTAACCTTTTGCGCACTTGGAAGAGAAAAATTCCAAAAAAATAGTGAAATCGGGCAACACCTCCCCCTCTGTGGCGCCATGGATGAGAGAATGAGCTGTCGGGTGTAGAATGAGCTTGGACTCGGGGAAGAAAAAGATGAGCACAGACTTGCGTGAATTTAGTACCGGCTCGGGACACCAGCCGGTAACAAACTTAGCAAATTAGTACCCGTAGGTATCCCAGCCGGTACTAAATTGCTCCCACCTGAGGGGCCCGACGGTCGGGGCAATTTAGCACCGGTTAGGGATACCAACCGATACTAAATGGTCTAGGTGTTTCTTCATGTGGCGTGTGTTAATAGAGCTTACTCTAATGATGATGTTGTTGTGATTGAATTGCGTGAGGCCAATTGTAGTGGCCTTATCATTGGGCGGCCTATTCACATAAGCTGGGGTCTGTAGAAGAGAATTCCTTACAAAATTCTGCAAAGAGATTGGTTCACACCCAGGACCTCTAGGCCACAAATGGAGAGTTTTACCACTCCCATGTGGGAGTATGGATCACACGCGTATGTATCATGCACGTAATAGTGTGTTTCCTACTTTTTTTACTTATTAACCCTAATCACATGAATCTATCGCTAATCACATGCATGCGCGTGTTTCCTTTTTTTCTTCTTCTTCCCTGGCACGTGATTTGTCAAAAAAAGAATGACAACTATTTTTTTCTTATAGATAATTTTTCACCCTACGAGTATGGATCACACGCACACGAATCATGCACATAATAGCGAGTTTCCTCCTTCTTCTTTTTTTCCTTAACTGAGCAACTCCAATTTGACATGCGAATGTGTTTGTCTAGGGGTCTTCTGGCCGCTCCTATGGGCGTGCAAGCTCTTGTACAGGCCGACGCTCCTACCTCCCTGTCGATCTCCCTCGCAGCACTCTCTTCATCTTTGTCGATCTCTCCCGCTGCCGTGGGGCAGGGGTGACGGGCTCGGCGCGGGAGCGGCAAGGGAGGGGCGTGGGCGCGAGGGTGCACAGGAGGCGAATCGGCGCAGGAGAAGGGAGATGGCGAGGCGTACACGCTCGACAGAAATACAGAGGGAAGACGAGCAGATGACGAGCGGGATGGAGAAGCGAGCATGTTTGACTGATGCCAAAATGGCCGATTTGGCGATTTGTCACCTAATAACAGTCCAATAAAAAACGCCGGCGAGCATGTTTAACAAAAACAAACCTTTTCAAACCGGTGCCTGGCCGGGCCGGTTCACCTGGGCTATACTGTCAAGGCCCAAGCTGGCGAAACATTTCAGGGCCCGAAGCTTTAGCTTTCTACTACTAGCCCAAGGATGTCACGAAGTGGGTCCGTTTTTTATCCACAACGGCAGCATCTCGGCGAGACGGGCAGATGGCGACGGGCGAGGCAGCGGCGGAGGGCGCGGAGGCTCAGAGAGTCAACGGCGCGTGAATGGCGAGGCTTTCGGGGCCTGCTGCTCGGACGTCGTGGGCGGAGGAAGCGCGGTGGAGGCGAACCCCGCAGCCGCGAGGCCGATAAGGCTAACGGCATCGCAGGCCAACAGTGAGTGCTGCTCTTGTTCTGAACATTTCCTCTTTGAATTACCCTTCTGAATTTTGAAATCTGAACTTGGGCGTCTGAAACTGAAACTTCCTTTATTGCCGTTTGTTGCGGATTTGTTATTTACTTTGTTCAGAGAAGTTATTATAATTTAAGCCACGATGTTGCATCCTGTAAAAGATTACTGCCCGTTTGTTTTTCTCATTCGGCAAGTAGCAAGAGAACTGGAGATATAGTTAATTGGCACAAGTATACATGAACAGAGGGAAGCTGTATATTAATTGATTGAGGGTATCTCCAATCTATGTAAAAAATAAAAATAGATTAATCTTACTTCCAACTGCAAGGACACAAATAAATGTTCGTTTCAGATCCAGGAACTGCAAACCAAATTGTGAGGTTAACCCTTATGCTTTTATATGCAATGTCACTATAACTCAGCATAATTTCTGCAACGTTGCACTCTCTAGTCTGAGCCACGGTTTGCGTCATTCCTAGACAAATCAGAAATATGACACTTGATTTTACACTTTCACAACAGTACAACACAGAGAGATGCTCCACTGAGATATGGTTTTGAGATAGCTTTGTGGATCATGTTGGAGTATAAGTGAATTGCCCACCTTTCCCTATCAGCTTAAGCTTTTGGGTTGAATTGGTTGGAGCATGCAACTCAATATGGTATCAAAGCCAGAGGTCTCGAGTTCGAATCCTGGCGGGCGCGATTAAATAAAATAATTGCAGCCCACTCCAATTTCCACGTATGCGGCCTAAGGGAGCCTGCACGTGAGGGGGAGTGTTGGAGTATAAGTGAATTGCCCACCTTTCCTATCAGCTTAAGCTTTTGGGTAGAATTGGTTGGAGCATGCAACTCAATAGATCATATATTTATATAGATACTCCTATGCTTCGTGATCTAGAATTGCAATCTGTCGAACTTAATATGTAATTGTGACATAACTTTCCTTTAAGTTTCTTCTCTTTATGCCAGAAACAATGTTGGAACTTGTATTTCACATGATATTTTCCCCATTTGTAAGAAGTCCTAGCAACCTAGAAGACTTGTGTATTTTGAAATCAACATTAAAACTCTTACAAGCTAGCATAGTAATTCTCTATTTGTACTTTATATTTCTCTCCTCCAAGTCACTACTTACAATGTAATTATCTGGAATATTAGTGAAGCTTGACATTTGCAATCATTGGATAATTTCAAGTTAAATGTATGGCAAAAAGTAAGCCACCACATGCAGTTGTTGAAAATTAAACACTAAGTCCCACAATGCTAGTTCCAGATGTCATTGATTCCTCGTATGGTGAACTGGTGATGGTATGGTCACGGTAAGGGGAACATTTTTAACCATGCATAGTTTTGTTTTCCCTCTGAAACTAATACCAACTTGGACATTTTCCAGTGACACTGACATATTTATACCTTCATGTAAATTGTGAAGAAATTTTCGAACATATATCTTGTTTTGTGGATAGAGTTACCATAATATACAATGCTAATAAGATACTAATTAAACTGGTAATATCATAAGGAGGCCTGATACGTAATGGCATTTAGCTAGTTTTTACTAGCCTAACTTTCTAACTATAAAAAAGAGTTTCTTGCCTTATGGACGTTTTGCCTATTCAGGCTTTCTGCCTCACTGCTCAGGAACAAAATTTGATAACATAATCTGTATCGAAAACCATGTAACACCATCAAGAAATGTATTGTAGAGTGCCTGAATAATGTAGGATTAATTTTATCTATACCACTGTAATTTTGCCAGTGAAATATGCCGCTGTACTGTCTGGTTGGAGCACTCTGCAGAGAGCATGCTATTTTCCACAGTGCTTGCTTTATGTTCACCAAGACAATGACACCGGGATGACGGCAAATGCATCACCTGTTTTAGTCATAACCCCCAAAAGAAAACAGAATGAATACTGGTGCAGCAAACTGTGTTTGATACACAACTTCAAAGGAAGAAAAAAGAAATACTAAAAACCTTAAGAATCTTACCCTGTCATGTGGGAGCACCATCTGGTTGGTCTGCAGTACCATTGTCCTGTTCCTCGTCCTCTACCATATCCTCTTCCCCAAATATATGGATTTCATTCCTTGGACGGTTGGGAAGGAGGGCTGCTGCATTTGTAATGGTGGCCTTGGCAGCCTCCACCTCCCAAAACATTGCACCCCGACAATTAATACTGACCCAGAGACATTTGAGGGAGGAAAGGAGGCTAATGCCAAAATCAAAGTTGGCTCCATATGTGGATACTGTATCATGTACAGCGAATCTAAACCAAAGCCGGTTGAGCCTTGGCATTGCACCTGCTTCAAATATCAGGCTCATTTTTGCCTTCTTCTTTTTCAAGTACATCGAAGGGCGGAAATGAAAATCCTCGAGACACTTGAATCCATTGGGGCTGATAGTGAGCGATTCCTGTGGGTATTCTGCTGTGAAAATTTGGAGACAGCGTAGGGCAGGCAAGTCTTTGAGCACATCTACGTCTCCGCCTCCCACTTCTTCTATAAAAATAACTAAGTTGGTGAGTACTGAGAGGTAGGATATCCACTTTGGGAGCCTAGTGAAAATGACGCTGTTGTTAGACGTCCGCATATGACATGGCTAAGGGCACAATGAATCGAACAAGAAATCCATAGAACAACGTTCCGTAGTCTCAGTCCTCAGGGAGTGGAGGTTTCTTTCTCCAAGATTACAGAAAGATGAGACCAAAGATTTCTTAAAGCTTCCCTCATCATTAATTGCATTATAACCACACCACTTAATCCCAAGCACCTTCAGTTTGGTTAAGTTTCGTAACTCCTGCACAACTTCTGGGGAGTTTTTGCTGGCATCCAACATTGAAAGCTCCTCTAGAGCTGTCATGTCACCAATCCCATTTGGCAATGCTACACCATTGGGCACACATAGGCGCGCTAATTGGTGTAGTTGAGAAATGGTTGCTGGCAGTTGTTTTATTCCAGTAGCTCTGAGATCGAGTGTTTGCAAATGTTGTAGCCTCCCAATTTGGCTTGGGATCATACTAATATTGCTATTGTAGAGACTTATATACCTCAAGTGGCTCAAACTTCCAATATTCTCAATGTCTCTGTCTTCTAGGCTAGGACAGTTTTGTATGTCAAGGACTCGTAAAACATGAAAATCCAAGAGAGATGGTATCTTCACAACATCACCAAATACAGTAAATGACCGAACTTGAGACAAGCTGTTGGCCCCTAACCAGAGACTTTGTTCTGCACATTTTCCCTGGAGCGAGAGACGCCGAATTTTGTTAGCCGAAGGTGTCAGCTTATGATCAGCCATTATAGTAACAAAATTTCTTTAACTGATAATGAGATAATAAGATCAAACATTATATCATGCACCCGACAAGCTCTTGGCCTTCCACTGTAGTCAGTGCCTACTGGTTCGATCATGTTTCTATTGATGAGCTCACTAAAGTAGTTTTCTGCAGTATCCTCTAAGTGTTGTCCTTGTTGTTCTGCAATAAATCCTTCAGCTATCCATTTTCTTGTTAAACACAACCGGCCTATCACATGATCTTCTGGAAATATGCTTAGATGCAAGAAACATATCTTCAAATAGTGGGGTAGATCACAATAGCTAAGAAACAGTATCCTTTTAACAAGTGCCAGCTCATGATCTTGTTCAAGTGCAGATCCAAGAGAATTCCGCATCCTCTCCCACTCCCTTTTAGAGATTGGTTTAGTTGCTAATAGGCTAGCAATATTAACTATAGCTAGTGGCAAGCCACGACATTTTCTTAGTATACCATCAGTAGCTTCTTTCAATTCAAGAGGGCAGTCATCTTTGTGGTAGAAGATCCTTTTCAAGAACAAGCTTTTCGAGTCGTCACTATCAAGGGGCATCATAGGGTAAACATATTCTCTGTGTGGAAAGCTACAATATTTAGCAACATCTTCAATTCGTGTAGTTGTGATTATTTTACTTGCATTGTTGTTTTGGGGGAAAGCACATTGGACTTCTTTCCAAGCTTGTTTGCTCCATAGGTCATCAATTATGACAAGGTACCTACCAGGCAATTTGTTGAAGATGAAGCAGTGCATTAGTAGAAATCCAAGGACTGTGTGAAATCACCACTAAATAAATAAAGAAAACTTGAACGGGTATATAAGGAACTATGGACTCGATAAATAGCATTTTGCCATACTAGCATACATGAGCATACTACAATAAGCTTTATAAATCTACATGTTACTGCTAAACTTTAAAGAGAGATCCTAACGCTCAAACATATGCTTCCACTTAGCCAACAAGGATTTTGCAATAGTGTGCATATTATTGGGAAGCTACTTTGTCAAGCAGTGCCAAATCCAGTACCTGAAGCGCGCTTGCCTGCCTGTGTGTGTTTGTTTAAATGTGGGCTTTAACCATTTTTTCTGTAGACTAAGTCTTCAAATCTGAATTATGTTTTCTTATCCTTTTTCTAATAAAAGAACTATTTTGATCTAGCTGTTGGGTGTTCTGCAGTAAGGTAGGGCAAACTGAGTTGAACCTGAATATATGTATTGTTTCAAGCTACATTTGTTGAGCTATTTCTTTTGGAGAAGCCAGAAATTCAAAAATGTTCTTATTGCACAAGTTCTCTAATAAGTGCAGCATAAAAAAAACATGTCACTTTCATGTATTATTGCGTACCTTTTATTGTCAAGGTAATCCCTGTTCATCTGCACAAGCTGTGGATATTGTAATGTTTTGAGATTAAGATCTTCCTGTACCCTTGCAATATCTTGATTTTGGTCTGCTGTGATTGGACTGCTCTTAAGAAACTGCAATAGTGTGTCTTTTAGAATCTTATTGACATTAGGGCTTCGGGTCACAGACACAAATGCCGCGCAGTCGAATTGATTCCGAACCTTCTGGAAGACCTGATTAGCAAGTGTTGTCTTGCCTAATCCCCCAAATCCAACAATTGACACAACCTTACGTGCTGTGTGCAAACTAGTGCCATCGGTGAGCCACTGAACAAGCTTGGCCACTTGGCTATCTATACCCACAAGTCTATCTGCCTCCTCAAAGAGCGCAGGCAACCTGGGATCGATTGCCAGAGACTTTGGAAACAAAGAGGATGTATCGATCTTATACCTTTTGCGCCGATCACTAACCTCCATCACACGTTCCTTCAGCTCATTAATCTGAATACTGACATGATAATGTGCTTTCAGAGTGATGACCTTGCTTATGATCTTCTGGATGAACCCATTGCAGGTGGCAATATGGTCAAGGTGGTGCATGAAGATCTCAATGCAATCCTCGACATCATAGGACAGCTCTCTCAACTGTCCCATCCAGTCCTTTACTTGCATGCTTGCTTCCTCTGACTCGGATATCATCTCTAGGGCGGTGCTCATGCTTCTTAGTTCATCTCGAAGAAAGATGACCTGCCGATGGATACCTGAGAGGTTGGCATTCTCCCTCTCCACCAAGCTGCCAAGCCTGTTGAGGAGGGGGTCCATCAACCCCATCAGAGCACTTGCTGTCACCCCAACCATCTCTCCCTGTACACTCTATAGAAAAGTTAGCAAGAATGCTGCAACGGATACCTTGCTTTGGATCTCTTATATTCCAGCACTTGTCATGCGCAGGAAGTTTCGTCCATGCCATCACCAACGCGTGGCCTGGAAAAAAAAATATAGAAGCTTACCAGGTCATGTTGTCAGTTTGGTCGTGTAGGACTCCAGAAAACCACTACAAGTTACCTTGCTTACGCGTCGTGTGATTTCAGAATATACAGCTTGTTCTACGCGATTGCTACACCGGATCCAGATCTTCCAGAGCAACTGCTAATAAAACTACTCCCTACATTTCTATAGATATGCGTGCATTTTTGGAATTTGAGTAGTCAAGTCTTTCTTGACTTGACCCTTAACTACAGAACATGATAACTATCTGGATCACTCGTATGTATGCAATACTATTTAGATTTGTTATGACATTTATGTGTAAAGTTTCATATATACCTTATTACAATAGTTGCAGCACATCCGTCCGCTCAGACATAAAGGGGAAAACAACTGGACAAAGAAAACGCATCCATGTTCAAACAGGGTTCAAGTAAAGCCGATCCTATTACTAAACCTCCATCCATGGTGTGCGAAGATCTGCATGACGACTGCTTCAAGACGCTGGCAGACATCTTTTATTAAATCTTTGTCCTCCTCATATTGCTACATTTGACTCCAAAACCGGAGCCAATATGTCCCCTGCATATAAGTTTTTGTAGGAGATTTGTCAAAAACAATATCATTCCTACTAAGCCAGATAGCCCAGCATAGAGCTGATGCACCCACTAAAATAGAAATTTATGTTCGAAGTTACTTGGTGAAAACTGAAATCCATGCCTTGTGGCAACTCGAAAACATCATATGCTTGTTAACATAGTAGCATGTTTTTCCTTGTGACACTGTTTGACATTTTTATGTCATTGGAAGAACAGGCAACCGAAGTGAAAATGTCATAAGGTCTTTTCTATGTTATAACCAACCTACTGGCCTTAAGGACTTATAGAAACAATTGAGTAATTTCCTGGCCTTTAAGGTCAGCTATTCAAAATCAGATGGCACTGTCCATTCCCTCTGCCGGTTGGCGGTTCCTTGGGCTGTAACATGCTGATGGAAACTGGGCACCGATCCAGCAAAGACTCAAGTAGTCAATGGCAACTTTTAGGTACGTTTTCCGCGCTGAAAAAACAAAGGGCAGTTAGTAGCAACTGAAAAGTCTGAAGCAGCATCAACTTGGCAACAACTGTCATTGTCCAGTGAAGAAGTATTCGTACCTCGAGAGTTGAAATAAAGTATGGACTCAATAGACGTAGATGAGTGCCAATTGCGTCATTTGATCCAAGCCATGGCATTTGGTGAAAGCAAATCATTTGTTCTCTTGCTTTATGCTTTCCCCGGCTTCTGCTCCTTGTGGCCTTTGTGGGTGATAGGGACATGGCCGTCTGGGACTGTCCGCGGCATGAACGACGGAATTTACTCGTATTACGAAGTCATTAATTAATTCTATTTATGAGCTTGTCAAGATCATATTAGATGATCCAATTGCTTGTTAAATCTTAGCTGAAGCTAATCTATCATTACTGGTATACTATAAAATCAATCCTAAGACCTAACTGAGGCCTAGCTCAAGTGATCAGGTGAATACTGACCCAGCATTCGATGTTCAGGTATTGATTTTAATTTTTAAAATCAGGCCTATTGCATTTTTTTTTCATTTCCACATTGATTTGGGGGATTGGTTAAGGTATTGATTTCAGAATCCTAATTTGGAGGTCACATTAACACACGTTGATTTCTGAACTTATCGGCAGAGAAATGCTTAGCTATGATCTCTTAGTAGGCATATTGGTCACTGGGAGTGCTCTCTTGATTAGGCAGCCAGTATTTTTTTTGGCATCGTCATACATGCAATGAACCCACAGATTGTTTTTTTTATCGCTTTAACTGACCATTGTAATCATTGTACTTTAGTTGGCTCATAAAAAGATTACTTTGGGCCAAATCAGACTGATGTGTATGTGTTTCACATTTCAATGCAACTTCCTTAATTCAAACTTTTTTTTTCAATTCAACCTCGTTCATTTAAGCTGTTTCTAGTGGGGACGTAGCTGCGGCGGCACATTACGATTTATCTGTTTAATTACCCAAGAGCTTAAAGTGTTTGATTACTAGGGTGCTTTCTATGCTACTGCAATCCACATTTCCGCACATGTTCACAAATTATCTTTAAAGTGAACTCTCATGTCAGGGTCAAGCAGTATGTTTTTTGCAGGATCTGAACCTGATTTCCTCAGTAATGTATGAGTCTGTCAGTCAAAGTTGATAATATTTATTTAGTTACATGCAGCATTGGCTTGGCATGGCAGGCAGAAAGCCTGGATTTTAATGCCACAGATAAGTGTTAATGTGTTATATTGCAACCTTGATCTGTGAAACAATGTTTTTTCCCTCTGAAAACGTGTCTTGACATCCTAATATGACCATGAATGCCACATAATATAATAATGGACATTGCATTAGTTGCCACTTGCATCGTCATCATCCTGGCTTCCATACACGTGGACCATTGCAGCCAGAATTCATATCATAATACACTTATTGTTTATACAATTTAAAATAATGTAGCAGCATTTTTTTGTCAACATACATCGATTTCAATGTTTGACATGTAGCTGAATGCATCTAACTCACGGCATTCTCCTGCATACTTTATAATGAATTTTCATATCCGCGCAAGTGCATCTCATCTTGTTCTTAGATGTGTATCTGCAATCAAGATATTCTTTTATTTCATCAATATATTTTAAATAGTCTGCATGTGCAGACAGAAAAGCTTTGAGTAAGTTCTAATCATCTTAGTTAAAAATAGAATGATGGATCAAATTGCCAGCACGGAAACGTACATTGTTAAAAACTCGAACTAATTTAGCTTTTGCAAAAGAATGCATGCTATCTTTGCCACCTCTAACATTACTTAAGAACACTATAATACTCATCTGATCCCATGTTTGGTTTCTGTGTGTAATCCACGAGCTATTTCCTGTTCGCAGTTTTTGATACATCTTATGAATGTATGCTTATTATCATCTGCAGGCAGGAAAGTAGTTGGAAATATATTTCATTTTGTAGTTATTCAGAATAGCATGGCACCTCTAGTGTTTCTGCAGATCAGTGCTATTGGTATATGAAAGGATGAAAAGTTCAGTTTTTTTGTTAAGATCCATTTTTGCTAGGTTAATAAACACATTATACGCTACCGAAAAATTTAATGCTTCACTTTGCTTGGCTACCTTTGAGAGGAAAAATGTTCTTTCTGTGCAGGCAACCTGAAGAGCAGTCATTGTGAATTGTACAGAACCCTTGGTGTATTTATTCAGAGAGCTATCCAAAGTAGTACTCAGATGTTCAGATTAGTACATGACACCAAGACTAACTAGTCCAGCGAGCCATTCAGAGAGCTATCCAAAGTTTGAGAATGAAAGGTGAACAATTAAGTAATCCATATCACTCGCTAACTAGTCCATCGAGCGTATATGAATGATCAAGTTACACCTTCAAGCATGGCATTAGAGTATTCTTTTGTGCCATTGAAGCTACTGATGCTGGTACTGTTTTTTTTTTCTGTATATTGGTTGCAATTGGATTTCTCAACTGATTTTGGGTTAGATACTCTTATAGCACATACATGTGTTTGCGTCAGCTCCAGGTGAGTTCCTTGAACTCACTCCACACACCCACGTACATTTTGACAGGAGGTAGAAAAGCAATGAGAGCACATATGCAGCATGCTGACTGCTACTATGCGTCTATGCTACCAACTACTACTACTATTCAGCCATACTGCCACTACTTGGCACTGCTGCTGACTACTTCTGCCTGCTGCTCGGTACAGAACATGGCCAAAAGATCATGGAGTACCAACTGCCCCGGTCCTTGAAGACATGGATCAAGCTAATTATCTATGCAGTGCTTGTATGATGTAATATGAACCTACGTTGTTGAAAAAAGGTTTAGATAAACATTTGCCAATTTTTCTAATATTATTGCAAGATTCTAGCTTTGCTTCTATCAATCCCAATGTTTTGTATACTTGGTTCACTGACTTGCAAACTCATTGTTCTTATTTATTTTCTTGATCCTAATGAAAAATGTGACTTAACTAAGAAGGGAATGAAGAACTTGTCTGAGCACCATTCAAAAAGAACACATGTTTACCTTGAATATTTTGCTCGAACAAATGAGTGGCATGTCATTGCTTACAAATTTCTATACTGCTTCAAAAGTGTCCATTGCAGCCAATGTAATATAACTTTTTTTCATGTCATGTCTCTTTGTATTTTGTTTTCCTGCGAAAGGGCCTCTAGTTGTAGCTCTATTGGTTAGATGGTCTAAGTTTGACTCCCCGTGGGAGCGAATTTCAGCTAGGGCTAAAAAAATCCCCTCGTGCATCACTATGCCAAAATACATGTGAAGGTCCGGCCCAGGTCATATCTGAGGTTGGTTTGGGCCCTCCTACCTAAGGTAATTGCAGTAGTCACTGGCCTAGTAGTTGTCTCAAGAGGGTTATGCGCCTCTATAAGGGTGGGGATAGAGGTTCAGGGGTTTTCTCGACCTGTATGAGAAAGTTTTCTTTTTAACAAATGCCCTGGTCGAGTTTTTTGTATTTTGCTTCCTAGGTTGCGGCTCACTATAGGAAAGTAATCTTCCGAAGGTCAAACTGATTGTAATCTTATTTTCTGATCGATTTCTTGCAAGGCCGTCGTAGACTATTAGTTATCTAGGAAAATAGCGGTTTGAACTAAGCAAGATGGCAGAGAATACATGGAAAATTGTAAGAGTTTACATACTCTAGATATTTCATTGTATTTTTATGGTACCTCCGCAGGGGGTAATTTTAACAAAAAAAAATAACTTAGCTAAGCGCAATTGGCAGGGTAGCAAACAATGTTGCTTTTGTCACAAAGATAAGACAATTAGGCACTTGTTATTTGATTGTCGCTTTGCTCGCGTTGTATGATCTATTATACAAGCAGCAACAGGACTTCATAAACAATTTGTTTGGGACTTGGCTATGGGGTATTAGTAAGGATCTGAAACCGCTAGTCTTACTAGGAGTAGCTGCTACTTGTTGGTCACTATGGCTTTGTAGGTATGATTTGGTTTTTGAAAAGAATTACACACTGGCTTCGTACATGGGCTATCCTACAGAAGCCTACGCTACATGACTTGGTTATTGCGGCATCACAACGATTGACGCAGGTGGCCAAAGAGTTTTTTACCCAGGCACATGGGTGGCAGTCTAGTCGTCGGATTGAGTGTCATTAGCGTGCTGGTTTCTTTGTCTCTTTTGTAAGGTTGTGTGCATCCTGGATATGCAGAGGTCGGGAGCATTTCAACTTTTTTTTGTCAACTCTTATGTAACAATCTTGAAATTAATAAAAACTTCCTTTATCAAAAAAAACATTTGTATATGGATGTTGTGCATACCTTTGAATATATAATTGCGCATACATATGTAAAAGAATAATACTTCCTCCGTTTCAAATTGTTGTTTTAACTTTTCTAGGTTCATAGATTTTGCTACGAATCTAGACATAGTGTTTATCTAGGATGCATAACAAAGATTATGAACCTAATAAAGCCAAAACGACCTATAATTCGGAACGGAGAAAGTAGAATCCATCAGTTTTCGAAGTACTCGTTGTCCAGTTCCAAAAAATGAGATTAAAGTGAGATTGAAGGGGTTTTGGAACCGGTAATAATACTGGATTTTCATGTAGCGATTTTATCAAAGTAGAGATGGGGCGGTAGACTCTGCTATAGGTCGTGCCTCTAAGGGCTCGTTCGGTTGTTTGGAAACCGTTCCCGGCCGGTACGGTTCCTAGGCATGGATATATGAAGAAACTTATACTAGATAAAATAGGAGGCCGGGATTTATTTCAGATGGAGAAATAATTTATTTACGATAAATACAACAAGAGACCGGGAATCAATCCGTTAGTCAAGAGGTGTGGAACCAATCCCGGTCTCTTGTTGTATCTATCATGAGTAAATTAGCACAAATTAGTCCTCATCTGGAATAAATCTTGGTCTCTTGTTGTATCTGGTGTAAATTTTCTTCTTATATCCATGCCTAGGAACCATTCCGTGGGAATGGTTCGGAAGCAACCAAAAGAGCCCTAAACCATTTTGATGCTACCAACTTGGCTACCAGTTTGTGAGAAAATGGGAGTCGATAATTCTTTCACTATTGATTCTGGAGCCGAGAGCGATACTCATGAGGTGTACTCCTGTTTCACCATCTGGCTGTGTAGGGGACTTAAGGACCAAGTAATATTATCTAGTAGTGAACGTATATAGTTTGTTTGTTATTCTAAATTGTAATTTGTTTTAGCTTTTGTGTGTTACATCTAAATATAACTTACAATTTAGAATGGATCAAACAGTGTATTTGGTTGAGATCTTTTGAGGCTTGTTTCGTAAGAAGTCATGTCAGGGTTGTTCCCAACGGCCAACCTATATTGATACTTAACCCATACTTTACAGAGGCAACTTATTCATATTTTAGTTTATTAATAGAGATAGGTGGCGTACCTAAACGGCCCTAGTGGTGAAAACGGAGCTTATTGTTCATATCCATTAAGAGATTGAACGGATGGACGATATGCATAAAAATATACTCACATTGACCAACAAGGTTAAATATCAACATAAAAATTTCAATCAATGTGGTGTCCTTAAGCAATGAACGGAAGCACCAACGGCCACTATAGCATCTAAACACGTGTGGGACATCCTCATGTCAGATGAGCGGGATAGTTGTCAGATGGGGGAGAGCAATGACGTCATTGGAGGGACAGCCGAAACAATTGAGCAGTATTACAAGAAATATGGCAAGCATTATAGCTAAGACATTACGACATGATGATTGCTTAGCACTATAAGCATACATTATTCCAAATCATGCAATTCATGGATATAGTCAAGCCATTAGGGCATCAGGGATGCAGCCAACCGGAAAGCAAGAATGGTCTTGTCCTTGGAATCTTCGACCAAGTGGTGTAGCCGCACTGGTGTTGGCCCAACGGAGACCAACTTGTTAGAATCTGATACCCCTCGTTATGCGCAGCAACCCTCGGATCTTGAAAGGATATTGCGAGTACGACACGAGCTTGCACAATATCAAGAACGAAGTAGACGAATCTCGTAGAAAACCCTAGTTGACGACGTTGAAGCAACCGCAACAAGAGAATAGGATTTGGCGAAGCCGACCGCAAATTCTTTAAGCACAACTCCGAAAGAGTACAAGTGATTGCCGCTCCCTCACAACTCTACTTGACCCTCTAGGACCCTCGGATTCTTGCCTCATACAAGAATCTAGTGCTTATAGAACTATCTAGCCTATTCCTCTTGAGCGCTCCTAATTGCTTCTCACAAGCCTTGGATGAGACCTTGGTGTTTGCCCTTGGCTTGATTGATTTGATAGAGCCTCTACCCCTTGTTTATATAGTCCCCTCCAAAGCCCCATACATGCAAGTAGGAGTCCTAATAGGATTCATCGCTCAAGTCCTAGTAGAACTAGATGTCCTAAAGCACACCCCTATTGAGTCCTAATCCAAGTAGGATTTGAGTCACAATACAACAATCTCCACCTTGACTCTAATCCATTGAAGTCATCATGCTCCTCCAAGAATTCGCTCCAAATCGGCTTCTTTTTTTTTTATACTCCCACCACAAGAGTGCCCCCACCACAGAGGCTCATGCACATCACCACGATATGCGTGTGAGTGTCCCGGCTGGAGCGCCTGGACCCTCCACCTGAGAGCTCCTTCGTTGTGTAGTTTGGTTAACCACACCACCTTCTCCTATGACCCTCCATGCCATAGGTTTGTACCGCCTCTGAGCTCCACCTGCTCGCCGGTACTGCGTGGTCGTCGGTCCCACCACGTCTTCCTTCTTCCAACAGCTTGCAGCTTCACCTCTACGACTGTTAGATTTTGCAACCACCTTTGCCGCCTTGCACTTGACTGCAACTGAGATTTGAGTACCTGCTGTTGACGAGACAGCTTCCTTCTCCTGATCAGGATTTTTACCAAATCTTCCAATGGTTGCACCGCCATTAAGATTTCCTATCACTCGGTATCCACCATTAATCCAGATACTTTTCATGATTACTTGCCCTTTGCAAGTAACTCGCATAACTCCACCTCGAAGTGATAAGCCACAACCTTGGAGTTCTAGCGACCTTACAGATATTAGACTCTTTTTCAAACTCAGGATATACCGAACTCCCGTGAGTGTGCAATGTGTTCCATTATGCATCTCCAATGTAACTGTTCCCACCTTGGTGACAGCATACTCCTTGCAATCCGCCAAGTGAACAATTCCATTCGCCGGGCGTTGAGATCCTTCGTCAAACATCTCCCTTGCCGAACATACATGGAAACAACTCCCTGAATCTAATATCCAATCATGAATAGTCCCTGGTTGACTGACGATAAGTATATCACCTTCATCCTCACTTGCCACCGAGCATGCTCCTCTCATATTCTTCAAATTTGGACAATCCTTTATCATGTGACCCTCTTTGTCACAAAGATAGCATGTACGGCTGCCCTTGCTCTTGCCTTTTTTCTTCCCGCGATTCAAGACTTTGCCTGCTCCACTTGAAACAGCCAATGCTTGATCACCCGAGGATGAAGATTCCTGTGGCTTCTTCAAGGACTCCGCCTCCAACAGGTATGCAACTGTCTCGTTGAAGTTGAGAGTAGTTTTCCCGACGAGAATATTCATCACCACTTGCTCCCATGATGGTGGTAAGGATGAAGCCAGTATGACGACTTTATCGTTCTTCTCAATTTCCTCATCCACACTAATCAGCTGCGTGACAAGTTTGTTGAAGACATTTAGATGGTCAACGAATCGTGTGCCTTCCTCCATGCGCAACATGAATAGTTGACGCTTCAGCACCCACCGATTTGTCAGCGACTTTGCCATATACAATTCTTCTAAGCTCTTCCATAATTTCTTCGGGGAATTCTCCTTGATTACCGAGTACTTTACCTCATCGGAGAGACATAGTTGAATTGTACTGACAGCCTTCCGCTCCATCACCTTCCAGTCTTCAGCGGTTGTGCTCTCCGGTTTGGTCCCCTCAAGAGCATCAATTAACCCTTGCTGGACAAGCACATCTGTTACCACACACTGCCACACGCTGAAATTCCCTTTGCCATCAAATTTCTCTACTTGATTCCACATCCCTGACATCGTCTTGATTTCGTGCACCCTAGCACTGCCGACCTTCTCACAAAATCAGCTCAATCCGACCTTGGCTCTGATACCACTTGTTAGAATCTGATACCCCTCGTTATGCGCAGCAACCCTCGGATCTTGAAAGGATATTGCGAGTACGACACGAGCTTGCACAATATCAAGAGCGAAGTAGACGAATCTCGTAGAAAACCCTAGTTGACGACGTTGAAGCAACCGCAACAAGAGAATAGGATTTGGCGAAGCCGACCGCAAATTTCTTTAAGCACAACTCCGAAAGAGTACAAGTGATTGCCGCTCCCTCACAACTCTACTTGACCCTCTAGGACCCTCGGATTCTTGCCTCATACAAGAATCTAGTGCTTATAGAACTATCTAGCCTATTCCTCTTGAGCGCTCCTAATTGCTTCTCACAAGCCTTGGATGAGACCTTGGTGTTTGCCCTTGGCTTGATTGATTTGATAGAGCCTCTACCCCTTGTTTATATAGTCCCCTCCAAAGCCCCATACATGCAAGTAGGAGTCCTAATAGGATTCATCGCTCAAGTCCTAGTAGAACTAGATGTCCTAAAGCACACCCCTATTGAGTCCTAATCCAAGTAGGATTTGAGTCACAATACAACAATCTCCACCTTGACTCTAATCCATTGAAGTCATCATGCTCCTCCAAGAATTCGCTCCAAATCGGCTTCTTTTTTTTTTATACTCCCACCACAAGAGTGCCCCCACCACAGAGGCTCATGCACATCACCACGATATGCGTGTGAGTGTCCCGGCTGGAGCGCCTGGACCCTCCACCTGAGAGCTCCTTCGTTGTGTAGTTTGGTTAACCACACCACCTTCTCCTATGACCCTCCATGCCATAGGTTTGTACCGCCTCTGAGCTCCACCTGCTCGCCGGTACTGCGTGGTCGTCGGTCCCACCACGTCTTCCTTCTTCCAACAGCTTGCAGCTTCACCTCTACGACTGTTAGATTTTGCAACCACCTTTGCCGCCTTGCACTTGACTGCAACTGAGATTTGAGTACCTGCTGTTGACGAGACAGCTTCCTTCTCCTGATCAGGATTTTTACCAAATCTTCCAATGGTTGCACCGCCATTAAGATTTCCTATCACTCGGTATCCACCATTAATCCAGATACTTTTCATGATTACTTGCCCTTTGCAAGTAACTCGCATAACTCCACCTCGAAGTGATAAGCCACAACCTTGGAGTTCTAGCGACCTTACAGATATTAGACTCTTTTTCAAACTCAGGATATACCGAACTCCCGTGAGTGTGCAATGTGTTCCATTATGCATCTCCAATGTAACTGTTCCCACCTTGGTGACAGCATACTCCTTGCAATCCGCCAAGTGAACAATTCCATTCGCCGGGCGTTGAGATCCTTCGTCAAACATCTCCCTTGCCGAACATACATGGAAACAACTCCCTGAATCTAATATCCAATCATGAATAGTCCCTGGTTGACTGACGATAAGTATATCACCTTCATCCTCACTTGCCACCGAGCATGCTCCTCTCATATTCTTCAAATTTGGACAATCCTTTATCATGTGACCCTCTTTGTCACAAAGATAGCATGTACGGCTGCCCTTGCTCTTGCCTTTTTTCTTCCCGCGATTCAAGACTTTGCCTGCTCCACTTGAAACAGCCAATGCTTGATCACCCGAGGATGAAGATTCCTGTGGCTTCTTCAAGGACTCCGC
The DNA here is from genome assembly GCA_015476505.1 of Urochloa ruziziensis. Classification (NCBI taxonomy): domain Eukaryota; kingdom Viridiplantae; phylum Streptophyta; class Magnoliopsida; order Poales; family Poaceae; genus Urochloa; species Urochloa ruziziensis. The sequence continues at coordinate 39,159,728 of CM027124.1, forward strand.
CTCCAACAGGTATGCAACTGTCTCGTTGAAGTTGAGAGTAGTTTTCCCGACGAGAATATTCATCACCACTTGCTCCCATGATGGTGGTAAGGATGAAGCCAGTATGACGACTTTATCGTTCTTCTCAATTTCCTCATCCACACTAATCAGCTGCGTGACAAGTTTGTTGAAGACATTTAGATGGTCAACGAATCGTGTGCCTTCCTCCATGCGCAACATGAATAGTTGACGCTTCAGCACCCACCGATTTGTCAGCGACTTTGCCATATACAATTCTTCTAAGCTCTTCCATAATTTCTTCGGGGAATTCTCCTTGATTACCGAGTACTTTACCTCATCGGAGAGACATAGTTGAATTGTACTGACAGCCTTCCGCTCCATCACCTTCCAGTCTTCAGCGGTTGTGCTCTCCGGTTTGGTCCCCTCAAGAGCATCAATTAACCCTTGCTGGACAAGCACATCTGTTACCACACACTGCCACACGCTGAAATTCCCTTTGCCATCAAATTTCTCTACTTGATTCCACATCCCTGACATCGTCTTGATTTCGTGCACCCTAGCACTGCCGACCTTCTCACAAAATCAGCTCAATCCGACCTTGGCTCTGATACCACTTGTTAGAATCTGATACCCCTCGTTATGCGCAGCAACCCTCGGATCTTGAAAGGATATTGCGAGTACGACACGAGCTTGCACAATATCAAGAGCGAAGTAGACGAATCTCGTAGAAAACCCTAGTTGACGACGTTGAAGCAACCGCAACAAGAGAATAAGATTTGGCGAAGCCGACCGCAAATTTCTTTAAGCACAACTCCGAAAGAGTACAAGTGATTGCCGCTCCCTCACAACTCTACTTGACCCTCTAGGACCCTCGGATTCTTGCCTCATACAAGAATCTAGTGCTTATAGAACTATCTAGCCTATTCCTCTTGAGCGCTCCTAATTGCTTCTCACAAGCCTTAGATGAGACCTTGGTGTTTGCCCTTGGCTTGATTGATTTGATAGAGCCTCTACCCCTTGTTTATATAGTCCCCTCCAAAGCCCCATACATGCAAGTAGGAGTCCTAATAGGATTCATCGCTCAAGTCCTAGTAGAACTAGATGTCCTAAAGCACACCCCTATTGAGTCCTAATCCAAGTAGGATTTGAGTCACAATACAACACAACTTGTCGGTGCAATGCTGGATCGCGGCCCTGGCTTCCACGTACTCCTGCCTGATGTGCGCGAACAAGCAGCGACGCATGCACCTGGTCCTCCACGGTGGCCAAGGCCTGTTGCGCCCTACGGATGTCTCCCATACAGCCAGACCACATTAACCTGTGGCGCCTGTTAATCGACCCGTCATTGAGCATCACCTGGATGGCACCTGTTCATAGCTCCATCCGTGGCGGCCGCGGTGTGGCACGCGGCTTCGATGGACATTGATGGAACACCCTCGCACGATGGTGAAGAGCAAGGCAGCTGCCAGGATCGGCACCACGAGTAGGGATGGCAACGGGGACCCGATCCCCGATTCCCCGCGGGGAATTCTGCTATTAGGGAATGGGGATGGGGAAAATTTCATCCCCGTGGAGATGAAAACGGGGTACACGGGATGGGGATGGGGGAGCATTCCCTGTTCCCGTTCCCCGCGGGGACCCGTTAAACGCATATATGCTACTTAATCCGATATATTTATATACATACATGTGAGGATGATGCAACGTGATATAGTAATATAGTAAATATATGAACATAATATCATATTATATATGTATAGTGATAAATTAAAATCATATAATGTGATATTATATCACCTACATAGTATAAATTAAATATAGATTAACAATATTAAACGGGGACGGGGATCCCCGATGGGATTTATCCCCACGAGGAATGGGGATGGGGAGAAAATTCTCCCCGCAAGCATAAACAGTAGATCCCCGTGAGGGGAAAATCATCAACGGGGATGAGGATGGGGAGCCATTCCCCGCTGCCATCCCTAACCACGAGGACAAGGTTGGTCGCTCTACTATTCATGGCGTGCTTAGTTTTTTCCTCTCGGAAGAAGACCGCACATAGCAAGAAGGGGGGAACGCATGGCTTTTGTTTTGTAGGACTGACTTCATTTATGATTGTATATGTAAATGCGATACATTTCTCCTTTGGATTTCTATATCTAGCTTCATACATAACTTTTCTATAGATATTTTATATTAAAATAATTCTTCCTAGAGATATTACGAATCAGATACGGATTCTTACATCTAGCGTCATACATAACTTTTCTATAGATGCCACATATATTAAATAATTCTTCCTACGGATATTATGAGAATATTATGAATCAGATATATGCTTACGGCATTCGAACTTCTACGGATTCCATTTGTGGTGCCCAATGGCAAACTCAGATAGGTAAATACTTCCTCCGTTTCAAAATATAGGTTGTTTTGGTTTTTTTTTTCATAGATTTTGCTATGAATGTAGGCACAACGTTTATCTAGATGCATATCAAAGATTATGAATCTAATAAAGCCAAAACGACCTATAATTTGAAACGGAAGCAATAGAATTTAACAACTTTAGTGTGCCAAACAGTATATACGCCCAATTCCATCTAAATAAAACACCTCTTCCGTCTCTTTTCATAAATTTATTGCTATATCATTAAATTTGGATGCATGGCATCTCATTTAATGAAAATGAAACAGTAATTGAAAGCAGCCTAAGGTCAACTCGGTGGCACGGATCTAAGTGAAGCACCAGCCACATTCAGTTAAACACACTGTCCTAGCGGCATGCTCATACCTAATGTGAAGAAAATATCAAATGCAGATAAGATTCAATTAACTGGCTAAAGTATAAAATAATTATGAAAAGCAGTATTAATAATTAATTATTAGAATATTCTATCAGGCTACTATGAGAGTTTCTCCTCAGTGTACGTCACCAATGCCGTGCTCGCTCTATCCTCGTTCTTCACCGCGAATGCTGCACCAGCAACACCATCCAACCTCAGGCTGTCAAAATCCAACGGCTGGGATTGCTACCTAGGACATGCAACTTTCTGGGGTCTCGGTAACTCTCAAGCAAACATGCCTAAGGCCAGACCGCCTAGAGAGGCACATAACGCAAAGAACTCCACACACTCTCTACTAGAAACTACCAGGTGACTCATAGCTCCTCAAACTCTCTGCACGGCAGTTAATACTGACGCAGAGACTCGAGGAAAGAGGTGGCTAATGCAAAAAAAAAAAAACAAAATCAAATACCACATGCAGACAAATGAATCATGCATGGCCAAATGCAGGCCATGCATGATGACAAATGAAGCAAATACCAGAGGTGGCTGAGTTTGGCATCGGTCTTGCCTCGAATATAAGGCTGAATGGACAGAACCAATTGCAGGCCATTCTGGTTGTCTAAATCTGACCGGAGGGAGTTCATGTTGACAGAGGAATATGTTTTTCCTACCATTCATGTGCCAGTTGGAGGAATAGGCAACCGAAACGTGAATGTGCTGCTTCAGTCACCGAATTGCGGGATGCAAAGTGGATACCGACCCGGCAAAGACTCAAGCAACAGCTACACATTTTGGCCTTTTAGGTGATTCTGTCATGAAAACCAAAGCAGAGCACGCTGTTTGCAAATGGTTCTGAATATTCTGAAACAGCATCCTGTTGCCTATCCTTAGATACTGCATGGCTATCCAAAATAAAGCTGAAAACAGACTTGCAAAATGTGTGGCTGTGCTCCCAGAATATTTGCATGCAGAACAGCAAAAGAAAGCAAAACATATATACATCATAAAATGTTGTCAATTTGAGGGTAGAACACTGAATGTTGTCGATTTGATAATATAATTCTGGTGCAGAAGAGAATGAGAATTGGCAAATTTCAGTAACACCAGATGGCATTCCCAGCACTGAACACGCATACAGACATGGCATGCATGCATACAGACTTGCATACTGCTTGCTTACAAAATGAGTTCTTTGCTTGCCTCACCAGAACACAAGCTCACCAGTAAAAAGATCATTGGCCTGAACTGTACAGGGATCGGTGCTTGCACATTCATTGATTTTGTCTTCAATTTGCTTACCAAGGACGTCAAGTGCGCTATCTACTAACACGGTGCATTCTGGAAAATTGGCTGCTCGATGTGCCAAATTGAGAAATTTGTGAGATATAAATTTGTAGCGAAGCGTAGCATCCATTGTATTTTCGATGAAATCTCTTCCATGGTGGTCTTGTATAGATCCCATCCATGCTTCCCATGTCCATCGCTTTAACACATATTGTGATGGTAGTAATTTGATATTCATCAAATCAAGGACTTTAAGAGCATGGGCACATAATATCCCGGTTCTATCAAATTGCCCACAGCTGCATACAACTGTTTGCTTCAAAGGATCACCTATAACTTTGTACTCCTCCTCCTTAAAGGTAAAATCTCCTACTAGATATTCATTATTACCCTCCAATGCCTTGGTGCAAGCGGCCAAGGATTTTTCATATTCACCTTGAAAAGCTTCAAATATAATAGGTGTATACAGCTTGCTAGCCTGCACTAACATAGGCGGTGGTCTCTTCATACAGATTTTAGGCAATTTTTTCCTTGAATCAAATTCTGAATTCAGTTCATTATCCCTTTTTCCTTGCACCAACCTTTCAAAATGCTTGAAGAACTCAATGATGTCAAAATCAGATTTGAAATGGATTTCCAAGTCATTGTTTAGACTCTCATTCAATTGTGTTCTTCTCATTCCTAATGTGAAGACGTCCTTCATATAACATTCAGCCCATTTTTCTTTCAACTTGTACATACCATCCAACCAAGATTGCTTGCTCACCTTTTTCCTCATGATGTCAAATTTATGTTCAAATTCTGCCATATCCACGTACTCAAACATGCATGCACTAAAATCTGATAGAACACTTGTGTCTTCATTCTTCCCTTCATGTAGATGTTTGGCAGCATTTTGCATAATGTGAGATGTGCATAATCCATGCCATGCTTCTACAAATACTTCTCCAACTGCCTTTCCCACTGTAGAATCTTGATCTGTATAGATTGTTTTAGGTTGCCGCTCGCTATGAGCTTTTAGAAAGGTCTCAAACAGCCACTTGAAAGATTCGAATGTTTCATCATACATAAGAACAGCACCAAAAACTACAGTTTCTCTAAAATGGTTGAATCCAACAAACACACCAAAAGGTCTGCTCTCCTTGTTTGTTCCAAAAGAAGTTTCAAAACTAACTACATCACCAAAATGCGCATAGTCCATTATCATTTTAGCATCAACCCAAAATATGTTTGCTATTTGTTCTTCACAATCCATTTGCAATGCATATTGGAATGATGGGTTCTCGGCAATTTTGTCTTGAAAATACTTAAGCAGACTACCCGCTTGGCCATAGGCCATCTCCCGTTGGCGCTTGGTCGGCAAATAGTTCATGTGATCTTGAAGGGTGTAGCTAAGATTGAATGATCCACCAACTTGGCGACTAGCCAACTCATCTGCTGCTTTCGGCGCAATTCCAGCATCATTTGCCACTTTTGGCCCGATTCCAACATCATCTGCCACTTTCGGCCCGATTCTAGTATCATCTGCCTCGTGTAAATCTGAAAAGTTCTTTTGGGACGCCATTAAGTGTAAGAATTCTGGCAGGAATATTATGTGATTGTGCTCCAACACCAGCTCAGTCACTGTATAATTGCCCGTGTTTCGGTCCACTTTAAGACACATGTGAACTTGGCAACCGGTTCTAGTTTCTATTCGAGGGCGCTTTGTTAAATGATCCCTTTTATCTTGCAACCGATGGCCCTCCTTTGAACAAACAAATCTACATGATGTTATCTTACCATCAGATGAACTTTTGTTTGTATATCTTTTTCTCACCTCAAAGCCTTTCTGCCCACCATAGGTCATCCAAAATGTCCAAGCCTCATCAAAATTTCGAAATTCCATACCAACATAAGGTGCCAAACTAGGCATCAAGGTCTCCCTGTATATAAAAAAAGCACAAGTGTGAGACTAGCGCATATATGCTGACCAAAAAAATTCACATAATATCTTACTAAAATTTGTGGAATCTCATGCCAGAGGAAACATGGAAGGAGTAGTAGCACTCAGGGAGGGACAACTAAATCTGTTAGATGTCAATTAAGAAATAACAGGACGGGCTTGTATTACTTACGTATTGGAACCATGGTGCACCGTCTTAGCCTCGTTTTCCATCTCAGCAGTACAGAAGTAAATTTGATAGCTAAAGGATCAGACGGAAACCCACCATCAGCTACGTGTTTGCTGTAGTGCCAGACAGATCCACATCCTGGTAGACAACTGACTGGGCACACTGTTTCTGCGGACGTTCGTTTCCTTCTGTCAGATGTGGAAAGAAGGGCGAGCGGCATCAGACATCCCTCTAATGTTAAATTCCTACATCTAGGGTATGCCCATACAAAAACTCCAAATACAGTAAATTCTAAAAACAGTACACAATTCGGTGACACAAACTGCAAAATTCTCCGGCAATTTGGTATAAAGTATAAAATAATCAAAGGTAGGACAATATATATTCAAAAGGTCTCATAATACCTTAAGCCAACAAACAGGAATACTGAATCGCATTCACCTTAAGACAACAAATAGGAATACTGAATCACATTCATATATATTAATAACGTACATACCAATTTCAGGCTAAGCTAAGCAAATCTAAACTTGAAATTGCCGTATCGGAGTAGACAATAAAGAGTAGTCTGTAGTCCACTCACCAGTCACCAGTTACGCAGAACAGAGCAGGGCGCTGGACCGCTGGAGTTGGATGGCAACGCGGGGGCGCCGGTCGGGGACCAGGCGGCCGGCGCGGCCGCGATGGCGACAGGTCGGGGTCGGGGCGTCGGCCGGCTGTGGCCCAGCGCTAGGGCACTGCTGGAGCCCTGGAGGAGAGGGTGACGGCACCGCGGAGGCTGGCGGCTTGACGGCGCGGCTGGAGCCTGGACGTCGGCGGTCGGGGTCGGGCGGGCGGCGGGCGGCGCGTGGCAGCGTCGCCGTCGCGCGGAGCGGAGTCGGGGGACGGGCGGGGGTGCGCGGCCGAGACGGCGGGTGAGCCGGGGCCCGGGAGGATGTGCTAAGTTAGCTTGAGCAGGCCGCTGTCGGGCCTATTCTCCCAGTTTGGGCCTTCGAAATCCAAGCGGTAACACTCAAAAAAGATTACAGACAAATTTTGGCGTCGTTTTGGCTTTTTTTAGTTCATAGATTTCGCTATGAATCTAGACATAGCGTTTATCCAGATGAATAACAAAGATGATGAGTCTAAAAGGCTAATTTGGAACGGAGGTGGTACAAATGAACGGGTTACTGATAAGATCTACGTACGAGTATTGTTTTTTTAGGAGAAATAATCATTTCTAGCCTGATTACCAAATAGTAGTAAGCAAAGCAATCGTTGCTTCCAATCTCCGCTTGATGCACAGTTGCACTAGCAAATTTTGGCCAAAAATTTAAGTAGCAGTATCAAAGTTTGCCTTCGATCCAGGTGAAAGCCAAAACATTCAGACTTTACCAGATGTTTTGGCTTGGCCGTTGGAACATGAGAGAGACTCAAACTAAACATGACATACTGACATGATCCCTTTTCGAATGGTTACAGACGATTTTAGGGCAATCAAATTTATTTTTAAAGTTTATATCCTAACGTTATATGTTTATTAAAGATGGAAATAGCGCCTCTAGGTTGCTGGTACCATTCCGTCAATGAGAGACTTCTTTTTGCCCTGTTTAGAGCTTCCTGGGCTATACGATCAGTTCTGCCACAACCATCTGTGCATGTTTTAATCTTTAGCATGACTGGCTGTTCATGTGTTAAAGTAACATTTTGTTGCTAAGAACACATATTACATACCAACTTTGCCCCAATAGGAAAAAAATGATCACTTTGCATCGCTCTCCTTCATGTATTTCCAACAAGGTAAGCATTTTTTTAATAAAAAAAGATTTTTAGGATAGACTAGAAATAGAACTAAATGACTGACGTTCTTCACTCAATCCCCAAGATTACATCTATGTAATTAATGTCTGTCTTTTCAGTTAACCAATCACCAAGATCATATTAATGATTTGAGAGTGCGATTATGCAAAAAAAAAAACCTTGTATTTGTGAACAAATTTTAAATGCTACATAATAATAAGTAGAGATACATCACTGGGAGCTTTCCAGCGCTCCCAGCACCCCAGCTACTGTAGCGTGGGGTCCACGTGGGTCCCACGCTACAGTACTCCATTTTTTCCAAAATAATTGTGTATCATTTCGGTTCGCTGCACAGCATGCTAATTTTTCTGCACTGTACTTTTTTTGCTATAGTACGTCTGCTTTCCTTACACGAGTGTCACGTCCGATGATGCCTAAGTATTAGTATTATCCCTAGACGAAATACATGACATTCATGCTGTCCACCCTGAGCTAACACGCTTCCCATGTGAAGCCACGACCACCTTTTTCGTGAGACAAGTTTGTCGAATCGTAGTTCCTGCCCTCAGTTGTCCTCTCTCCTCTCTTTGTTATTCCTCGGCCAACAACGTCACATCACGCCGCTTCAGTTTTCAGTTCCCACGAGCTCTAGCGCGACAGTGGTAGAAGGGCCTCCTAAGTGCGCACTCTATGTCAACAGGGCGACGCTCTCTATGGTCAAGAACATCTGCCTTCCCGCCATCGAGTTTGCTGGTGAGTGCCAACATGACAGCATCACTGTCCACGATTGCTACTATATGCGTACCTTCTATGCATATTGTCTACTTCATTCAACACGTGTGTGTGGTTGTTTCATGCATGTAACAATTTAGGATGGTGTTCTTAGTGATTAGAAAAATAAAAATAGAGAGAATAAAAAACAATCCATGATGGTAACAAGTAATTACTCATGTAATCTAACAGGCGCGGCGTTATTAAATCTAATAGCAAATACATATTGACTAAACGAAATCAAGTTATAAATGCTACTATTACCTTAATTTCTACATTTTTGTGTTTGCGAGTTCCAAGAGCATCTATTTGTTATGTAAAATACTTACGAGCAAGCACACCGCTATTTGAAGCTCTCATCATTCTGAAACTTAATCAGCAATGTAAAATACTTACGAGCAAGCACACCACTATTTGAACAGAAGTATTGTTTGGTTTTGCAAGAAAGAGGTAAGGCCAAAGCATAACATATTCCAGAAATGTTTCAAAACAAATATTAAGAAATACAGAGTACTTTGTCATGTAGGGTAGGTAGCAAGCATGCTCATTTTCCCTTTCTTCTCTTATTTGTTTGCTCACAGAAAATGAACAGATAATCAACAACCCTGTTGGTAGCAAGAGGCATCATCCTGATTCAGTTGTAACTGGAACAAGAGACTTACGAAAGGAGCAGAAAACTTAGTACAGCGGATATTTAGAAGCTAAGCACGGCTCAGAAGTCAGAAGGAAGAAATAGTAGAGGTGATGATAGCCTGGATAGATATTACCTTGCACTTAATTCTAAGCTCCAAAACTGCTGATCCGAAACTTCTTCTGTCTGCACCTGCTACCGTCCAGTTGTTCAGGAACATGGTCTGTGCCATCTCTATGCTCCTCCTGTACCATTGCTCCTTCATGTGCCCGAAAAATCCCTGGCTGCGGACGGTTAGGAAGGAGAGCAGCTGCATTCCTGATGGCAGCTTCAGCGGCATCCACCTCCCGAGCACTTACACCCCGACAATTAATGAACACCCGCAAATGCCTGAGAGAAATGAGGTGGCTGATGCCGAAATCAAAACTACCATGTGCAGCAAATCTAAAATGAAGCAGCTCAAGCCTTGGCATTGCCCCTGCTTCAAACATAAGGCTCAATCCTTTCTTTCTGTTTCTTGAATAAAGAGAAGCCAAATTACCATCCAGTGGGTAAAAGCAGAGCTCCTTTAGAAACTGGAATCCAAAAGGACTGATTGTGAGTGTTTCCTGTGGGGATTCATTTAGGTAAATTCGGAGGCAGAGTAAGGCAGGCAAACCTTTGAGCACTCGCAGATCTCCCAAACTAATTTCTTCTATAAAAATCTCTAAGTGGGTGAGTTCGAAAAGGGAGGATATCCACTTTGGGAGTCTAGAGAAGATGGGGACAGTAAGACCGCACATGATCAGTGTCTGTAGATGGCGTGGAGGAGGGCACCATGAATCAATCAAGAAATCTACAGACGAGTCACTGTTACTTGTAAAACTTAGAAACTGGAGGTTTCTTTCTCCTAGCCTGCAAAACAATGAGGCCAAAGATTGCTTGAACCTTGCTTTGTCAAGAATTGATCCACCCAGATACCACTCAATCCCAAGAACCTTCAGTTTAGTTAAGTTCCCTAGTTCTAGCACAATTTCTGGTGAGTTCCTACTGACATCCAAACTCGACAGCTCTTCTAGAGCTTCCATGTTACTGAAACCATTTGGGAGTCCAACACCACTAGGCAGAAATAGGCGCACTAATTTTCTTAGTTGAGCAACAGTTGCTGGCAATTCCTCTATTCTGGTACATCTCAAGTCCAGTGTCTGCAAATGTTTTAGCCTCTCAATTTGTTGTGGGACCTTGCTAATGTTACTATTGGAGAGACTTAGATACCTAAGATGTATTAAATTTCCAACACTTCCAATATCTCCATCCTCCAAATTAGACCAATCGTGCAGATCTAAGACTCGCAAAACTTGAAAATCCATGAGAGATGGCATCTTCTTAACAGCACCAAAGATACTGAGTGATCGAACATGAGACAAGATGTTAGTTCCCTGCCATAGATTTTGTTCTTCACAATTTCCCACAATAGTGAGACGCCGAATCTTATAAGCCAAAGGTGATGGCTTATGATTATCTACTATTGTAGCAAAATTTTCTTTCAATGATATTGATATAATAAGATCATGCATTATATCATGTACCCGACAAGCTCTTGGTCTACCACTATAGTTAATGTCCACTGGTTGGATCATGTTTCTGTTGATAAGCTCATTGATGTAGTTTTCTCCGGTATCCTCCAAACATTGTCCTCGTTGTTGAACAATAAATCCTTCAGCCATCCACCTTCTGATCAAACGCAGTCGATCAATCTCATGATCCTCTGGGAACAAGCTTAGATCCAACAAACATATCTTCAGATAGTGAGGTAGGTCGTAATAACTAAGAAGTAAGATCCTTTTTACAACTTCCAGCTCATGACTCTGTTTAAGTGCAGAGAAAAGAGAATTCCGTACCCTCTCCCATTGTTTCTTTGAGATTGGTATGTTTGCTAATAGACTAGCTATATTGACTATAGCAAGTGGCAAGCCATCACACTTTCTCAGTATATCATCAATAACTTCCTTCAGTTCAAGAAGACAATCACCTTCATAAAATACCCTTTTCAAGAACAATCTTCTCGAGTCATCATTGTCAAGGTGCTTCATAGGATAAACATAGTTGCTGTGTGGGGAGCTACAGCCCTTAGCAACATCTTGAATTCGTGTGGTCGTTATTATTCTACTCGCAGTACTATTGTGGGGAAAGCCACATTCGATGTCTTTCCAAGCTTGTTTGCTCCATATGTCATCGATTATGATGAGGTACCTATGAAACAATTTATGAACACATTTGAAGTAAAATAAAATGAGTTATGTACTGAGAATCCAAGGACAACTGGGTTTTCTTCTAAAACTTGACAATGGAGCATTCATTAGTTCCTTTTTGTTATTGATATGACATCTACAACACTGATGAGCAGATGGTGATCCAAAACTGTTCCGCATGATATGAGATATAAATTATAATTTAGTCTCAGTTATTAGGTACCGCATGGAATGGTAGGTCCCTATTTTGAATAAAATCTAGAAGGATTAAAAGGAACCAAGTGCTCTCATCAAGGGTAGCGTATATTAAATAACCCGCATCAAGCAAGAGTTTCATGAAAAGATGTTAATCCATATAAACACAAAATTCCCAATTCACCCAATATACACAGTATATCTTTGAATGGTTTAGATCATCAGACAACCAAAAGCAAATAAGTATTGGAAAGGCATATTAATTAGGTAATATTTATCATAAAGGAAGAAGGCAATCAAAATCCAAACAGCATAGATTGCATGTCAGTGCCACAAATTAGTATGATCAACCTAGTTTAAACACACACCAAGAATTCACTTGAATTTGTCAATTTAAATTGCCAACAAGTCCCTGATTTAATAGTTTTCTATCCTCCAAAAATATGGTTAAATTATGTTCCCTTCAAAACTGGCACTGAAACTTTGCAAAATGTAGTCAAATTTGGTATGCCAGGATTTGCAGTGTTTCATACCTTTTATTTTGAAGGTGCTCTCTAATCATGTTGACAAGTTCTAGATATCCTAATGTTCTGAGATAGAGATCTTGCGGAATCCCCATGATGTCTCGATTTTGATCCTCTGTAGTTGGACTACTTTTAAGAAGTTGCAATAGCACGTCTACAAGAACCTTGTTAACGTTAGGACTTCGGGATACAGACACAAAAGCCGTGCAATCAAATTGACTTATAATTCTTCGGAAGACACAATTAGCAAGGGTTGTCTTTCCTAATCCACCAAGTCCAACAACTGAGACAACCATACGCTGCGGGTGGGAATCACGGTCATCAGTGAGCCACTTAACAAGTATGTCCCTTTGACTGTCGATACCCACAAACATATCTCCCTCTTCAAAGAGCGCAGGCCACCTCGGGTCAATTACCACAGATTTTGAACACTGGCCAGACAAACTGAGCTCATACCTCTTATGCCGATCGCTAACCTCCAATGCACGCTCCTTAAGCTCATTAATCTGATCACCAATCTGATAGCATGCTTTCAAGGTGATGATCTTGCTTATCATCTTGTCAATGAACCTGTCGCAGGCACCATCACGGTTGAGATGGTGCATGAAGATCTCAATGCAATCTTCAACATCGTAGGCCAGCTCTCTCAGCTGACACATCCACTCATTCACCAGTGGATTTACTTCATCCGACTCTGCAACCATTGCGAGCACAGTGTTCATGCTGCTTAGCTCATCTCGCAGAAAGGCAATGTTCTGGTTCACACCTTTGAGATTGACATGATCTTTCTCCAGCAGAACAGAGAGCTTGTCAAGGAGGGGGTTTATCACCCCCATTAAAGCGCTCGCCGTCACATCAACCATCTTGGTATCTGGATGACCTAATCCTCTCAAAGTCTTCACTCCTCACGATCTGCTTCTTTTCAAAATCTTCACTCTTCACTTAGGAGTCTATTGTTGCCTCTGTATGAACAGGACGTCCTGTTCCTACCAAGGGACCTGTTCAAGAACAAAAACATTGGATACACGATCCAAAAATAATATTTTAATGGGGTGAAATCACTAGATAAGTTTGCCTTATTTCAACATACTTACAACACCCTATTAAAAATATATATCATTTTAACTATTTGACTTCCATCTGAAAAGTAAATAAAATTCTTCCACATGATGTTTACTGGAGCTACATTTTGGGTCAAATGAGATGGTTAAAAAAGGAAGAGGACTTATTTTACAGTTCGTGTCCATGATCTTGCACATTACTACGCTAGTGATATTTATACAGCATTATATGAGAGTTTCCATAACATGTATACACAAGTAAATTTACATATACAGAAGGGTGTCTAAAATTTCAATAGATGCTGCCTTTAATATTACTTGAATTTTTCCTAGCAAATTACAAGTGGTGAAAAGGGGCCACAAAATAAAATAGCCAATACATATGCTCTAGCGCATAGTGAAGAACGCACATAGCTGATACGCGTGACGTCACAACAAGTGTTGGTGCCGTATTATATATCTGCACCTACTGACCTACAGTCTTAGTATATACCGAGTTCTCTGGAAAACTGCAGTTGGGCATAATTAGTAGGGGAAGCTAGTGATGTTGCAAATGGTGATCTGAGAGAACGGCGGAACCAGACGTTACTAGGAAATTTAGAGGGGAGCTTACACAGTTCGATGCAGTAGTACTACTAATCGGCGCGCCGCCCGCCTGCTGGCCTCGGCCACTCCAGCCGTGTTCTGACGCGCCGCCCACGACTCGGATCCGACCGGCGGTTGGGTGGAGAACGCGGTGTCGAGTAGAGAATTGGGGATGCGGTGGAACTTTTAGAGGGGAACTAGATTTTCTGGATGCGGTGGAGAACAGAGATGTGTTTGGCGTTCGCCTACCGATTCTCCTTTCGCTGTTTTGCCATTGATGATGAAAGGGAAAGGTTGAAAATTACTCACCTTAAATACAGCTAAACTTAGATAACTCATAAACTATTTCAAATTAAACTTACTCCAAAACTATAATATTTGGTTCAATTTATTCCTTAACATAATTTATCTTTTAATTTTTTATACAAGTTAATTTTTAATATAAAATTTTACAAAGTGGTGGCGGACATATGTTAAAAATATATTGCAAAATTTTTATCATTATTTTTATATAATTTATATCTCAATGATTAATTTGTTATTAAATATTATATCCTATCAAAATAGTAATAATAAATTATGCTATATTTTTTCTTAACATGTGTTATTATGTCTAGTTTAGTTTTTAAGAAAAGTTATTATGACTATTGTTATTCCGCAAAATTTGAACTTACCCCATGAAAAAAAAGATAAATTTTATTTTTAAATTATAATTCGGGGACTTTTTTAACTTCAAGTTAAACATTGGAGGGTGAAAAATAAAAAATTTCAGAAAATATATAGGATTCCCCGATATGCGGTTTGCTGGAGCAGACTGCAGGCCGTTGTCGGGCCTGTTTTCTTAGTTTTGGGCCTTCCAATCGAAGCAGTAATATATGGATTACGTAATCTATGCCACGTTTACCACTCGATGAAAATTACCCTCGCAACTAGACAAAACAGCAGCGACAAAGGTCTCCGTTCTGTACAAGATCCATTAATAGTTTTTAACTGTAGAATGAAAAAAAAAAGAAATCATTGCTGCATGCTAGTGGCCAATTCACGCTTAGGTTAGGCATGAACAATGGTCCTTGAACTATGTGCCCAGCAATCACGCCAATTTAACAAACCTTGCATGGGTAAACTAAGGATACATGGCAAAGAAAATTAGTTCTCACTGCATTTTCATACTTGTAACATTTGCATTGTTGTCATTCATGAAACACTAACTGAGGGCACAAGGCAAAACAGAAGTACATTGTTGTTAACTGCCACCATCATCGGGCATCCCCTCATCGCTATATTGCTCCTCTAACACTACAGATCCATCTGCCAACGGCACTAATGCTCCTCGTCAAACTTGATCCTTTTCGCTGAAGGCTGAGCACTCCCAATCTGCACAATTGACAAAAATAGTATCTGATTAGCACTCCCACAGCAAACACCAGAATTGGGCTTGTCTGTTGCAGTAGCAATCCAATTCTGTTTGCAATTCATATGTGAAAATTAGAACATGAAAAAAAAAGCCAACCTACTTCCTAAGTTAAAAACTTTTATTCACCTATTCTGTGTGTGAATAACAAGCCACACGAACAAAATTCTGTTGCATAAAAAAGTATGTTTCCTGATTCTCCTAGTCAATAATGATTCAATTTTTTCCTTAACTTCACATCTCAAAGTAGGCACAACTAGCATCAAAAGCACACATATTGCAATTGGCATAACAAAATAAAAATGCAGATAAATAACATGGCTAGTTAGCTATGACATCTGGAACCAACAGAGGCCTGTGATAAACTTGACCTGACCATCATCAAGGTTACAAGGACTTTACTGTCTCAGTAAATAAACAGCACTATGATTATCTGTAATTTTCAAATGTTATTTAGAAGCATGAAAACATCAGGTTGTATATCTGATCAAGAGATGTCATTAAATAAGTTAACAGTAAATGAAAGTTTATTTGAGGCAAACAGCAAGTGAAAGTTAACTTACAAGGGCTGGACACTCATAATCGATACCAGCAGCCTTGATTCTTTTGCGACGCTTTTCGTCCCGCTTTACGATTCCTTCAACCATCTTTTTGTGCTCTTCTGTAGTTTTCTCCTGGTAACAACACATCTATTTAGCACAATGCACAAATTGCGCAACAACTGTAGTTGGCAATGTATTACCTTGTTGTGTCTCTTCCGTTCAATTGCTACATGATCAATTGGTATAAACCCCCGTCTTACCCCTTTCCATCTGATCAAAAATCATGATAAGACAGGGAAATCGCACAGGACAAGAATTCCGTTCCCATTTTAAATTTTTAATACTACCTCCGGTCATCCTTATATGACGTTTCAGACAGCAAAAAATGAAAACCAAGTCAAATTAGTTGCCTGAAACGTCATTTAAAAGTGACCGGAGGGAGTATATAATAAGCAAGAAACAGACACTATGAACAGTTACTGAGCTACTGATACAGCATATATACACAACCATAATTCTTTACTGACAAGCCCTGAAGTGCTAAGTTCACTGACAAGCACATAAAAACATGAATACAAGGAACATTGTTTCTTAGCAAGTCAAGAGATTATTTGCTCAAGCTAAAAACTTTCTGCACAGGTTCTGATTTTTTACATGTTGCATTGCCATTGATCCAAACATATGAAGTATTGAAGTCCATTCAATGCAAACACACCACAAAACTCATTACAAGTTGCAATTCCAGCACCCAGTTGATCAATCACTAATCATGTACAAAATTCAACCTTTCTTCACTATTTAAAACATTTGGGTTCGTGGTGGTAGGTTCTCAGGATCTTTCGTGTGCATGGATACCAGGTGGTGGATTTCCATATGAATTTTGATATTAATAAACAGGTCACATAATGTGAAATAGCCTCATTTGTAAACAACTATATCTGTATGATTAATGAATAAATGTGTACTGTAGAATGCCTTATTGATTTGAGATCCATTGCAATGCAGAGGTACTTTGGCTAGCAAAGTAGACCTATTAACAGCGGTCCTGATCATCCCAATCAACTGTAAGTTGTGGGAAATCTACATACAACTCTTATTTCAACAGACACATGCATGCTTATTGAAAAGCTTCAAGTCACCATTCATATCCAATCAGGAATATTTTTGTTCACAGCCATATAATTCGCACATCAGATGCACAATGTGGAAATAATATCCAGACTACTAGGAATATCAAGGCTACTTTTCCTTTCTCTAAAGGATGTAAAAGCAAATGGAACCAAGTACTATCAAACCAATAGACAGCAGATTTTGAGAGGCTTACAGCTTAGGATGAACTTTCTCTGGAGGAACAAGTGTAACTCGCAAGGTATGCTCAAACAAGAGATAGTTATTCATCTCATCGGCTACAATCTTTGCCACCTGACACACCAAAACACATGAACACATGCCAAATTCATAAGTAACCGGCACCTCAACATATATTCACTGCAATGACACCTAAAAGAAAGCACTTACGGCAGGGCTCTCAAACTCAATGAACCCATAGTGCTTAGACTTCCCTGTCTGAAAATGTCACCAACCCACAAGTTAGCAGTTTACACAAAACATACATAAACCATGGCATGAGCAGCACCTAATCATTACAGGATACCTTGCGGTTCCGAGCAATCCTAAGCCTCTTGATATCTCCAAACTGCTTAAAGAATCCTGCAAACAAGGAAAACATTAACAATGTCCTTGCATCCTTGCACTTTATTGTCTCTAAATTCCCATAGTGCCTCATCGTTGGCAAACAGAAACACACCTTGCATCTGGTCCTCGTAGAAGCCGTGGGGGATGTGCCCAATGTAAACAACGGTCGCGGTGTTCTCCGGCTCCTCGGGCTGCTGCAGCTGCTTCCGGATCCTCTTCCCCGGCCCACCTTCCAGCGGCTGCACCAAACCGCAACAAAAACAAAGCAACACCACGGTCAGGCGGGATTCTCGATTCCCACTGGGAGGCCAGAGACGCACCAAAATCAGGCAGAGAGTAGACACGCACCAGGAAGTCCTTGCCCTCGCCGGAGCGGGGAGCTGCGGTGCGCCGCGCGAGGACCCGCTTCTGGTTCCGCTTCTTATCCCGCATACCCATCTCGCCCGAACCTCCTCCTCCTCTCTACCTACTCTGCTGCACAGTCCCGCGAGGCGCCGCCGTTCTACAGAGAGAGAGAGAGAGAGAGAGAGAGAGAGAAAGAATCTGAGCGACGCGAGGGAACTCGAGAAGGGTCGAATGGAACGGAGGGATTTGGTGCGCGTTCCGTACCAGGATATGGCGCTCGTCGAGGGAGGCGGAGGCGGGCGGCGGCGTCGGGGACTGAGGCGAGGTGGTGGGAGAGGAGAAGGCGGGGAGCCGTCGCGGGATGGGGAAAGAGGGGTTAGGGTTTGCCTGTTGGGAATGTTTTTGATGGACTGCAGGTCTGCAGCAGAGGCTTTGGGCTTTGGCCCAATAACAGAAAGGCCTACTGGGCCTTTACTTCTCTAAGGATAGGGATCGTTGCAGACGAAAGGCCAATCAAATGGACTTGAAACATTCCTTAAAAAAAAGACTTGAAACCACGATTAGAACGCCCTTTTGCTGCTTTTGAGGTCGGTATAATATAGCCGTAGAAGAAGGCCAAATGTCAGCTAGACAGCACTAAAAAAAGAAGGCCAGATGCTTATGTCAAATTGATTAATCTTTCTTAGAAGAATGGTGAAGAAGAAGCTTGCACTTCTATAGTTAAATTGAGTGTCTGCCATCTGTAGCCATTGGACTATTGGAGATTGGTGGGAACAGGGCTCTGCCCGTAAGTTTAGTGTGAACATGTCTTGACAATGGTTAATATCGGTTAATGATATGGCTGTTTCAATTGAACCCTCCACTAACTGCTATATAGAGTAGGGTTGCTTTGCTTGTACTTTCCAAGGATAAGAATTTGGGGTTTCAGAAATTTATTGCCAATTTGCTATGGATCTTGTTCGTTTCGTTTGTCGGCTAGAATCAGTTAATATCAGCTAATTTTTTCACAAAACATTATTAAATCAATTAAAATCAGATAAAATCAGGTGACTGATCTACCGGTCGAACAGGCCGCATAGGTTCATAGGTGACACTCCAAATCAAGATCGATTGTAAACGCCGAAAACGTGTAAGCACAATTGCTTGATCTTCCTCATCCGAAAACTAGCTACGAGATGTGTTTGACTTTTCTTAATTGCCTCCATTTGATTTTCCTAGTATAATAAGGAGCCAGAGGACACGAGAGGGAGAGGGGCAAAAGGGGAAAACAAACGGCAACACGGGAAGAGCGAGAAACGGGGGCGACCACCTTCCCAACTTCCAACAGCAGCGAGCGAGCGAGACCCGATACCAGAGGCGCCCGCTCGCCGCCGCTTCCGCTCCTCTTCCCCCTCCTCCTCCGGCCCTCCCCTCCCTAGGGCGGCTGGCCGGCCTCGGCGGCGGCTCCACGCCTCTCTACCCCGCCCCGGAGTCGGCGACCCCCGCGCGCGCACGTGCGGCGCGATCTGATAGGGTTTCCTCCGGCGGGGCCCACCCATGTCGTCGCCGTCGGCGGCGGCGGCGGCCTCCGCGGCGGCGCTCCTCCTCCTCCCCCTCCTCGCCGCCGCGGGCGAGGGGGCGGTCTGCCCGAGGCCGCCCGCCGCTGCAGCCGTCCTGCGTCACGCGCCCGACTCCTGCATGGCGGCGGACGCCCCGGGGCCCCGGCGTCACCACGCCGGCGTCGTGGAGGTGAGATTGGCCTTCTCGTTTAATTACGCCTTCACGCTGGCAGAAATTGGCCGGCCGTTGCTTGCGGCTGCTGGGTGGCCATTTGGAGCGCAGGAATTTGGTGTCGTCTCGTTTCTGTTCACCTTTGTGATTTGGCTCCTGAAGGAGGTGAATCAAATGCTAGTGCTCGATCAAATCTGCGCCCAAGATGATTTCGTAACGGATTGCAACTTTACGGATTCCCCTGTCCTTAATGATGTTTGATAGCTCAATCTGATGTCTGCATGGACTGAACTTGTGTTCATGACATCGTGCCTGACTGTTGGATTGATTTTTTTCCCTGTCATTTTAGTCCCAATGTAGAGCAGAAACAAGGACCTTTTGGTTTATATAAACTTAAGGACTTGGTGTATTCTGCAACTTCTTCTCAGGATGTGATGTTTGTGGTGCGGGTAGGAAGTAATTTGAGGACGGGATGGGCTGTAGCTGCGCACCTGTGTATCAGAGATTGGCAGATTGCTTTGATTACCTATGAGCATGCCTGATCTTTTAGCGCATGATGGCTCAGCTGGATTCTTGTGTTGGATATGTGCTGGTCTGATTGTTTTAGATATGGCCAATTGGGAGTAACTGCTAGTGGTTTTAAATGAGCAACAATTCTTTAATTTCTTCTGAACCACCTTCAGGGTTTGACCTCCATTTCTGTACCACATGTGAGAAAGCTGGTCTGAACACGGATTCTCTTTTCTTTTGTGGTGTCCTGTGACACCAATAGATTTTAGTAATCTCCATTAAAACGTATTCTTATTAGTGCTTAAATGAGTTGATGATACTATAACTTAGTGAAGATAACACCAGTGATTGTTTTGTCTACATCCAGAGGCTTTTGTCTTTTGTTCTGAAATCTTGGATAAGTACACTTATTGTCTCTTACACCATGCTCCATTTTTATGCATCAGGGTGATGATGGGGCTCTGCAAAGGGCAGTAGCACTTGTGCTGCACAACAGGGAAGATTTTGTTGCTATTCTTTTTTATGCTTCGTGGTGTCCTTTTTCTAAAATTTTCAGGACAGATTTTCAAAAGCTCTCGTCCTTTTTCCCAACAATTGCTCATTTTTCTTTTGAAGAATCTCATATCAAACCAAGGTGTGTCTTTCTATAAAATTAATAAGCGTAACAGTTAGACTTGATTAAATCTTGGCACACAACTAACTTGATATATGATGTCAGAATATTGTCAAGGTATGGAGTTCGTGCCTTCCCGACTCTTTTCCTTGTGAACTCTACAATGCGTGTGCGCTACCATGGATCTCGGACGATGAACTCCCTTGCTATGTTCTATAAAGATGTTACAGGTACTATTGCTCAATGTTCTGAAATTTCGAAAGTAATGGTCCTCATATTGGTATTTACTGTTGTTGAGTAAGTTCAACAAAAAGGCTGAGCTGCACCATAAACATTCATGTGTTATGTGTTGCAGATTTAGCATGCATTTTGTCTATAAATGTTGATATGGTAGTATTTAGTAGGATTCAGTTCCCAATTTGAGCCACTGTAGTGTTTATTCACTTCTCCATAAAGTTTTCCTATGTTTCACCTTCTCTTTGAAATTGTCAAGGTATGAATCCTGTGTCATTGGACGCAATATCCCTGGATAGACTGGAGGATACAGTAACTATAATTGATAATGTCAAAAAGAGTCAAATGGAGGATTCTCTATTATCATGGGCTAGATCACCAGACAGGTTGCTCCATCAAGATACTTGCCTTGCATTGGCTAGCTCTTTTGTCCTCTTGAGGTTGCTTCATTTCCTACTTCCCAAGCTCAATGCATGCATGAAGCAAGCCTGGAGGATGCGAGTTTATGAATTGAATAGATTGTTTCCTAGCTTGTCTTGAGGAAGGCAATGTGGACTTGAGAAGCTTGAACTAACTGCCTAAGCAAGGAAGCTTACACACAAGTGACGCATGCAGGAAACAGGATTATGAGGGGTTGGGGTTCTGTCAATGTCAGCGCAAAAGCTAAATTTACATTGGTGTCTCATGGCTGACTAGTGAAAAAGATAGTTCTAGCAGCTCTGTGTACCCTGAATGTGGTGTATTCCCTCTCATCTCAAACTCTTTGTGTGTTAAATATATTTGGTCTCTCCTTGGGAGATGTCTTAATACAAGCTAAAGTATCACTCTTGGACATGCTGACGTGAATGGTGTTCATCTTTACCAACAGTACAATTGTCCATCTCTGTGCGAATTCAAATTTGCATCATGACATGTATTGTAATTTGGAGCCCCTCAAAAAATTTGAAACTTGACACATTGTAGTTCATGTTGGGAGATGCAATTCTCAACCAAGATGGACGATAGTGACTGCAGAGATTCATACATTGGGAATACTCACAAGACTTACTTCACTGCTAGCGAGAACAAGGGTTGACTTTATAGATCAGCAAGAAAATGAGACTAACTGCCAACTTTAAAATTTTCCAACAGCAGACACAAATCACTAATGGGCCAATAAAAAACAGTTTAGTTGTGTGATCACCAGGGGTAACAAACTACTACTAGTAGGTATTTCCTCCGTTTCAAATTATAGGTCGTTTTAACTTTTCTAGGTTCATAAATTTTGCTATTAATCTAGACATGACGTTTATCTAGGTGCATAACAAAGGTGATGAACCTAGAAAAGCCAAAACGACCTATAATTTGGAACGGAGGTAGTATAAACTAAGACGACCATACCGAACAAGGAAATCGCACCATTGTTACAAATACTGCAGGTTATTGGTCTTGGGTAAACTCAGGAGACTTCCTGTATACAGACCAACTTTACGAATACATCTCGTCTCCACTTCTGAAAACACATTGGTCTTGGGATCACACAAGAGCAGTGCTCCCTCGACTGGAAGAAAGATGATAATCCTCCCATCATCTAGCAACAATAGAGGTTTCAGAAACCTCTCATCACAATCTGGGATAACTGATTCCGGATCCCGTATGCTGTATTCCTTCACCCACAGATCATCACCAACATCTGTTACAAACCACAGATCCAGACAGGATGAATAGCGACGATTGTCGTGTGCTAGCACCAAGCAGCCTTTCAGCTCAGCTAAAGTAGATCGAGACCACATGTCAATGTACTCATGCAGGGCCGGCCCTAGGGGTAGGCCATCACGTGCGACGGCCGAGGGCCCAAGTCAGAAGGGGGCCCAAGCCCAACTATGTATTATGTATATGTATAGCCACACACGAGCAGGTTTATTTGATCGTAGGTCAAGAGGTCAATAAACAAAACAAAGAGCTAAAATGTCTCGGCCAGCACTTAGCAGCGAAAGCGAAATCGTCGGTCGTCGGGTATGCCGTTGCGGACTGCGGAGCCGTAGAGCACTCGTGGCTGGCATATGGCCAATCGCATTCGGCATTCACATCGCGTTGGTGGCTGCAAGCGTCGCGAACTCACGAATTCACGATGTGATCGCGGTGACAGCAGTCGGTGAATCTCCAGGCCCAACCGTGCACCGTCCATCTAAACTCTACGAGGGGCCGCCGTGACGAGTTCGCCGGAAGGCCTTCAAAATCCTAGGGCCGGCACTGTACTCATGGAACTTGTCGTCGCCGTCGCCGTCATGGTCTAGACGCGGGACTTTGACAGTATCCCAGAATTCACCCCACAGGTCAAAACAATCGATACACTCCGGTAAGCCATCGCTTTGCAGGTCCATCTTGCGAAAATTTCGCGTATATACATGTGCCCAGAAGTAGTAGACTGCGCCACCGACAACCACACCGCTGCTCATGGGAGACGACGGCCCCGGTGGCCGGGTCGATCACGTAGCAGGTTCCGCTGCCGCCGTCGTCGGCGATGCCGATGAGGTCTAGGCGTGAGCGCAGCAGGGTGTGGTAGCGTGGGATCGGCACCCGCGCGCTTGACGACATGGCCGGACGGGTCCAGGATGTGGACGTGGTCGGGGTCGTCGCGGAAGGAGGCCACGAGGGGTCGCCGGGTGTCGGGCGGCGTGCGCCTTGAGGAAGGCCGGGTCGGAGGTGAGGGATCGCCATGGCCGGCAGACGGCGCGGAGGCGGCAGATCGCGTTGGCCGGGAGCCGGACCAGGACGTCGAACAGCACGTCCAGGGGAAGGACGCCGCCGTGGCTGGTGCCGGCAAGCTTACGACTACTACTACTCTCCATCGTCGACGAAGCCTACTCGTAAAAGAAGTCAAAAGCTAAGATTGGATTAGCGCGCAGATGAGACGCCATGTGATAACTGACGGAGCGGCGGTGATGGATCTCACCTTAGATTAAAACCGCGGCTGGGAGCAGCCTGGAGACCTGGACGATTTTTACCCTCCTCTTTTGGCGGCTTTGGTCGTAAGGCCTGGGCGGCGCAAGGCGAAGTGGAGGAATTTGGTTGCGCGATTGAAACTGGTAAATTATATCCTCGTGGTTCTAGTATCTTTGACGGTATTTTGGCAACTAATCGATTTTATATTACCAAAAGAATGGTATTTTGCAAATACCAAAAGTATGATATGATTCCCTTTCCTCTTGCAGTCTTTTTTTAGTAAGATATTCTTTTTTTTTCCCATTGGCGTACCTGGCGGTACCGTGGTAGGTTTATATGTTACTCAAAATTAACTTTGGAACTTTAAAACCATTCCAATTTGGGAACTGCAGTAGTGCAGTTGGCAAAGGAACAAGGAAGGGTGGATGATTGCCCCATTTTTTTTTAAAAAAAAGCATTCCAATTTCCAAGTGAAAACATATTTTACATGTGTTTACAGTTTGATTTAAAGTAGTTTATTTAGAAACTGCTGTTCACAAAAAACATTTAAAAATTTACTTTTTAAAAAAATATTTTCAATATCTCAAGGCATCATCTAAAAAGATGTTATGAGAGCAACAATCACTACCCCTGCCTCTTGCCGCACATAGAGCAGGCAAAGAGAAGAATAAGTTTGACATGTGGATATCATCCTACTTAAATGGAGGGAAAAGAAAAAATACTTTTTCTACGCATTCACTTCTCAAATCCGATCCAGACGCTAGCGTCGGGCATGACGTTCTTCATTATGAAAGCAGCATTGGATTGAGACCAAAGAAAAATTCCCGCCACAAGACTAAGATGGATTAGCGCG
This sequence comes from Urochloa ruziziensis, assembly GCA_015476505.1. Classification (NCBI taxonomy): domain Eukaryota; kingdom Viridiplantae; phylum Streptophyta; class Magnoliopsida; order Poales; family Poaceae; genus Urochloa; species Urochloa ruziziensis. The sequence continues at coordinate 39,184,524 of CM027124.1, forward strand.
CAGATGAGACGCCATGTGAAAACTGACGGAGCGGCGGTGATGGATCTCACCTTAGATTACAACCGCGGCAGGAGCAACCCGGAGACCTGGATGATTTTTACCCTCCTCTTCTGCCGGCTTTGGTCGTACGGCCGGGCGGCGCAAGGCGAAGTGGAGGAATTTGGTTGCGCGATTGAAACTCGTAAATTATGTCCTCGTGGTTCTAGTATCTTTGACGGTATTTTGGCAACTAATTGATTTTATATTACCAAAAGAATGGTAGTATTTTGCAAAAGGCAACGTATCCTATGAGAACTCAATTCCTGTGATCATAGTTCTTACAGGAATTGGGTTCTCATATGATAAGTTGCCTTTGCAAAATACTAAAAGTATGATATGATTCCCATTTCTCTTGTAGTCTTTTTTAGTAAGATATTCTCTTTTTTTCCATTTGCGTACTGGGTACCACGGTAGGTTTATATGTTACTCAAAATTAACTTTGGAACTTTAAAACCATTTCAATTTGGGAACTGTAGTAGTGCAGGTGGATGATTGCCCTTTTTTTTTAAAAAAAAGGCATTCCAATTTCCAAGTGAAAACATATTTTACATGTGTTTACAGTTTGCTTTAAAGTAGTTTCTTTAGAAACTGCTGTTCACAAAACATTTAAAAAATGACTTTTTAAAAAATATTTTCAATATCTCAAGGCATCATATCTAAAAAGATGTTATGAGAGCAAGAATCACTACTCCTGCCTCTAGCCGCACATAGAGGAGGCAAAGAGAAGAATAAGTTTGACATGTGGATACCATCCTACTTAAATGGAGGGGAAAAAAGACTTCTTCTACCCATTCACTTCTCAAATCCGATCCAGATGCTAGTGTCGGGCATGACGTTCTCCATTATGAAAGCAGCATTGGATTGAGACCAAAGAAAAATTCCCGCCACAACACTAAGTTGATATTGTGCGCGACATGGCCGATTCCCCGTCTCTTTTTTACGCTGCCCTCATCTAGTCTGATGAGTGTGAATGCCCTCACAAACTCCTCCACATGGCATGCTTAGGAGCAAAGCTAAGTCAAAACATGTTCCATCTCGTTTAAAGAGTCATTCACTCTTTAAAAAAAATAGTTGAATTCACAAAGCCGGATAATAGGCTTGATCAAATTGTAGATCATCCAGGTATTGTCCCGCACACGACCCTCTCCGGGACAGGCTTGGAAGATAGAGAAAATAAAGCCTGAAAAAAATTTCTCTATCTAGAACCGATCCGAACGATTATTTTCATTATTTAGCCTAATCCCAGCCCGACCCCGATGTAGACATGAATGTTAACACGGAATCATCCATGATTTTTTTTTTGGGCTGGACCGCAAATGCTCATGTCTAAATTAACCACATGTCGGTTGCAATTGCAACGTCGAAAAATGTCATTTGTGACGTCAGAATCAAACTTTTGAAATATAAAAAATATGCAACAAAGATAGTTCACAATTGCATCTGATTCCATGAATAATCTCCATTCCTTCACAAACGTGTCAATCTCAAAGGAAAATTGGCATGAAAATAGTTCACAATTGCCTTTGTTTTAAACCGTTCAATTTTAGCGCTGTTTTTAGATACACATAGTTGAAGTTGTGTATCTAGAAAAGCCAAGACGATCTACAATTTGCAAGAAAGTAGAACTAAATTTGTATATTATTACTTTATATACAGTCTGAGAAATAAATGTAGGACAAGCTAAACATAAATGAATGTATGTATCAAACATAGATATATGATCCGAAATGCAAGTAGTGGCTAGGTAGGCATGTATTGTGGACATATGTTGGAGACGTAGCTAGCTAATGGTGGTGATGGTGGCCGTGCTTCTTGGCCTCTTTCTTCTTGTGGTGCTCGTGGACGGCGAATCCCGCGCTGCCGGCGGCGATGGTGGCGGCGATCTCCTCCTTGATCCGGTGCGAGCGGGCATGCTCGGGGTCCTTCTTGGCCTTGTGCTTCTCGTGCATGGCGTATGCCCCCGCCGCGGCGGCGCCCAGCTTGGCGAGCTGCTCCATGTGCTTGTGGTGCTTCTCCTCCTTGCGCCAGTCGCTGCCGGCGGCGGCCGCCTCGGCCTTGTTCTTGTTCTTGTCGTGGTGGTGGTGGCCCATTGTACTTCTCTGCTACCTAGGGGTGCGATTTGTGTCTTGTGTATGGTGACTAGCTAGGATTAGACGAGAATTGCTTGATTGGCTGGGAATTGGAATGAATGTGATGATATGCCGGCCATGCATGCATCCACTTTTATAGTGTTGGCTGAAGCGAGAATTATCTTTCAATTATGTAAACGCGTATTCATTTGGACGCGTAGCCCTTGCACCTAAGTATTTGATTATCCAAGCATCTACGTACGCGTGTTTCTCTTGTGTGCTGACTAGTCTCCTAGAGGAGGATCACATCATGCATCTTCCAGGCTAGTTTCGGTACAAATCTTTCTTGCTTTTGTTGCAGCTGCTGCATGCGCCGCGGCGAAATAGCTAGCGTACGCCGTACACGTCGATCCGAGCTGCATATTTGTAGTTTTTTTTTCTTTTGCAACCAGAGAAAACACGCAATATTTCAAAATTCTCTCCACCACAAGAGGAACACATGGAATCTTACAAAATTTCTTCTAGAAATTATTTTTTTATATTTTCTGTTAAGCTACTTCAATTCCGTCCCCTGTGCCTACCTTGAATCTGGATGATCCCGTTGAGGAGGCAGCGGTGGGCGGCCCGGATGCGGATGCAGAGTGCGCGTCCCTTCGCTGGCATGGCTGGCCGCGGTTGGTCTCTTGGGGCGTGCTCACGAACAGTCGCGGAAGGCTTGATTCGGCGACAATGGTGCATCTCCTGGTGCGGCGGCATTGGTGGTCGATGGCCATGGGGTGGCTGCGGCGGAGCGTAACCCTGCTGGCTACGTCCTAGTGGGAGCGCGCATCACCGGAGCCATGGTCGCTGCTGTGTGGGACTCTTGGCAGATTTCTTGGGCGAAAGCTCTACCTGATCCTGCATCGGTCGACGGCGGCGGTGTTTGTGCATCGCTCCCCTTCCTGAAGGCGTCGTTGGAAAAATCTTGCCATCTTCTTCTCCAGGTGAAAACCTTTGAACTAATAGGTTGGTTCTGGCGGCGACGGCGGTTTAACGTCGTTTCTCTCTTGGGGGCGTCGCTATGGAGTAGTAGAGCCCTGCGGTACGATGCTGAGATCTTGGTTGTTGTGGCAGCAATAGTTCTATCATCAACTATCTCTAAGTGGACACGAGGGGTGAATGATTGTTGCTGAAAATGGACAGTACAAGTTAGAAGCAAGACATGGAAGAAGACGTGGAAGAAGATCGAAGTTTAGTCTTTGTTTTCTAGCTTAGTCTTTCTTCACTTAGTATCTGTCTTTCTTGTGTTTGTGTGCCTCAGTTTGAGGCGTGAAGCCTAAGTGCTTGGGTATGGTTTGACTTTGTGGTCGTAGACATTTACTGTTGTGAATGTTCAAGACCGGATTTTCCTTAATCTAAAAAAATTGGTAAATGTCCCTTGCATTCAACCTTTAACTTCCAGCTATGACAAAAGTCTTATTTTCAACCTACAACCACAAAACCGGAAAAGAAAGGCCACCCAACCATCAAAACCGGACAAATATGCCCCTTTAGACGGTTTTCGAGTGTGGTTTTGCATTTTCTAGAAAATCAAAAGGTTTTGATTTAATAAAAAATTCATTTAAAATAAAAAATATCAAATTGGTACATATTTTTTAAAATGTAATGTACATGTTGATACTCAATGTGGTGTTGTTTGAATCTTATTTGATCATATTAGTTGCATTTTATTATGAGTAATAAATACTAAAAATAATAATATGTAAATAGCTCAAAGTAGAGAAGCAACAAATAACCTACATTTTTAGAAAAACAATTGTACCGATTTCATATTTGTATGATTTGAAATTAATTAGTTATGAATTTATTTATTAAATTATTATTTTTTAATTTGTAAAAAATCCAGAACCACCCATAAAACCACCCAAGCGGTCAAATTTGCCCGGTTTTGACAGTTAGATGGTCCTTCCTATCTGATTTCGTAGTTGTAGGTTGAAAATCAAACTTTTGCTATAGTTAGAGGTTGGAAATAGTACTTTTCCCGTTTTATATTTTCCCGTTAAGCTACTTCAGTTGGTAAATGTCCCTTGCATTCACCTTTAACTTGCGCACATAGGGCTGCATTATATTAGCACTCTCTTTGTGTTTGCGTCTTTTATTTGAAAAAAGTGGTTAAATGTGCAGCTATGCTAGAAGTTGCTGACATGTGGGCCCAGTCTCAATCTTGTCCAAATGTCTACTCTGGTGGTTCTGCGGAAGATTCCTGTCTGTGTATGGCTCATACGGCCTAATAACTTAAGATGGCTAAGCATAAAAAAAAATTGAGATGGCTCAAAATCGAACCGGTACCAAGTATCAAAAGAGAAGTTAAAAACTAGTTTCACATCCTGGTGTTTTTGTCTTTTCTTCATGGCATTCAGTTTTTTGGCGCGTACAGTCGAGTTGCTTAACCGCGTCGATCAAGCGATGGATGCCCCTTAGTGATCAGTTAGCAGTTCATGTCGACATCACCATGCATCAGGTGTGTTCAATTTTCTTGTTCGATCCAGGTGTGTTGAATTTTCTTGCCGACTCATGTAACTAATTAACCGTTCGATGGAGAAAGGCAAGTCATATTCATTCAAGCATGTCCGTGTGTGGCTAGTGGCTACAATGCAAGGCAGTGTATCCATCGTCTGTCCTACCACGTCTTTGCACACAGGCAACACAGCAGGACCATGGACACGTACTACGCGCCTGCTAGCTAAGCTTCATCTGACTTTCCTATCCATCTGGCTAGATAGGATTCGTTGCGAAGCAACCAACTAAACCAAATCCATTTACGTTCACGCGCACCTTTAAAAAAAATGTTCACGCGTTGTTAAAATAATTCATTTACGCGCTTTCCAGTCGTCCCATCAACCTCGATCCTACTCCTATATATAAACATGGGCAGATTTCATCCGTTGCATCTCATCGATCAAATCCATCTCTAGTTCTCTACTACGATCACAAGCTTAGCTTTGCTGTCGTCGTATCTGATCACCACCGCCACTGAGCTGAATCAACAGCCTGCAGCCCGCCGTCCACAGATCGAGCGAGATCACCAAATCAAAACCAAAATGGCGCATCACTTCCTGGGCAAGCACCACAAGGCCGGCGGCGAGGCCGAGCCTGCTCCCAAGGTCACCGACTGGCGCAAGGAGGAGAAGCATCACAAGCACATGGAGCAGCTCGCCCAGCTGAGCGCCGTCGCGGCGGGAGCGTACGCCGTGCACGAGAAGCACAAGGCCAACAAGGATCCCGAGCACGCGCACTCTCACAAGGTCAAGGAAGGTGTCGCCGCCGCCGTCGCCGTCGGCAGCGCCGGCTTCGCCTTCCACGAGCACCACCAGAAGAAGGACGCCAAGAAGCATCGCGGGCACCACCACCATTAGTCCGGCCAGCCATTATTGCATCGCCGACGCGACTCGACACCATATCATATACTACTACAGTACTACGTATAGCATAGAGTACAATAAATGGGACGTAGAGAGTATGTTGTTGGTATATGTATCGTCCTACACTACTGATGTGTACTGTCCTGTGCTATTTGTTCACAATATTGCTTACATTGATTTATTTGTTCATGCATGCTAGTTTCTTAAATTACATTACATCCCCGTGCCTCTGGTATCCTTGGCAGGATTTTTGGAGACTAATTGATTTCTTACTGAAAATATGACAGGGATTTTTTTTCTCTCGCAGTCTTGTTTCCAGTATGATTTTTTCTTATTGTGGCCGGGGAGTAGGAGCCAGTGCCATGGAAATGCGTCGTCGGTAGCCACCAGGAACCAGGCAAACCACAGAGAAATCTCGCAAACCACAGACTCCACGTTGATTTAGTACCCAAAATTATCTTACAATTTTAAAGCCATTCCAAGTGAAAAATGTATTTTTATTTTCGTCACAATTCTTTTTTTTGAAAAACACATATTTTGCATGGTTTAACTTCATTCTTGCTACAAGATAGTTTGGCTGTAAAATTACATTTACGAGAACATTTCAACATTTATGACTTTAGAAGGTTTTAAATATTTAATCGGATCATCTAGAATGATTATCACCAAAAATATATTCCACTATTCGACGAGCAGTGCCAACTGCCAAGAAAACTGTCGTCTTCCGTGTGAAACTTATTTCATCGATCGGGGCATCGGGCCCATCGCACGAACTAGCTAGGTTGGCATGGTCAGCATCCATCAATTTGAAACTCGATCGCAACTGTGCGTTGGAATCGTTTAAAAAAAAGAAAAAGAAAAGAAAAAGGTCTAATATGCCCCAAAAGTTGTGGCGCTCAAAATCGGTCGACTGAAATTGCGCAAGACACATCGGCCCTTCCGTACCTATTGCCGCTAGGCGCCTCCGCCTAGTAGGATGGCTTCCAAGGGGAGCGGGCTCTCCTCGAAGACATCGGCCGTCACGCCGCTCAGCTGCTGCTGTTGCTGCTGCTTCCCCCGCGGGCTGCCCTTGTGCTCATACACCACCTCCTCCTCGCCGGCCGCTCCTCCATTATTGCCGCCGGCACCATCCATGTCGTAGTAGCAGAGCGAGCCGTCCGCGCGCTTCATCAGCATCCTGCCCCCGCGCCGGAGCAGCGGCCTCGGGGCGCGCCGCGGGGCGACGTCGAGCACGATCCTGCCCACCTGGAACCACGCTTTGCCACCGCCACTGTCCGTGTCGTCGCCGAGGACGTACACATCCATCGTCGCCGCCGCCGCGGTGGCTCCGTGGCGGCGGGCATCCTCGTTGCTGCTGCGCACTAGCGAGAGGCAGAGCCGGCCGTCCAGCTCCGACAGCGATGCGGCCGCGCCGCCACCACAAGCCTCTTCTTCCGCCGCCGCCTCCGCGGGGAGGTCCACCTCGCCGACCTGGTGCGTGGCGAGGTCGAAGCTGACGACCATGGCACCAACCACGGACAGGGCGAGGTAGTACACGGCGCCGTCGACGTGCACGCCGCGGCCGGCGGGGCTGTAGCTTACGTCCCAGATGCCCACCGGCTTCCACTCCGGCGCGAAGGCGAAGCTCCCCGAGGACGGGTCCCCCAGCTCTCCCGGCCCCGGGAGAGCACCTTGCACGTCACGGCCGGCGGGCGGGTCGGCGGCACCCGGACGTCGAGGCGCACCACCTTGTGGTACTCGCCGCCGGCGCCGGCGCAGTGGCCGAGGCAGTACCAGGTGAGGTCGCAAGGGGAGACGACGTTGTCGTCGACTTGGTGGTCGTCTTCATCGTCCACCGGCATCATGGACTCGTCCTCGTCTTCGGAACTGGTGGTGTCGTCGCCGCCGTTGTCCGACGACAGCATGGGCTCGTCTACCCAAGGGATGGTGGAATCGCCGTCGTGGATGGAGAAGGAGGTGGAGGTCCAAGCCATGGCGATACGCTAGGGTTTCGGCACGGCTGATTTTCGTTCGGAGGAATTTGTAACTCCGGATTTGGTCTCAGGAGACACAGTATAATTCATTAATTCCCTTCCAACCTGGATGGGTGAAACTGAAAACGGACCCGACATGACTTTGATTACGCATCAAACCACGAATAGTGATTCATCATGAGATTAAATCCTAAATACCTAATCATAAACAAACGCTTTTGCACTGGATGGCTTTGATTACGCATCAAACCACGAATAGTACTTTAACCTTTTATCAAGGTCTAAAGAGTAAGATATATTGACATTCATATATCCAGAAAGAACAGAAGAAGGTTTTGCCGACGTGTGGGCCCGTCCAGTGCACGTTTGCGCACGGTAATATTCCAAGATTGCACGGCTAGCTGAACGTGTTGTGGTGACCACTTCAACGGCTCAGTTTATTGTGGTACTCAGTAACAATTAAAAACACAGTAAATTCACAATAAACGATTGGTTTTTGGGTAGGTATATATAGTAATAGTAGAAGCTTCCTGCCAGCGCAAGTGCGTGTTGTCACTCGTTGATCACCTTCACTATGTGCCTCTCATCGATCATGTGTTATAAAACCTGAAGACAAAATCTAAAGGGAGTAGGGCCTCCCTTTAGCGTTACGCGGAGGCCCCCCCCCTCCCTTCTTCTTCCTCCAGCGGCATCACGGGAAGAAGGAGGCGACATCAAGGAAGTAACAAACCTCCGGCGGCGGCGGCGACGACGACAACCGTCGGTCGCGGGGAGGCGGCGGGAGGAGGGGGACCTTTATGGTCCCGGGTTGCCGGGGAAGGGGTTCATCACCGCCGCCTTAAAGGAGGGGTTTGGGGGGAGGGGGGGGCGTGGTGGTGGGAGAGACAGCGGCGGAGCGGCCGCCGGAGCCGGGCGGCAGGGGACCCCGGTGGGCGGTGGAGGAGGCGGGGGAGCTCATCAGTGGTTGTTGGCGTCGAGATCCGGCGGAGGAGCTCATCGGCGGCGGATGTAGGTGGCGGCGGATCTAGCGTTAGGGTTGGGGGAGGGTTGCGGGCGGCGCAGAGGTGGCGGTAGCCGCCGGTCGCGGCCAGAGGAAGGCCGGCGGGGGAGAAAGGCCGACGGGGTTAGCGTCGGCCGCGACGGCCGACGGCGACGGAGGCGGCCCTCGGCCGCCGGAGCCGGGGGAGGGAGTGGCGCCGGGTTAGGGTGGGGGAGGGGGAGGGGCGCCGTCGGCGGAGGCGGCCCCCGGCCGCCGGAGCCGGGGGAAGCGGCGGCGCGCGGGGGTGGGGAGGGAAGATGGCGATGCGGGTGGGAGGAGGATGACGATGCGGTGGGGGTGGGGCGAGTGGGAGGGAGTAGTTAAAATGGAAAGTTTTCCCAAAATGTTTACAAATGGAAATATTTCCATTTTAGGAAGGGGCTCCCCTAAGACTAAATGAAGGAGGCCTCACTTTAGTCAAGTCCAAAGCTCAATGGTGTCAACTAAAAGCATAGAAAAACCGTAGCAAGATCCAGGAAGAAGAGAGGTGGAAAACTTTTTTGAATAAATAAATAAATGCTAATGCTATTTTTCGTATGGTAGAGATAGACTTGAATTCAAACCTGATCTTTTTTTTTCTGTGCATCACACATTGCTTTCAACCTAACCACATGTACGAGTACGAGAGGCACCGGGATTAATTTTAGGCCAACACCTTCACGACGACTCAGATTGACGTCATCTGGCTGCTTGTCCCTTCTGATGAATTGTCGTGAGATTGCTCACCACAGTGCACACTAACACAATTAAGTTAAGCCGTTCTCTTTGGCATTATATAATTAATTCAATTACAGGAGAGAGCAACAATATGATCGAGATCACGACGGCATCAACGATGGTAAAGCCCGTCTACTCCATCCCGCACCCGCTCGCCGGCGAGAAGGTCCAGCTGACCATCTTCGACCGCGCCGCCTTAGAACATCTCCAACAGATTGAACTTCCCCTTTCCCCTTTCCTCTTTTTGCTCATATAGGGGAATGAAAGGCAAAAAACCAACTCCAACAGATTGATTTCTCCCTTTCCCCTTTTTTTCCCCTCTCTCTCCCCTTTCTTTTCTCAATCTTCTCCTCCCTTTCCTTCTCCCTTCCCTCCTCTCCTCTACAGCCATCCGATCCACCCCTGTCTGGCCGATGCAGACCGCCCGATGCGCCGCTCGCGCCCCGGCGAGCCCGACGCCGAGCGCCGCCCGCGCCCCGGCTTCCCGACGCCGCGCGTCGCGCCTGCCGTGCGCCGCCCGCCGCCGCACGAATTCCCAGCGCCGGCGGCCGCGGCGAGCCCCTGCTCCGGTCGGGCCGCGGACGCGCGGAGCACCTGCTCCGGCCGTCCCGCCGCGCGGAGCCGGAGCCCCTGCCCCGGCCAGCGTCCACCACCGCGCGGAGCACCTGCTCCGGCCGACAGCGGCCGCTCCTGCCTCCACACGGCTGCGGGATGCCCCGCCCGCGCACTGCCGGCGGCCTTCACGCCGCGACGGGATGCCCTGCCCGTCGCCGGCCGGCCTTTGCCTCGCCATCCTGTGTTGTGCTGTTGAGAAGAGAAAGAACAGAGGAAAGAGAGGAGAGGAAGAAGACATGTCCATAGACCCATTGACAGGTGGGTCCCACGGGTCAGGAGAATGGAAAGGGGAAAGGGAAATGGGGAACTGATTTTACCCTTTCTCCCCTAAATGGTGAAAATGTGAAAGGGGATTCCCCTATAGAGTGAGAAAGGGGAAAGGGGAAGTTCAATCTGTTGGAGATTAGACCTCTTCGTTCCCACCGTGCTCGCCTATATATCCTGCGCCGGCGCCGTCCAGCGAGGCGATCAAGGAGGGCCTCAGCAAAGCCGTAGCGATGTACCCTCACCTCGCGGGTCGCCTTGCCGTCGACCACCGTGGCCGCCGGTTCCTCCACGAAACGACGAGGGCGTGCTTGTGATAGAAGCAGCCCTCTCGGCCGACCTGGTCGACGTGCTCACCAACGATGGCATGACCGACGCGGCAGACGTCGACGAGCTATACCCGACGCTCCCAGAGGTAACTTAATTTGGAGATACTTCTAGTTGCATCCGTGTCACGTACTCACGTCTCATGCATGATTCATATGTTCCTGACGATGATATACACACGATAATGTTGGGGCGGCTCTGCTGCAGATCAAGCTGAACCGCTACAGGTGCGGCGGCCTCGTGATCGGCATCATCTGCCACCACCACATCGCCGACGGCCACTCCATGAGCGCCTTCTTCACCACGTGGACGAGCGCGGTGCGCGCGGGCAAGGACTTCACCGCCCCCATCTCCGCTGCCCTTCCTCGACTGCGCGGCGACCGTCGTGAGCCGCCGCGCCACTCCAGCGCCGGTGTTTGACCACCGGAGCATCAAGTTCAAGTGACGTGACGACGAGCTCATCAGCTCCACGCCTGACGACGCCGCCGTCATGCCCATGGTGGACAAGATCAGGAAGCTCACCGTGCACTGACGAGTTCATCGCAGTGCTCAAAACGCGCTTCGGCGGCGTCCGGTGCAGCACGTTCTAGTGCCTACTCGCGCACGAGTGGAAGAAGATCACGGCGGTGCGGGGCCTCCGGCCGGAGGAGTTCACGCAGGTGAGGGTGGCCGTGAGGGCGGTGCATTGCTGTGGCGTTCCCGAGGCTCCAGGTGAAAGACCTCCTCAACCCAAGCTACGGCCGCGTTGTCCACGCGATCCGCGACGCCGTGGCGCGCGTCGACGGCGAGTACGTCCAATCCTTCGTCGACTTCGGCGTTGCGGCGGACGCGAGCGGGGAGGAGTTCGTGGCGACGATGGCAGCGGCCGACACGATGTTGTGCCCGGACATGGAGGTGGACAGCTAGATGGGGTTCTAGTTCCACCGCATGGACCTCAGCACCGGGCCGCCCCGCGCGTTCCTGCCGCTGGTGTGTATAGATGGCCATTCGGGCCGCCCGGCCCGGCCCTGGCACAGCCCCCCTGGCCCGCTCTTTCACGGGCCGTGCCTGGCCCGGCCCTATGCCCCTGCGGGCCGTGCTGGGCGCACCCATGGGCTGAGATGACGGCCCAAGCACGGGCCCGTCGTGCCATTTTGGGCCGGGCCAGCCCGACTTAGCCCGGCACTACACACCAGGTCGGGCCACTCACGGCCCATGAAGACAAATACACCTCTTTCAACTCAAAATTTCACAAGTCACATACATGATACATCACATTTGACATCTGCTATCACATACTTATCACAATTCACAGGTAGTCAGGTAGACAAAACAAATAACAAAAGATCACATATTATATTATGTGATAACAGAATTATAGAATTATTTTAACACTTGATCAAGTGTTGGCTGCCTCATTAAAAACCTTCCTAGGTAAAACTTACCCTTGCGAGAAACCCTAGGAAGGGAAAAAGAGTACAGCCCAACTCTATAATTCAAGACTAGTGTTCAATTACATCACATTGTTCAAGTTCAACATTACACATGATCACAAACAGAAATGCAAAAGAGTAAAGATAGTCTTTGCTGCCTTGCTGGTCCTCTGCCTTGCCTTCACCATATCACCAGATCACCTTCACTTCTGTTCTTCACTTCCCATTGGCATTGGCAGGGACAGGGGGCAGTCCTAGCAAACAGAAAAAAAAGACATAAATCATGAAATTGAACAAGTACCTGAAAGCTGAAACTTAAAATAATGAACAAGTGACTACTTACTCTTTTGTAGCAGCTTCCCCTTCATCAGTTTCCATGATGCCCAACTTGAGCTCTAGCTCTTGCATCTCCTTGTCAACATCATGATGCGCCCTTGCATCAGCAGCCTCCTAGTCCTTGATGCAGGTCAAATACTTGTTGGCACTCCTTAGCGTCACGTTTTAGCAACGCTCAAGAGCGCGTAGATATATGTCGTTGTATGCAAAATTAATTCTGCAAGCGCACAGAATATATCTCGTTGTAGCACTTCACCGTGGGAGTTACCCCAGGGTATCGTATTTATATTTCCGTAGGGAAGCAGATGGTTAAAGTATATTGAAGAATGAAATGATATATCTTGCCAGAAATATCAAGCCACAAACCCAGGGGCACAAACTCTAGGTTTGGGTGGATAATGGTCAAGTTAATGACCGGATAGAAGGTCTGAAAGACCAGCGACACACGGAGCACCTATTTCTAAAGAAAAGGAAAGACGTTGGGAGAAACCGGACCTAGACTCTTTCTAATTCAGAGCAAAAGGCACTCTAGCCTTAGCCTAGATCCAAGCTTAGATACCGGGAACAGAGCTCGCTTCGACGGCTAGAACGGGAGAACCTCAGAACGGGGTGAGAGAGGGGGTTCTCCGGGCTTAGCACTACTGTTATGAATACACCCGAACGTGGTGGACTACGAAGGACGGACAGGGCTGTCACCACCTGCCGCCTACCACTGCAGTACCGTGGGGTGCAACACACTTCCTAGTTAATCAACAAGCCAGACACCACGTCTGCACTCGATGATTAAGATTTCTCTTGAGGCCTGTCAAGAGAAATCCCCGTCTTCCCTAAGGCGTCTTACGGCCCGGTCAAGGCGAGCAAACCCGCGAGATAAAACCCGGTAGAGCTAAACTAAACTCTACACTAAAACTAAAGGGGATAGGACTTTGCTCTAAAGAGAGCAAGATCTTTACTCTTAAAGAAGAGCAAGAGAGAAATATAAAAGATAACTTAAGCTCTGAAGTAAGAAAGTAATTGTATAAATAAACTCTTCAAAAGAAGGAAAGGATACAAGAGCTTTACCAGAACTTCGAAGACTCCGAAGATCCGAGCTAAACTCGACTCGACTCTACTCCCAACTCTAATCCTAATCTAAGAAATGAAAAAGATACTAGAGCTCCCTTCAAGTAAAGACTTGAGATATGTGGTGTGTGTTACCAAGGTGAATGAGCTTCTTTTTATAGCCTCCAGGGGGTGGATGTCAGCGTCATTAGCACGCCAAGGCTCTGCTTAGGCTTCACGCGAAGGAGGAGACGTGGAGGCCACAGAGGGAGGCCGGCCGGCCTGGGCTAGGCCGGCCGGCCTGGCCCTGGTGCCACTTGGCACCGTCCTCTGCAGGAACGGTCCTGATGCTCTCCCAAGGTCGGTAACAGTTGCGTTTAGTTGAAGCTTGTCCGAGAATCCTAGGATGTGGGCCCTTCAATCCATGTGCTTTCACCTCTAGGCCTTCCGGGTCCTTGGATCAAACCGACGTTGTTTGCACGGTGCTTGATCATCCTAGGCACTTGGCATGGCTTGTGGATCAATGACGTGGCCAGACCTGGCCAGGGGAGGCCGGTCGGCCTGGCCTAGGCCGGCCGGCCTGGCCCTGTGCCAGGTTTGGCTCTTGTTTCTCCTAGTTCATTCTGCAAGCACAACTCGTCCAAAACTTGTGGAATTTGTCAATAAAAATACTTTTATGTATGGAATATGGTATGATCATCCTCATTTTACCGAAATGTTGACGGTCACTACGAAGTTATAATGGCCATCAACACACCTCCAAGTTTAGACTCTTGCTCGTCCTCGAGCAAGGCTAAAACTCTAGGTTCGGTAGGTCAGGAGTTGCTTCAACGTTTATACTCTTAAAGTACTCTGTGCTTAAGCCAAAACTTCAACAAATCACTTGAATAAGTTGGCAAAAAGAGAACTCATACCATGGTTCCACGTGGGGCTGAATTGATTCACGTTTTGGGCTATTGAGAGCTTGAACGGTCATCTCTAAAGTATTTCCTGCAACTTTTCATGTTCCATCTCGGAGATATGAATTTTTCAAAAGATGGTTGATTCATTCCCCGATGGTACTCTCGAGTCACTCAAGGTGTTTTAATCCTCACTCTTGGTCGGGATTGACCAATGTTTCCCTATACTAAGGCTGTAGTGGAGTTGTAGGTAGGGTAAGAGTGGCATACCTTGGTTACTTCTGTTGTCGAGTCGAAGAGTGGTCCGCGAGCGACGGTACTCGTCAAATTCCGGTCTTTGGAATTCATGGGGTTTGAATGGAGAGGGAGAAGGTGTAATGTTCAAAGGTCTTTGGACTCCTTATTGTTTCTCTCTCATATTTTTGAGATGTTTCTTCTCTTTTTTTCAGATGGAGCATTTGTCTCCATTTTTTTTCGAATACATCTCTTCTCTTACTTTGGTAACAGAGAGGGATTCAGCTTTGTATGGAGTAGTTGAGGACCTTTTGGGGTGAGCTTTGTGATGAGGTGAGTGTATGTCATCGACGGTGGACGTCAACCCCGGAATGGGACTTTGACTAGTCGGACATTTTGAGGCTGAGGTGGATGGGAAGACCGGTGAATGTCAAGTACCTTCTGCAAGCGGACTTCACCATTCGACAAGACTCAAAGCAACTCAAGATAGCATATGATAGTTTCAACAAATATATAACTGTTTAGGCTCTGGATAGGACATTTAAACCATCGAGGAAGATTCACCATGTAACATTTTATAAAAACTTCCGAGAGGTTCCTTACTAAGCATGCAGTTATACCTCGAAACAAACCATATCAAAACTCACAATAACTTAAACAATGAACAAGTGCTCTTTCTCCCACAGTTTTATCATGGCGGATCCTTAAATGCCAACGAACTCAAATACTCAAGAGTAAAGAATTAAGTACGAGGCACTTAGAGGGCATAAACAGAGCAACTATTCATCATTCCAGAGATTCTCAACCATAGTTCCATACATAAACACATCTTTTGAGCTTTTATTTTATTTTGTTTTTATTATTATTATTATTTTTATTTATTTATTTTTTTAGCATTTCATCATGGCACGGCAAGGCAAGGCAAGGCAAATGGCAACGGCAATGCAAACGGCAAGGCAACGGTAAGGCAAACGGTAACGGCAAACGGCAACGGCAAGGCAACGGCAAGGCAAACGGCGACGGCTTTCGACATACCTGCGACTCCCCCAAGCTTCGATGAAGCTCACTGGTAGTTCTGGTTGGGGTCGTAGTGCATGTAGTCGAAGAAGCCGTGGATGTCGGTCTGGAGGGATGTGGTCATCCCCCAGTTCTGCTGCGTGAGATCAGTGTTGTGTGCAACTGCATCTCTGAGTTGCTGTTGTTGCAGCGTCATCATCTCCATCCTGGGTTCTCGTAGTCATACCTGGCGGAGGCGGATGGTCCGACCTGCGGGCCGTAGCCTGCTGTTCCTTGGTGGTAGTCGAATGCTTCCTCAAAGTTCATGTTGGCCGTGGGGTTCTCTGTCGGCTGCTGGTAGTCGTACTCGGGCTGCTGCTGGTAGCGATACTCGGGTTGTGGCGCGGTAGAAGTTCCGGCTTCGTCATCATGCCTGGCCCGCCTGCCACGTGTTGCAGGGCCTGCAACACTGTGGCGAGCGGGTTCCCTCCTTCTGAGCTGCATGGTTAGACTTCTCGCTGATCTCAGCGACAAAGCTGGGCATGGAAGCTCAACTTCATCGATGAAACCAGGATAGCACATGAAAAGAGTATGGCCAGGGCCCTCGCGCATCAAGTGACCCTGGATGAAATGGTCTAAACCAATGCAGTACTGATATTCTTGTGTAGCTGGAAGGAAGGTGACTTGAGCGCCCTGCAAAGCACCAACATGGTTGGCGATGCGTGTGACTAGCGAGGTTATGTCAATTGTGGCTCGACCACTGACTAACCTCTGCCAGTTCTCAAGCATGCTCATGACCGGAGAAAAGCGAATTTTCTTGACCATGGCATACAGGCACTCTAAATCAGGCAAGAGGCAAAGACGCAAATCAGCGCGCGGGTGGACCACCATAGCGATCCACTTCGCCAGGAAACGAAGAGTGGGGTTGTGGATGGTGGTAATGCTATTTTTCCCCGAGGATGGCTCCCCTGTGATGCTATCCCACCATGCGGCACGGTTGTACCGGTGGTTAGTCACCAACAGGTTGGCATCAATGATGCATCTCTTGTTGAAACCAAGAGCCTCACTGAGTTGTTTCGGGGTCAAAACAAAATCCTCATTGAAAAATCGTAAGCAAATGTTTGTCTCGTTGGGACGAACTTCGATTTTCAAACTCATCAAAAACTCCGTAGTAAGAAAGTGCGAACCTGTTTCCGTGACGGGGTAGAAGTTTTTCCATCCGGCATTGTTGAACGCCCGTTCCATGTCTCCTCCGAGACCGGTCTTGATCAGCAGCATGGGATCGAAATACTTGACATGTGTGTAGTAGCGGCCCTGGAGCTGGTCTAGCACCTCTCTCTCTTCTTCAGTCCGAGCAATGATGTGCTCGACCCGAGTCATGATCCGGATGCGGAGCCTGTTCCTAGGCACCTGCTCCTCCTGGGACTCTGTATCTTGTCGAGTTGAGTCGACAGACATAGTATCCCGGGAAGTAGATGATCCCGAGAGCGGCGAGAGCTCGAAGAGGTGAGCTTGGTCACGACTCCACGTGCCTTAGTCCACATGATTCCTGCAAAAGATTAGTCTCACAATACCCGAAGGAAATCAAGGGTTAGACAGTCAGATGTTAGGCGTTCTTGTGGGAGATTAATCACCACAACTCGGTTAGTCGTTCTTGTGGGGTAAGAACCACCACAAACGTTCTCGTTCAACCGGCAGGGGTTTGTTCTCACAAGGATTCAAGAATGGATTTTAGCAGAATTTCCTTGTGGTTTAAACTCTAACCTTACTTAGAGAATTTCGAAATTTAAGCGAGGGAGAAGGGAATTGAGCAGGATGCACGCATACCTGTGCTTGGGGCGTCTTCCTTCAGAGCTGGGCACTGGTATTTATAGAGGCGCAGCAGGGGGAGGCCGGCCGGCCTGAGGCAGGCCGATCGGCCTGCACATGGCGCCTGTCGTCTCCATCCCGTGCGTCGGTGGTCACTGCCCTGTGCTTGGTGCTCTGGTAGGTGAGGATGGGACAGCAACGGTGGCGAGAGGCCGGCCGACCTGGCTGGGGCCATTCGGCCTGGTGTTGTGCCAAATTTCCTCCATCCTCTCGTGTCGTGTCCTCCCACATGTTCTTGTTCCTTGCTTGCTGTGATCTGGCCACTTCAATTGACAAGTGGGGCCGGCCGGCCTAGGTGGGGCCAAAATATATATATATATATATATTTTTATATGCTCCCTAATGCACAATTGAAATAAAAATGCAAGCTTCGAAAACATGCTGTGCTGAATGAAAAGAATTGAAATGAAAAACCTATTCTATATGCAATGCAAAGATACGTACCATATACCTTATGGCGAGGGCTCGAGTTTTTCGTCCTGAGCGGAACTCTCCGAATCCTTGTTCGGGACTGCTTTTACCCGCCATTCCTTTCGGGGTGGACGGGACTTGGATTCAACCTCCTTATCGCGCTTTGCTTGCTCCTCCAGCGCTTTGGTTCTCGATATTCTTCGCCGTGCATGATAGCGATCATGCCTCTTCTTTTCTTTGGCGGCGAAGGCTTCCACCATCTTCATGAGCGTTTCTACGCTCGACATCTTGGACTTTTGGGGCATGACTTCTTCGACCATATTGACTTGATGGGGGATCTCCTTAGGACGGAAAGAGAAACTCTCGGTCCCTCCGTTAATCCTCAGTTGAATGGTCCCAGGTCCCACGTCAATGTTTGCATTCGCAGTACTTAAGAACGGTCTCCCAAGAATGAGAGAGTTCGTTGCTCCGGCTTCCATATCCAGGACGATGAAATCCACAGGGATGAAGAAATCCCTGATCTTGACCGGAACATTTTCTGCGGCTCCATGGGGGTAGCGGATCGATTGATCCGCTAGCTGCAAACACATGGGTGTAGAGACAAGCGATATATGTTTAAGGTGGTCAAAGACTACCTTGGGCATTACGGTGACGCTCGCCCCCAAGTCACATAGGGCGTTGTCGAAGTCATGGCCTCCAATGGAGCATGATATTGTGGGGCAGCCAGGATCTTTCTTCTTAAGGTGGGGCCCGAGTATAGCTGAGCTACATTCCTCGGTCAGTTGTACCGTCTCCCTTGTGGGTAAAGTCCGTTTGTTGCTAAGTATATCCTTGATGTACTTGGCGTATGTCGGGACCTGCAAAGCATCAAGTAATGGTATGTTGATGTATACCTTCTTGATTACCTCGACGAACTTGTCGAATTGTTCGTCGGCCACGGGTCTTCTCCTCCATTCTGGGAACGGGAGGAAAGTGGGATCTCGGCTGTAGCTTGAGGCTTGTGGTGCCTCGTTCCCCTCCTTTGAGACAGGGGTGGTTTCCTCGTCGTCTTCCTCTTCGGCGGCCACGTCGGTTTGGCTAGCTTCCTTCTGTTGAGTACCTGCATCCTGTGGATTGTGTGGGTCCTGCGTGGACTTGCCAGTCCGCGTGGTCACCGCACTAACATTTTCCTTGAAAGGAACCTCCGGTTGCCCGGGTAACTTCCCCGCATTTGGGATAGGGCAGGATGCAGCCAGCTGAGCTACTTGAGTTTCAATCATTTTGTTGAAGCTCAGCTGGTTCTTAACGACAGAATTAAAAGCTTCTATCTGGGAGGCCATTGACTCCATAACTTTATCATTAGCAAGAAATTTCTTGCTAATGCTATCGTTAATCTGTTTTTGGCCATACCAGATGTCCTTTAGCGACGGTTGAAAACCGTTGTTAGAGCCATTACCTTGCTGTTGGCCGAAGGGGAAATTGGGCTTTGAATTCCAACCTTGTTGAGGACGGAAGCCTGAATTGTTGTTATTTCCAATGAAATGGGCTTCCTCTTGTGTCGTCGGGCAAGTGTCGCCCGAGTGTCCTGCTTCTCCACATGTTTCACACGTGACTCTCTCCTCCATGATCTGATTCATCTCCTTGCCAGGAGATTCCATCTTCTTCAAGAGGAGGTCCATCTTAGCGGCCAGCATATCAACGGAGTCAATTTGATGTACTCCCTTGCGGGGAGCTTGTCTTTCTCCTATCCAGCTCTGATGAGTGGATATTTTCTCGATTAGTGCCTTTGCTGCGTCTACATCCAACGAGAGGAAAGCTCCTCCCGCGGCTGCATCCAGCATCTCTTGCGATCGTCGGCTCAGGCTGTGGAAGAAGTTCTGGGTAATCAGCCAATCTTCCACACCATGGTGGGGGCAGGCTGCAATATACTCTTGCAGTCGCTCCCAAGCTTCGGGAATTGTTTCTCCGTCTAGCTGCTGAAAGCTAGTGATTTTTCCTCGGAGGGCATTGGTTTTGCCCACCGGAAAGTACTTGGCCAGAAATGCGTCTGCGCAAGTCTGCCAGCGTCCATCGAATGATGCCTTGTTAGCATAGAACCACTCCTTTGCTTTCCCAAGCAAGGAGAATGGGAAGAGTTGAAGGCGGATGTTGTTGATCAGTGTGCCATTGGGGTTGATAGTACTGCACACCTCCAGAAAATTCCGAAGGTGAGCGTTCGCATCCTCAATCGCCTTTCCGCAGAAAGGGCTGGCCTGAACCATGTTTACCAGGCCAGTTCTCAGCTCAAATGCACCTTCCTGTGCGTTCGACAATCCCGGGAAGTTGCTGCTTGACGGGGCTGAGAACTCACGGAGCGTCTTCTTAGCTTGAGCCATAATCTTGGAGACTCTGGGGCTGAAGAAAACGATGAATCTGATTCGGACTCGGAGTCGGATGACGACTCGAGTATATTGCTTGAGCTGAGTGAAATCTGAGGAGGTACGACTCTCTTTCGCACTACTCTTCCAATGCGTTCTGGATTTGGATCAAAGTTTGATGGTAGGTTGAAACCAGTCATGCACTACCCTGCAAAACACATCAAAAATAGACGAGTGTTGCAGTGGTGAGGTCACTAAGGTTAGTGGTTTGGTAAATCTGTAAAGATAATCAAATGATTCAACAATAACTTTAGCCAATTGCTTCCCCGGCAACGGCGCCAGAAATGCTTGTTGGCACTCCTTAGCGTCACGTTTTAGCAACGCTCAAGAGCGCGTAGATATATGTCGTTGTATGCAAAATTAATTCTGCAAGCGCACAGAATATATCTCGTTGTAGCACTTCACCGTGGGAGTTACCCCAGGGTATCGTATTTATATTTCCGCAGGGAAGCAGATGGTTAAAGTGTATTGAAGAATGAAATGATATACCTTGCCAGAAATATCAAGCCACAAACCCAGGGGCACAAACTCTAGGTTTGGGTGGATAATGGTCAAGTTAATGACCGGATAGAAGGTCTGAAAGACCAGCGACACACGGAGCACCTATTTCTAAAGAAAAGGAAAGACGTTGGGAGAAACCGGACCTAGACTCTTTCTAATTCAGAGCAAAAGGCACTCTAGCCTTAGCCTAGATCCTAGCTTAGATACCGGGAACAGAGCTCGCTTCGACGGCTAGAACGGGAGAACCTCAGAACGGGGTGAGAGAGGGGGTTCTCCGGGCTCAGCACTACTGTTATGAATACACCCGAACGTGGTGGACTACGAAGGACGGACAGGGCTGTCACCACCTGCCGCCTACCACTGCAGTACCGTGGGGTGCAACACACTTCCTAGTTAATCAACAAGCCAGACACCACGTCTGCACTCGATGATTAAGATTTCTCTTGAGGCCTGTCAAGAGAAATCCCCGTCTTCCCTAAGGCGTCTTACGGCCCGGTCAAGGCGAGCAAACCCGCGAGATAAAACCCGGTAGAGCTAAACTAAACTCTACACTAAAACTAAAGGGGATAGGACATTTGCTCTAAAGAGAGCAAGATCTTTACTCTTAAAGAAGAGCAAGAGAGAAATATAAAAGATAACTTAAGCTCTGAAGTAAGAAAGTAATTGTATAAATAAACTCTTCAAAAGAAGGAAAGGATACAAGAGCTTTACCAGAACTTCGAAGACTCCGAAGATCCGAGCTAAGCTCGACTCGACTCTACTCCCAACTCTAATCCTAATCTAAGAAATGAAAAAGATACTAGAGCTCCCTTCAAGTAAAGACTTGAGATATGAGGTGTGTGTGTTCCCAAGGTGAATTAGCTTCCTTTTATAGCCTCCAGGGGGTGGATGTCAGCGTCATTAGCACGCCAAGGCTCTGCTTAGGCTTCACGCGAAGGAGGAGACGTGGCGGCCACAGAGGGAGGCCGGCCGGCCTGGGCTAGGCCGGCCGGCCTGGCCCTGGTGCCACTTGGCACCGTCCTCTGCAGGAACGGTCCTGATGCTCTCCCAAGGTCGGTAACAGTTGTGTTTAGTTGAAGCTTGTCCGAGAATCCTAGGATGTGGGCCCTTCAATCCATGTGCTTTCACCTCTAGGCCTTCCGGGTCCTTGGATCAAACCGACGTTGTTTGCACGGTGCTTGATCATCCTAGGCACTTGGCATGGCTTGTGGATCAATGACGTGGCCAGACCTGGCCAGGGGAGGCCGGTCGGCCTGGCCTAGGCCGGCCGGCCTGGCCCTGTGCCAGGTTTGGCTCTTGTTTCTCCTGGTTCATTCTGCAAGCACAACTCGTCCAAAACTTGTGGAATTTGTCAATAAAAATACTTTTATGTATGGAATATGGTATGATCATCCTCATTTTACCGAAATGTTGACGGTCACTACGAAGTTATAATGGCCGTCAACAATACTCCACATTATGGGGAGCCAACCTGCGTCGCTGTTCCTCGATCACCCTGCCAGTGAGACTAAAGCAAGACTTCGAAGAGACAAGTAGAAACTGGAACAGACATGATATCTTTAGCTAGTATGGACAAAATGGGATATGTTAGTTTGTGTCATGCCACCAACTTAAGATGTCAAAGTCATCATCAAAGCAGGTGACAGTGTCGCTGTCCAAGTAGGAAGCCAACTAGAAACAACAGATACAGGAGTAGATGTAGATGCAATAGGAGTAGAAGATGTAGATGTAGATCCAGGAGCTCCAAATATCTTACCCCATGCCGTTTTTATCTTACCTGAACCTGATATGTTGGAGGTCCTTTGCAACCTAACTGCACCAAACTTGTTTTCATACTTGTTAAACAGTTTATATAGTTCACCTCTTACCTAAGTGAAGTAACTTGAATAATCAAAACCAATAGTCTGAGAAAGAATCTGAAGAGCATTATGAAAACCTCTCATCTTGGCTCTAGGATCCAAAACAAATACAAATGAATACAAAAGAGGAATGTGCTGCCAATACTTGAGAAACTTCAATTTCATAGGGGACACAATGCTCAAGAGCAAAGGATCATTCTCTCTGGCATGCAAATGACCAGCAATATCAATGATATGATGCAGCATCAAAGGACTTGTTGGATAGTAAACACCAGATAAAGCAACAGTTGATTCATAAAAAATACCAAGAAAATCCATAATTTTCTGAGCAACAGTCCAATGACCTTCACTGAGAAGTGGCTCACCATTAACCAAACCATAGTTAGCAGCAATAAAAGTTGAGAAAGTGCTCTTGTATGGTATGAGATGCTTGAGCATGAGATAAGTTGAATTCCATCTCACATCCATATCTAAACCAAACTTCCGAGGCTTAACCCCTTTAGCAATGCAAAAGTTATGAAATTCAGCAATGTGTTGGTTAGAAGAGTTCAAATAAGAAATTGCAGTCCTAAAAGCCACAAGATAAGACTTGATCCTCTTCAAACCAGACTTGACAATGAGGTTTATGATGTGACATGCACAACGCTGGTGCAAGAGACCATGCAATGCATTGTCATTGTCTCTGTTAACATTGTCAAGTTGTTCAGGGTCTGGACCAAGATAACCAACAAACTTTGGAATAAGATGTGACATGGCTCTGGCATTAGAAGAAGCATTATCAAGGGTCACAGAAAAAAAATCTTATCTGTCAAACCAAAGTCATGAACAACAGTTTCAACACGTTCTGCAATGTTAACACCAGTATGTGAGCAATCAATGAGCCTAAGCCCAATGACCCTCTTCTCCAACTCCCAATTGGCAGAAACAAAATGAGCAACTACACTAAGTCTTCCTTAGCGTTGCCAGACCAAATGTCTGAAGTGAGGCAAACAGATGAAACAGAGCGCAAGGATTCAACTAGAGAAAAACGATGCTCAAGATAGTATTTTTCCAAATCTCTAGTAGTGGTTTGCCTAGAGACTGTAGAAAAACGAGGATTGTGAGCACGCTGAATGTACTCCTCAAATGCTTCTTCGCAACCAAAACCGAGAGGTAAATCAAGTCTAGAAATCAAACGACACAACTCTCTACGAGCAACATCGGGTTTGTACTCCCAGCCACTGACTGAACCATCACCACCGAACTGAAGTCAGGACTGCACTAAAGCAGCATGCTTAGCTTTCTTAAGACATTGCTTCTGGTGACGTAGCAAATGGCCAGTACCAGAAGAAGATCGGCCAGAAAGAACATGATTACAGAGGCAACACTTGGCAGAAACTCGTACCTTCCTGCCATTGGGCAAGGTTTCGAAGATCTCCTCGAAGTCGTTCCAGGCAGCAGACCTGAGACGCTTCAACACCACAAAATCGCCAGTGGAGGTAGTAGGCGTGGAGGTCGGTGTCGAAGAAGGTGTTGGAGAAGCAGCGACGCCGGCACCACCACCTCCAGCGCCGACATCATCATCGATCGGAGCAACTGAGCTACCGAACAAAGCCTCGGCACCAGCAGTCAAGTCATCGTCGTCGTCGCTGGGCAGGCCGCAAGCCCTGAGGTCGTCGTTGACGGTGTACTCCTCCATGTCGTCCATCACGACGACCTCGTGCTACAGCCCGCCTTCGCCTCCGACCTCAGCAGCTCCGTTCCTCAACGGCAGGCGGCCCTGAGTCAACGAGACCTGCACAAGAACACGAGCAAGTCAAGAATCAATATCAAGTCAGGAGATCTAGATCTAGGGTTAGGGTTGGGAGATAGGAAATACCTGCACAGCCGGAGCCCGGAGCCGAAGAGAGAAGAGAGCAAGACGGCAAAGACGACGGCTAGCTATGGCGAGGAACCAAACAGAGACGGCCACTCGACGAGGGGATGCGAGGTTGCGACTCGCGAGGAGGAGAGGAGAACCAGACAGAGTCACAGAGATCTACTCACCCAGTCACCCTCAAGGCCTTACCGGAGATGGGAGGGAAGGTGGAGGGCGGCGGCGAAGGCGTAGAGCAGATGAGCAGGCGAGGCGGCGGCGGGGGGAGCGAGTGGGGAGGGATGGGGGAGGGGAACGGGAAATGTGGCTAGGGTTTGGGGGGAGCGGGGGCGGTCGGTTTATATACCCCGCTCCCCTCACTCCCTCAGCAGGCCTGGGCTGGGCGGCTGGTCGACCGTTGGCGCTGGAGTTAGCGGGCCGCCACCGGGCCGGCCTGCTAACTCCGTGCCGGGTCGTGCCAGCCCACGGGCGGGGGTGACGGCCCAAGCACGGGCACGGCCACCGGGCCAGGCCAGCACGGGCACGAAGAAGGTCGGGCCGGGCCATGCTTGGGCCGGGCCAAAATGGTCGTGCTCTGGGCGGGCCATTGGGCCGCGGGCTGCATGGCCAAGTATACTGGAGTGCTGGACCTGCCCATCGAGGGGTTCATGATCTTCGTGCCGTCCCGCGCGGCGAAAGGCGACGTCGACCTGTTCGTGGCCATGGCGGAGTGCCACGTCGAGGCGTTCAAGCAGATCTGTCACTCTGTCGATTGATCAAACGACTACCGACGCACAATTTGGATTCCCATGCATGCGGGATTTGTGATGACTCGTTTAATCGCAATGTGCTATAATATATGAATGGAAGTGGTCTTTTAAAAACTCGACGAGCGCAACACACGTTTCGTGGCCCATAAGACACCCACCAAATTCATCTCAGGGGAGCAACTAGTGGCCACGCATGTGGAGCGTCGACCGATGCCGCACAACCCCCCAAGCGCGCTCCCGGTCGACAGCACAAAAACAATTCATCCGATTTTAGCAACCAGAACAAATGATTTTACCTTTCGAAACAAAAATATCGTATAGAAGGAATATAAATTTTAACATGGAGAACAAATCACAGTGAAACAGAATATTACAATATAGAAATTTAAAGTGAAACAAATCATATAACTCCAGGAACAAAAATATCGTATAGAAAGAATATAAATATTAACATGTGAAACAAATAATCTAACTAATGAAATGATAGGGAACAAAATGTTAGTATATAGGAGGAAAAAAATATAATGGTAAAATAACAAGAGAAAAAAAAGAAAAAACAACCAACACAACCTCATGGGCCGGCCGCTGGAGCGCTCATGGGCCGGCCGCTGGCGCGCTCATGGGCCGGCCCATGTACAGCCTAGCTGCTGCTAGTTTTGGCCCGTTTCAGAAGGTGTGCGGGTCACCCAGATCAAGCGGTTGGGAAGGCGTGGGGCCCGTTTCCAGAGCGTCTTCTGCTCCAGTGTCCGGGTCCACCCCACAAGCTCCATGCGGGATGCTGCGGCCATGGCCTTCTCTTCTTCGCTGGCGCTCCCCTCCCCTTCCCCACCTTCTGGAACCTTCCGAGGCCGACCCGCAGGAAGGATCCGAACCGGCGCCGCCGGGAGGTTCCAGGCGTGCTTCTTGCCCCCGCCTCCGCCCGACGTCGTGGTGACGCGCGAGCGGGGAAAGAACGCCAAGCTCATCGCCGCGCTAGTGAGTCCCTACTACTCCCGTTGTGCTTTCGTGTTGAAATCTCTGTTTAGAGGTACGGAGGAGGTCTCAGGACGAACGGCTTGTATGCCAATGCTGCTTGCTGTGAATTTAGGAGGTGGAGTAAGCCTGGCTACGCAGAATTGAAGTGCTGCAGGTTAATTGCCACTTCTCGGCATGATAGACATCCACCCTATTGTTCCAGCCTGGGGACCCATACTAGTATCCTCCGCGTGATTTGGAGGACCTCAAGGGCAAATTTGTACAGTAGTGTGTTGATTGCTGATGGGCCTGACTACTTCTCCATCCATCTGAAACTGCTATAGGAGTTCAGATTCAGTTGGCACTTCCACTTTTCTGTGATTTCAAGTTTATGGTTCCCTTGGAAAGTATTGTTCTAGCCCTTGCCTCTTTTGAGAAAGCATCTTCCACCTTCGTCTTGCTCCCTTAATTTGCTTAATATTCTGCATTGCCAATCCTGATCAATTTGGCTTCGAATGGTAGGGAGCTGCCGTAAGTCAGTTGGCAAAATCGCCAATTGTGATCAATTTGCTTAATATTCTGCATTACCAAGCATGGTTCGATCGTCGGCACCCACAAGCCTTTAAAAATTGCCAGGGCCAAATAAAATAGAATAAATTCTCATGAAGGCTTGAACCATGTTCCTTAATTAATGAAGAAAATACTTGATAGTTTGCTGAAAATTTCTCAGGGTGACTTTAATCACGAATCTACTTATTTTTCTGATAATATTTAGGTTACTTGTGGGATAACTATGCAAATATCATAGTAGCAAAATGTTTAATCTTTTTAAATTAGCATGATCTCCGTAAGTTCAGAAACTTGTATTTGTTCTAGTTATTCTGTTGATTTCTTCCTGGCATTTATGTCAATTTCCTAATTGGATTCTGTAGGAAAAGCACAATATACAGTCTCTGGAACTTCCTCTTATTGAGCATGTTGATGGCCCTGATACAGATAGGCTTCCTGATGTCTTACGTAGTAAGTGTTAGTCTTTCTTTTGTCGCTGTCTACGTTGTTCGCCCACTTAATTTCATTTTCAGAGTTTCACTCTTTGGATACACATCACTTCATATTCATTCTTTCATCTTAGCCTTTTGTGTCTGCTTTCTCCAGCAGATATTGTAGTAGTTCATTTCATGATATTCTCCTCTAAAACAATGCAATTGGAAAGTTATGGTTTTGTCTCAATGGTATTCTTTATTTACAGATGACAAGTTTGACTGGATTATTATAACCTCTCCAGAGGCAGCTGCAGTGTTCCTTAAGGGATGGAAGTAAGCTTCAAACGTGTTGCAGTTACGCTTAATGTTGCTGTACAAGTAGTAATTATGTCTCTATGCTTCATTCCTTGTAACTTGTGACATATATTTGTGTCAGTATTTCATTGGCTAACAGACTATATGGTGTACCGTTTTTCTGTAGTTTGCAGATTTAATCCCTTAATTTAAGTAATTGTTGCATCATCAGATTTAACATAATTTAAGGCTGCCATTTTTTACGCAAGCTACACGATAATTCAATGACAGGGCAGCTGGAAGTCCTAAGGTGCGAGTAGCGGTTGTTGGAGCAGGAACTGCAAGGGTTTTTGATGAAGTATCACAGCTTGATCATCAATCTCTTGAGGTTGCATTTTCACCTTCCAAAGGTATCTTGCCTTGTGGTTTCTATGATGTCCTTGCCGTGTTTGTACTTTCAAAGACTTATTGCTATTTTATTCATCATCAATTATTTATCAGCTTTATGAATTTTCCTTGTTCATCAGCTATGGGTAAAAGCTTGGCCTCAGAGCTTCCCAGGGGCAGTGAGAGTACATGTAAAGTGTTGTATCCTGCATCTGCAAAGGCTAGCCATGAAATTCGTGAGTCAGTTTTCTGTTTACAGTTAGAATCTTCTTGTTACTATTTTCTTCTGCTTTCACTAAGGCCACATGTTTCTCGCATATACCTTTTCCAAATGGAGTATCAGTTTCTTCAGGGGAGTGCATATTGATTTTGATCCACAGTCAAATTTCAGTTCTCTAGCTGAACTTTTATGATTATGAGCTCTTAACTTGGCGCATGTGCTCTGTGGACTTGATTTATTATTTGTTATATCAGGAACTTTATGCATTGTCTGCATTTATGATGTTTTCCCCCCTAATGCAGAAGAGGGGCTATCAGATCGAGGATTTTATGTGACAAGACTGAATACATATACAACCGTAATTTTTTTTTTTACTTATGTGGGATGAACTTTTCTCATTTACCTTTTCTAACAATCATATCCTGTCTCACTACATGCACAAACAAGTCTTTCTGCATCTTGTTGAGCTAATTCCTATGGCCTGTGGTACCTGTTTTTAGCATGAATCTTTTTTGTTGCTGTTGAGAACTTGCTGTATCAGTCTTTGTTGCTGTGCTTACGTGATCCTCATATGAACTGAACTTTTACAAAAATGCAAGCTGAGCTCTTGCAGTCTGTCTATTTATTTCTGGTGGGTTAAAATTTTATCAGCTATTGAACTGAATGCTACTCTTGCTCAACTATTCACTCTGTAGGTGCTTAATCTCATGACAAACTTTCTACCTGATATATGCATGTCTAGCTTCTTTTCTTCAATAGTGTCATTTACTTCTGTACTGTTGCATACATCACCAGAGTAGAGATTTGTACTGTAAGAACCAGAAAATAATTGGCATCACTTTCATATCATTTTTGAACAGTTTCTGTGCATTGATTTTGGACCTCTGTTAATATTATGAGGTTTGTGTATGCATGCAGGTACCTGTTGAAGATGTCGAGCCACTAACTTTAAAGCTTGCTATTTCAGCTCCAGTTGTTGCAGTAGCTTCTCCTTCTGCACTGAAGTAATTATAACAAGCACATTTGGATAATCTTTTTCACAAATCATCTTTGTCACTGCTGCAAAGTAAAGCTGTTGTTGAATTGATCATTTTTTTGGAAAAGAGAATCAATCATGATAACATTTAAGCATCAAGTACTTTTGGGGAAGCTCAGTTTGACCTTATAAGGGTAGCATGCCATGCCAGTAAGCAAATAAACAAAAGTATAAACTTGAAAAGTTGAAATATTCTAGTAGGCTGGATTGACTTTCCCTTGAATCATCAGTCTCCCTGAAGTTACTTCCATTCTGCCACAGTTTGCTTTTATATGTGGTTCATTGTTCAGTCTTATTTTTTTTATCATTGTGATGCAGGGCTTGGTTAAAGCTGATTTCAAAAGTCAATAATTGGGATAACTCCATCGCTTGCATCGGTGAGACCACTGGCTCTGCAGCGAAGAAATTGGGCCTGAAGAGCGTATATTATCCAACAACCCCTGGGCTTGAAGGGTACGCACACATCATGTTACATCGTCACCTTCAGAGTAACAGTATCCAATTGCCATGTACACATCAGGGATGTTGAACATTGTTAACTGGTGACCTCCACCAATATTGTGCAACCCTTGACTCTTGCCTTACCTGTACACTTTACTTCTCTTGCTTTTCACAGGTGGGTTGAAAGCATTCTTGAAGCGGTCAGAGTGCACAGGCAATTAAAAGAGGTTTCTTCTCTTATCCTTACGCCATTACACGCAGTACACTTTCCTCAATTTTTTTGGTTTCTTTCGTCATGACCTTCCCTCTTTCTGCTATAGGCCCCGAAACGTTGAAAACGGGCCTCCCCGCGTATTATAGCGGACGACGGAGCTTCTTGACTTTGGCGGCCGATCTTAGACCAATGAATTATTTGCGTTTTTGACCTCATCACGCCTGTTGTTGTCTTGTTAGCTAGAGGTGAAATGGTTCCTCGGCTGCTGTAAACGACTCTGCTTGTAAATTTGTGAGCCGTGCACTGTCGCATGCCAACAAGTGTTGCATCACGGTTCAGGTGATGTGGTGTGGCATCAAATTTTGCTGACTTGTAGCACTAATTTTCCTCCAGAAGGTGGAGTTGTGCAGGTGCTGATTTCCTGGTGCATGCTGAGGAAATCGATTGAATGATAGCACGAATAGGTGGCTTGGCTCGCTTCTGTTGTGTTTCCAGCTCAAGTACTGGCCCAACTTGTAAGTATTTGCCGGCCCGAAAGGTCCATTTCTGTTATTGTAGTTCCTCACTCGTCTATCCAATTTCCTGTTGTTTTCGCGGAGGAAGCAGTGCCTTCTTTGTTTGGCTACTTATTGCGTCTTGTTGTCACGCTAAGTGTTGTACTTTGTGTGCGTTGGCGCATCATACGCAGGTAGAGCAAGGGCTCTCCCAACCTTGCAAGGATAGTTTCTATAGCATTAATTAGCAAGGATAGTTTCTATAGCATTAATTAGAGTGCCACATAGGACTTTTAGCTTAGCTGGCACTATATTAAATAAGAAAGAATAGAGAGAGTTTTTTTTTTGAGAATTACACTGTACAACGCAGACGCTCACAAACGCACGCACACTCACCCCTATGAACACACGTACGCTAACCCTACCCCTATGAGCACCTACGAAGAACTGAGCATCCGGCTGATCTGGAGATTCCCGAAGTCACCATTGGCGCCTCGTTGTCGACGGGAACGCCGCTTACCACTTAACGCATAACGCCGGTAAATCCTGAAAAATCCCAGGAAAAGGTGCGAGCACCAGGATTTGAACCCTGGTGGGTAGCGTCCCACTGGACCGTCCTACCATTGGACTACAAGCCAATTCGCGAGAATAGAGAGAGTAAGAAACTAGGTCTTGTATGAGACCCGGGTTCTACACGAGAACCTATACACTAGACACTATCAAATTTTACATTGGGAGATGATAGTTTCTTCGTGAGAGATAAAGAACAAATATGATTGGTAGAGAGGAGAGATGATGCATTTATTAACAATTCACATCAAGAAATCATGGGTATGGAGTGTAGTTTCTATAGTGGTTTCTTGCTTATATGGAGGCATAGAAATTACCCATAGACACTATGGGCTGGGACTGCCCTAACAACACAAGATTCTGAATAAGGGCAGTCCCAACCCAGATTCTACTCATAGAGTCTATATGACGAAGACTCTATCACAAGAAATCATAACATTCAATGCAGATTTTGTATCTTGGAGTCTATCCAATCATTCAACTATACTCCTCTCTAATCATTCAACCAGATTTCTCTCGTTTTGCGTGTAGACTTAGGCTAGTCCTAGTGGGAGGTTTCATTTTTGTGTTTTCAAGAATGCTACATAAGCAACAATGTATTAAATTGATGGATGAAATAGGTTTCACAATGCATTGTTTCATGGTGGTGTTTCATAGGCAACACATGCAAGATACAAATTAGTTAGAAACCGTACATACACGATTTTATCCCCATGAAACCCATTTCATCTCTTTCCTTGTTAACTTCTCGCCACATCATTAAAATTGCTGATGTGGCACCCTATTTAATATGCATGAAACCTCATGAAACTCACTAAACTCACTACTAGGACTGACATTAGGCCTGTTTTCTACGTTTTTACTTTTCTCAATTGCTTGCGAGTCTGGGTTGAGACCGTCCTGGTACAGCGAGGCTACGGAATCTCCACCCCGCAACCTCACACCAAAGATTCCATCTCGCCTTTTGAATTTTATACACGAGGAAACCAATCATACCTAGCAAGAAAACTCCGTGTCATGAAATTGCTAGCCCACACGTTAGCGAGCACTTCCTTAGAGAACCCGGGATTTCATTACATTCATAATAATTGGTGATTACATCCCATTTTACAAAGACGCCCTTCAAAGAAAACGAAATTACATTCACGTCCTTGTACACCCGGCCGTCCCCACCGCGTCTCCAAACGATAAGCACAGCGTCGTCCGATTTGTGGACCGAAGCCCAATAATATGAAAGCCAGAGTCTGGCCCAACCGAACCGACAAGGCGGCCGAGCAATCTTGATTCATGAGATCAAATCCTAATCATAAACAAACGTTTTTGCACTGAAAGGTTTAAGTTTGGTTTCTGGCTAAATAGATTATCAACTTGCAGTTTACAAAGTTTAACCTTTCATGAGGTTCTAAAAACTAAAATTGACATACATATATCCAGAAAGAACAGGATGTACAGCAAGAAGATTTCGCCGCAATTAAGAACACAATGGTCAGTTAAACCGAACAGTGCCAAATAATAAAAAGGGTATCAATAGGCTGCAATCTCGCATTGAAAAAGGTCAAGCGTTCCAACAGATGTGCAGCAGACTAACACGAATATGAAAACTTGTAAAGAGGCAAGCACATGTATTATTGAGATTTCCACGGCATATTTTGCAGTATGCAGAAACTTCATCAGTCACAGAATGAACTGACAACGTTTACACTTCATCAGAAAAGAAAAACTTCCTTATTGAACAAGTGACTTTAGCATTCCATACCATCTTTACTGCTGGGCCTCCGGCTCTTTCTTTTCCAGGTATCTGCCATATTCAAATTTCAGCATTAGAGTTTTAAACTACTAATACGCTAGCTTCAGTGTCATCACTGCTTTAAAGATAGGACTATGATCCTTATAAAGAAAAACAGAATATGGTATTGGAACAAGTAGAAAAACAGAATATGGTATTGGAACAAGTAGAAAAATGCTGTCGAATGAAACAGTAATCATGGCCGGACTTTGGGTACTGAATATGGTATTGGAACAAGTAGAAAAATACTGAAGGAATAAGTTCACTGCACAAGTCTTACCCCTGAGCCCTAGCCCAACGAGATAACTGATAAAGCTGAACACTTTCATTGGAAGCATGGCATGCCAGAAGCAAGTAGTTTCGCGGTTGTACCATCCATGCAAACCTCATAAAGAGTCCAGAATACACACACATTGCTGCATAAAAACATAAACATCAATGCTGTTTCAATACTTCGATGTGACCTATTGAATAGGAATCACGAGAGCAACGGCCAATTATTTTGCGTACCTGCTGTCATATTGCCAGATATCATTTCAGGAGGCTTGTTCATGTCAACCAAACCCTGAAAGCCAACCAAGAAATCAAGATTTTCAATTACAAGGTACAATTTAGTTGGCAGTGAAAAAACATAAGTTAAAAATGAAGGTGCAACTTGAGAGGTAATGAGATCTAAATGCAAACCGTTGACTACTATGTGCATATAATACACGGTTTATACATTCCCAACGGAAACTTAGCTAGAAACATTATAATTTTGCAGGTCAAGGTAAAGTTAACAAAGTTTGAATCAAAAGAAAGTGATGTTTGATCATTGGTTAGTCCAAACAAATGAGCAGGTCCAACTTTAGTTACTTTGCATCCATGAAAACGCCACATGATAATAGATCATTGCTAAATTTCTCTGAATGATAGCTGGCTCTGCAATCTTATGCAATCATTGCTAAACTTCTATGCTAACTTTAACTATATACTATATGCATAAATGCATATAATACATGGTTTATACATATCCAACAAAGAAATTTAGCCAGAAATGTAACAATCTTCGCAAGTTGAGGTAAATTGCACAAAGCTTAATAATTGAAAGAACCTGATTATGTATCATTGGTTCGCCCAAACAAATGAGCAGATCCATCTTTAGTTACTTATCATCCATCACAAACATGATGATATTTAGCAATGATACCTAGCTCTGTAATTTTATGCCAGCTACACCAGCACACATCCCCAACCGCCACACACAAATAATAATAATTATTATTATTAATTTACAGCAATTCTTGTGATACAGATGAGGCATTAAAAAAGTATGACTGAACAAAAGCAAGATCTTTCCTTCGAATATTGACAGCCAGACATAATTCCATGATACAAATAAATGGCAACTAACTTCTATGTTGACAAATACTTTTCAAGCACATTGAAAGATTCATCAATGGAGATATATATAAATTACAGAAGTTGTTGATCCAGTTATTCAAAGAAATAGGTGCCTAATCTGTTTTATCAAGACCCAGCAGCAGTATGAACCAAATGATTTAAGAATTATTTACTTTGGAAAAGGACTATTAATATATAGGGATACTGAAATCTGCAACTAACAGTAATACTAACATTTTCTGCAGCTGTTTTTCTCACCATACATGAGTCCCGCAGATGACAAATGAGGAAACAGGTAACATCTTTACAGGTTTTACTGATGCAGCAGGCATTTGTCCTTGCTTGATTGCTTCTAGACTAATGGTTTGAGGCTTGCCTATGTCTAATTAACTAAGACAAAGCAAGAACCTTCTGCTTTCTGCTTTAGAATCCTGACTTCCGGAATTAAATTCCCGACCAGATGTTCCCCACGCAGAAGGATTTTCCAACCGGAATGCTCTCAGGAGCACCATGTTTGACTATTAAAAACTACTACACCACTAGCATCATTATTATGTACCGCAATTAGAATAGGCATGCTGTTACAATCGACTAAATCACACAGGTTTATAGCAAAAAAAAATTAAAAATAAAAACATATCTGCAGCTGCAGGGGCGTACCGCGAGGACGAAGCCCCAGTTGGCGACAGGGCCCCAGAAGTGGGTGGTCTTGGGGCCGACGGGGCTGTTCAGGAACGATTTGAGCGCCGTCGCCATGGCGTAATCCGCTCCCCGCGGAAGCTGAAATCACCTGCCCATGCCACGAATACCGAATCACCACATCGAACTCAGGGGAAAACAGCGCAAAATCGTGGGCGGCGACCTCGCGCTGGGTTCCGCGAGAAGATCCATCGGGCTGGGGAGGGGAGGGGAGGGAGGGATACCTCGCGCAGATTTCGCCAACGGCGGCGGCGGGCGAGTCGGGTGGAGAAGGGAGAAAATTTGGTGGAATCGTCGAGTAGTTGGACTGTTGGAGAATGGGGAATATCAGAACTAGAAGTGGGCCCCCGTCGCTATCCTCGCATCCGACGGTGGAGGATTCTTGAGCAATTAGTTCAATTTTGAGCAAAATATGAGGAGATTCTTATCCATTTTTCTAAGAAAACACACACACAGGGAACAAGTGTTTTAAATCTTTCAAAAAAAAGGAACAAGTGTTTTAATGGGAAGGGGACGGCGCCTAACTTTGGATCGTGATCGAGCTATAAGTGCGTGACAGAACCACAACATATGGATGAAAGCTTGTAAACATACAAGCATGTTGGTTCTCCACGTCACATTGTTACATTTTTCAATCTGTAGTTGTAGTACATAAATTGTATGGTGTGGAAGCATGAGCTTCAGAGTTCCCTTTGTGCTACAAAGCGGCGGCTATAGGTTCAGAGTCATATCTGTTTTACTCTTGGGCCTCCGGCACTTTCTTCTCCCCCAAGAACCTGCAAATCCGAAGTCACATAAGCTTCTATTTTTCGCACAAACTCTAGCATTAATGTATGTTTCTTATTAAGTTCATTGTTATATTTCTTTTGAGCAAGATTGATTGTTATATGTGGAACTCCTTAAACACAAGGGATGAAAGCAGTGTGTTGAAATGCCAATGGAGCATGAGGCAGATAAATTTAACAAAGTTGTACCAGTACTAAGGATTTTTTTTTTTTTTTGAAACGAAGTACTAAGAATAGGTTTACAAATAAATACCAGTGCAGAATTGAAGCCTTACCTCTGAAGCTTAGCCCAGCGAGATAGCTGATAGAGCTGGACGCACTCGTTGCAGCTGTGGGTTGCCATGAGGAAGTAGTTCCGGGGTCGTACCATCCATGCGAACCTGACGAAGAGTGCGGAATACACGCACAGAACTGCAGAAAGAACGCAAAGCTTTATTGCATTATTAACAATGGTCGGCTACGTTTGAATCGCAAGTGTGAGACGTAGAAACGTCCCCCAAAGTGTTTCGTCGTCTACCTCCCGTCATGTTCCCGGATATCATCTCAGGAGGCTTCTGGGTATCAGCCACACTCTGCAAGTTGAAACAAAGCGAAAAATTCAGAGGGCTCTCTATCAGTTGCGGTGCATCCGAGTGAGAAGGACTCGATGCAATGGAAATTGGACGAATGATGATTGCCTGAACACCACCAAGTTGACTGGCCTGTAAGGCACAATCCAATTCATATCTGGGGGCAAACAGCCGTTCAAATTTAAACTGTTTGATTCAAAATAGAGCAGCAGTGTACTGCTCTGACACTGACCACCAAATGACCAACGAAAGTGACTCGATCAGTCATTCAGTCAGTCAAACTATCCATCAGAGATGCTCATGCATGCATGGAGAGACGGCTTTTCTAGCTGAAAATCTCTCTGAACGCAACAGAGATCGCCATGGTCGATCCCCTACACAACTGAAACCACACGGTGTACAGCTAGTGGAGCAGTGGTGTGCGTACCGCGAGGATGATGCCCCAGTTGGAGACGGGGCCCCAGAAGTGGGTCGTCTTGGGGCCCACCGGGCTGTTCAGGAACGCCTTGAACGCCGCCGACATGTCGATCTGCTGGCTGGAGAGACCGACCGGCCGGCCGGCGACGACGGAGAGGGCGGCGTCGGGTCGGGGGAACCCGCGGATGGAGACTACTGCCCGAGTAGGATTGTTCCGAGTTGTTGGAGTGAGTGATGCCGTGATGGGATGGGATGATGGCAATCGGAGACCCATACGCTAGCTACTAGCCTACTACTGCTTATCTTGCCGTCCGGCGGCTTTGGAAGCAGTAGTTTAGGATACAGTCAACATCGTGGTGACTGTACTGGATTAGAGCGTTCATTACAAAATGAAAAAGGAAACTGTAACCTCACGTGTACTATACGATGCTACACTAGTTAAGCTGCCACATGAGATGAATCCTACTCCGTATTCCCTAATCTCTATTTTGATCAAAGATAAAATAGTTTGACTCTCCAAAAAAGTTGAAATGACTTATATTTTAAAACGTATATTTTAAAATGGAGGGAATATTTTTTTTTCTTATTGAAGTCGAGCTCACTTGACAGAAGATGTAGAGATTAGGATCATGGACTTTGTCGACTTAGTGATTACGTGTTTTTTTAGGAATTGAGTCCTTGCACGTTTCTTTTCGTTTCCGCTACGGTAACAATGTCCTACTGCCAGATTAGGTTTAACGTCATGCATAACTACAATTTTTTTTGCTTCAAGCGTTTGGTGGAAATTTATCCTTAATTCTACGTTAAGTCTTGTGTTCTTTTTTGTGTCTATCTCATCTTCTTTTTTCTTTGGGTTTCATCTCTAGTTTATCCCAACTTGCTTGGAAAAAAAACTAAGTTGTTCATCTTTAAAAAAGGAAAAAGTCTATTTTTGACCATCCAACTCTAGGCTCGGTTTGGTTTTGGTCATGAAACTCGAAAACCAGAAATCTTTGACCATTAAACTCTCAAAACCGTTTATATTTGACCATTCGGCGGTTTATGAGAGCGGTTTGGCTGACATGGAGGACATGTGGCAGTGGGGCCCGCCTGTCAACACATCTATCTCTTTCTTCTCCTTTTCTTCTCTCCTCTCCTGCGCTGGGACG
Organism: Urochloa ruziziensis; assembly: GCA_015476505.1. NCBI lineage: Eukaryota > Viridiplantae > Streptophyta > Magnoliopsida > Poales > Poaceae > Urochloa > Urochloa ruziziensis. The sequence continues at coordinate 39,221,906 of CM027124.1, forward strand.
CTGGCTGCCGCCGGCCCCCGCACGCCTCCCCGGTAGCACATCCTCCGCCGCCGCTGTTGGCACATCCTATTGCTCGCAGCTGCTGGCCCTGGCGCCGCCACCGTTGCCGCCGCCAGGTCCCACGCCCGTCGGCTACAGAGGCCACAACTGCAGTGAATCAAGGTCCTCCTCTGTCTACGGCAGCCGACGGCCAGCGGCAGTGCACGGCCCACGGGGAGGAGGCGACCCGGCTTGTCCAGGAGATGCGGGCCTGCTACGTGAGCCCCAGACGCTGACGGGAGCAGCAGCGCCATGGCCCGACTCATCTTCTCCTCTCCGTCCCAAGCGCAAGAGACGGGAGCCTCGATTGATGGCGAGGACGAGCTGGCTAGGTGCGGATCGGCAATGCGAAGCTCTTGGTGGCGACGATTTGCTCCGGCAGACGATGTGGCCGGCGAATCAGGTGTCCAAATTCCAGCAACGGCACTCGGCTTCACGGCTTTTGGCGGCGGCGGAAGAGAGGCACGGGAAGGGCGGCGGCTGGAGGAGGAGACGCTGGCCGCGCAGCTCTCCCTCTCCTCTTCCTCTCCACGGAGCTCCCGCATGGCACCCTGGCCCGCATTGAGTGCTCTGGCCGCGGAGGAGGAGGCGACACTCCTCTGGCCGGGGCCACTCGCCCCGCTCTGCCATCCATCTCCGACCCTGCGCGTCGCTCACCAGGGGAAGCAAGGGGCCTCCGATCGGCGGCTGCGTTGATCCATGGTCGGCGGAGAGAAAAGCGGGGGCCGGCAAGGTCGTGCTCCATGGCCGGTGCGGTCGTGCTCCATGACCGACATGTGGGCCCCATCCCAGTCAGCACGGTGACATGGCGGGCAGATACAGCGTGGCAGTCAAAACAGCTCAAAACCGGTCAAAACAGGGCATAATGGCCATTTATACCTGGTTTACACAGTTCAGTAGCCAAAGATTCCTGGTTTTTGAGTTGAATGGTCGAAACCAAACCGAGGCTATAGTTCGATGGTCAAAAATGGACTTCTTCCTTAAAAAAAAAGCTATGTTGTTGTTGCTACTCCATCTTTAGAAATGGAGTGACACTCTATTCTTCGTTAGAAATCACTTTAGGAACTCCTATTTCTATCTATACTCTCTAATACATGTAGTGTTCTCATTGAATTAATGCCACGTCACAGAATCATATTTTCTAGGGGGCAAGGATTAATGGCATTTAAAAAAAGATACCAAGATTATTTTATCTTTTCCGACGTATGGCAGGAGCTCTGCCTAATCAATTAAGCGGAAGAGAGACTAGGATGGGAAGTAAAAGACACTACAATTTGACATTGGTACACTGGCACTGGCAGCTAAATCCCATATTATCACAAAGAAAGCATCGACAAATCACTCAGCTGTATACATCCGCATTAGGTGCCTGATTTCCATAACTGGCAAAGAAATAATTCGTCCTAAATTTATAATTCACTCATCCAGATAAATGGATGGAGCTTGCTAGATTTTCATTCATGTCTGAAAAATAAAACAGTTAGAAAATGGACTGAGCAAGCACCGCAGTTCTGGAAAAAAATATGAAGGAAACAGTGGCAACATGTTATCATGCAAACTAATCAAACACCACACTATTGGAAAATTTGGCTACCAAGAGAAGCATCAACATTAAAGCTACATAAATAGGATTTCATTTATGAGACTACATAAATAGGGTTATTAAAACAAATAGGCTAAAAGAATAATTTCTATACTTCTATTACTGTACAAAAGAGTCAGATCGTTGTAACAAAGCAGCAAATGGAAAATATTTTCAGGAAATAGCATAGAACAGCTTTTAGCTTTTTCCATGACATGAAAATTAAAAGGAAGAAGTGAACATTGTATATATAAGAACACATCTGTGCCAAACGAATTCAGATAAAAAAAGGTCACAAACTGTAATATTTGTGTAAGGAAGTTTATTACCTTAAATGTGAAGGCAATTGGCAATAACACATCAGGATCAGTTGCCTCCTCAGGGAAATTTCTTAAGGCGTGTAGAAGCTTCTCAAAAGGTAATTTGAGCTGATAGTATAATAGCAATTCAATGTTTCTCAATATCTGCTCTAAATATGGCTTCAAGCAAAAGCGAGATAAGACAAAAATAACTCACCAAATCATCATGACAGAATCTTAATAGAGTCCAACCCCATTTGGAAAACAACCTTAATACCCTGTAAGTATCAACCAGCTATCAACAATAGCAGCTAGATCCAAAATTGTCAAAGCGAACAACATAATCTGTATATTTTAATTTTATTTTCTCTACAGTGGTAGCATAGTAGTTAAGAATTAAATGAATAACGGTATAATACAACAAACAGTAATATCAATGAAAGTTGAAATAAATTTCGAGTTAGGAGACTTCCAACTCCAACACAGCCGAAATGCAAAAACATGTAGGAATCTAGAAACGAGCATAAATCACTTACCAAGGAGGGCAATCACTCGGCTCCATTGTTGCTTCTACAGGGATCTACTACATCAATAACCATGTATGCATACCAAACATCAAACCTTGCTCCACTAACCGTTGAACTATAGCGTCGACTCAATCCATGGCATTGCAGACAAAGGATATGAGGAATTTGGGTCCTTACCTTTCACAAGGTCAACGCAGAGGGGATTGAATTCCGCCGCCGTCACCTTTCCCATCGCCGACAGGGACGAGCTGGAGAAGACGAGCGTGAGGGAGGACGACGGAATGGAATCAGCTGGAGGAAGAAGGGAGAGACAGAAACAAGCTCAAGTCCTCCGTCGATGGCGAGTTTGGTGTTAGAAGATAGGAGATATCTTGTAACATGAGATGTAACACGAGCTTGTATCTTAATACACTCGATCTCTTTTGAGTTAGATATAGCATTAGAGATAGGATACTTGTCTGGTAAGACAAGGTGTAATCTCAACAAACTCTCACGTATTTGTAACAGCCTACCGGCCTATATAACACGAACCCGTGGGGATGCCGAGTTTGGCAACCACGTTTACCAAATTTCACATGGTAATCAGAGCAACTTCTTCCCAAAACACATCCACAACTTCCTAAACCTATCCCATGGCGTCGTCATCTTCATTGGCGCCGATGCAGCTTGGCTCTGTCTCGGAGAAACTCACCCGTGACAAACCATCTGATGTGGAAAGCTCAATTCCTCCCGGCGGTGAGGGGTGCGCAGCTCAAGGGGATCCTTGAAGGGACACAACCCGCGCCCCCAAAGACCCTGGAGATTGAAAAAGACAACAATAAGAAGATTGTTGCCAACCCCGAGTATGATTCGTGGCTGGCCAAGGATCAACAACTGCTAAGCTACCTGCTGAATTCCATCACCAAAGAAGTGCTGGGGCAGGTGGTGTCCGTGACTTCGTCAGCTGAAGCATGGAGGGCGCTCGAGGCAATGTTCTCGGTGCAAACAAGAGCTCGTGTGACAAACTTGCTCATGAAGCTCTCCACCACCAAGAAGGGAAGCATGTCGTCCACGGCCTACGTCAACAAGATGACAGCGATCAAGGATGAGCTCGCCGCTGCAGGAAAAATCGTTGATGACAACGAGGTGGTCTCTCATATCCTTAATGGTCTTGATTATGATTATCACCCGTTTGTTGCATCTATGATGGGTCGCACAGATCCTATTGCTGTACATGATCTTCTCTCGAATCTCCTGTCCTATGACCTTTGACTTGAGATGTATCAAGAAGGAGGCCAATTTCAGTCATCTGCGAACATTGCAAATCGTGAACTGAGGTGCTCCTCGCAGCCGTGGTAATAACCGTGGTCGCGGGCGCAATAATGGAGGACGTGGAGGATCTGGTCGTGGCAATGGCAGCCAAAACAGTTCGGGTACAAGTGTACCTAAGCAAGGAGGTGGATCGACTAGCAAGACGATCTGCCAAATTTGCAAGAAAGTTGGCCATGAGGCATGGAAGTGCTGGTACCGTTATGATGAAGATGAAGAGTACCAGCATGCATCCAAAACCGCAGGTGCAGCAACATCTGGATATGGCTATGACACCAACTGGTATGTTGGCAGTGGTGCAACAGATAATATCACAGGGGAACTTGAGAAGTTGACAGTCCGAGACAAGTACACTAGGGCGTGATCAAGTTCATACTGCTAGAGGAACAGGTATGAGTATTAGTAATATTGGTCATACAACTATACATACCCCTAGAAAAGATTTAGAACTTAAGAATCTTGTATCTGTTCATAAACTTGCTCGTGACAATCATGTCTTTCTTGAGTTTCACCCGGAATTCTTTCTTATCAAGGATCAGGAAACGAAGAAAATTCTTCATCGAGGTAGATCTCATAGTGGTCTCTATCCACTCGTAGCACAATCTTCAGAGAAGCAAGTCTATGGAGTCAATAAGCCGTCTACATCTAGATGGCATAGTCGTTTGGGTCACCCTTCTCTTCCCATTGTTGAGAGGGTTCTTAGTAGTAATAAGCTTCCTTGTGCTACTGATCTAAAGTCAGAATCAGTGTGTGACTCTTGTCAAATGGCCAAGAGCCATCAATTACCTTATTCGAGATCTAATAAAATTTCTAGTGCTCCCTTTGAGTTAATCTTCTCTGATGTTTGGGGGCCGGCTCCGACCTCAATTGGTCGTCACACTTATTATATAAGTTTCATTGATGACTTTAGCAAATATACCTGGATCTACCTCCTTAAAAAGAAATCTGATGCTTTTCAAATTTTCCAAAACTTCCAACAGCTAGCCGAGAGGCAATTCAGTCGAAAAATTCTAGCCATCCAATCTGATTGGGTGGTGAATATGAGGGTCTCTCTCTTCCAAAAACTTGGCATTGCTCATAGAGTTTCTTGTCCTCATGCCCATCAACAAAACGGTTCCGCAGAAAGAAAACATCGTCATATAGTTGAAGTAGGACTATCTCTCCTTGCAAATGCCTCTATGCCTCTCAAATATTGGGATCAAGCGTTATTGACAGCTACACACCTTATAAACATCCTTCCTAGCAAGGTTATCAACCATGAGACCCCAACCGAACGGCTTCTTAAACAAAATCCTGATTATTCGTCTCTAAGAATTTTTGGGTGTGCTTGTTGGCCTAATTTGAGACCCTACAACAATCGAAAACTATCTTATCGATCTATCAGATGTGCATTCTTGGGGTACAACTCTATGCATAAGGGATTCAAGTGCTTAGACATCTCATCTGGCCGTATCTACATCTCACGAGATGTTGTGCTTGATGAAGATTATTTCCCTTTTGCTCATCTTAATCCAAATGCAGGAGCTCAACTCATGAAAGAAATTTTTCTTCTTCCTGATCATTTACAAAGTCTAGGGGATGTTAGTTGTAGTGATCAAACTATTACTAATGCTACTAATCAAGATTTAAGTCCAAGTGTGCAGGAAGATACGGTGGCAAATGAACACTGCAGGTCTGCTCAAAGCAATCCGGTGTGCACAGACGATCCGGATGGCCGATCCAATGAAGATTGTCCCGGTCCCATGGAATCAGGCGCGCAATCCAATGGTGATCCGCTGCAGACCGCGTCTGCTGATCCGACAGCGGTAGCGCCTGTCTCCCCTGCGCCCTCCACCTCCCGTGGTGTGGGAGCCTCCCCGCATTCGACGCGTGGGGGGGATGACCAGAGCGCATCGACTCCGCCCGCTCCAAGTACGACATGTGGAACTCCGTTCAGGCGGGAGCAGACGACCACGATCGTATCCTCTACATCGGAGGGATCCACTGCGGCTACATCATCTTCAAGCTCTCCTCCTCCGGCTATTGTTGATGCATCGCTGGAGCAGGCTCCTGCTCCTCTGCCACCGTCGCCACGACGTACCACGTTACGCTCAGATATTGTCCAACCAAAAAAATATACATATGGGAAAATGCGGTATGGAAACTTTTGTGCCACAGGAGAGCCACAAAATCTTGAAGAAGCGCTTGATGATCCTAAGTGGAAGAAAGCAATGCAAGAGGAATATGATGCTCTTCTCAAAAATAAGACATGGCATTTGGTAGAAGAAAAGAAAGGTAAAAATATAATTGATTGCAAATGGGTATATAAAGTCAAGAAAAAAATCTGATGGCTCAATAGACAGGTACAAAGCTAGGCTAGTAGCTAAGGGATTTTGACAGCGATATGGTATCGATTATGAGGATACTTTTAGTCCGGTTGTTAAAATAGCTATTGTGAGGCTTGTACTGTCTGTTGCAGTTTCCAGAGGATGGTGTCTTAGGCAGTTGGATGTGCAGAATGCATTTTTACATGGTGTTCTGGAAGAAGAGGTATATATGAGACAACCTCCAGGTTTTGAAAGTGCTAGTTCCTCCAAGTTAGTATGTCATCTTGACAAAGCAATTTATGGTTTGAAGCAAGCACCAAGGGCCTGGTATGAGAGGTTGAGTTTGAAATTATTTGATCTTGGGTTTACTTCTTCAAAGTCAGATACATCTTTGTTTATATATCATAAAGGAAGAATTACTATTTACATGCTTATCTACGTTGATGATATTATTGTAACAAGTTCAAGTGAAGAGGCAGTGAGTGCATTACTACAAGATTTGAGAGCGGATTTTGCCTTGAAAGATCTTGGTGATCTACATTATTTTCTTGGAATTGAAGTTCAACGGAACAAGGGAGGCATAATCTTATTTCAAGAAAAGTATGCTAATAAAATTCTAGAAAGGACAGGTATGTCAAAGTGTAAACCTTCGCCAACTCCATTGTCAACTTCAGAGAAGCTTTCGTTGCATGAAGGAGATTTGAAGGAGATTTATTGTCTTCAGATGATGGTACTCATTATCGTAGTATAGTTGGAGCATTACAATATCTTACTCTTACCACACCTGATCTAGCTTATTCAGTAAATAAAGTGTGTCAATTTCTACATGCACCAACAAAATTGCATTGGACAACTGTTAAAAGAATATTGAGGTATGTGAAGTTCATGGCTGAAATTGGTTTGCATATACAAAAGTCCAATGCTTTCTTGCTAAGTGCATTCTCGGATGCTGACTGGGCTGGTAGTGTGGATGATAGGAGATCAACAGGTGGGTTTGTTGTGTTTTTAGGACCCAACTTGATTTCTTGGAGTGCCAGAAAACAAGCTACAGTTTTAAGGTCTAGTACTGAGGCTGAATACAAATCAATGGCTAATACAACGGCTGAATTGATATGGATGCGGTCCTTGCTTGGAGAATTGGGAGTTCAACTTAAACAACCACCTTGTTTGTGGTGTGATAATTTGGGAGCCACCGATCTTTCGGCAAATCCAGTTTTTCATGCAAGAGCTAAACATATTGAAATAGATTTTCATTTTGTGAGAGAGCGAGTTACAAGGAAACAACTTCAAGTAAGATTTGTTTCTACAAAAGATCAATTGGCCGATGGTTTCACTAAAGCTCTACCTGTAAAGAAGTTTGAATATTTCAGAGGCAATCAAAATATTAGAAGAAAAGAAAGTTTAGATTGAGGGAGGCTGGTAGAAGATAGGAGATATCTTGTAACATGAGATGTAACACGAGTTGTATCTTAATACACTCGATCTCTTTTGAGTTAGAGATAACATTAGAGATAGGATACTTGTCTTGTAAGACAAGGTGTAATCTCAACAAACTCTCATGTATTGGTAACAGCCTACCGGCCTATATAACACGAACCCGTGAGGATGCCGAGTTTGGCAACCACATTTACCAAATTTCACATTCGGTACGCGCCTCTTCGTCAACGACACCGGCAGCTGCGACGACGGCACGCGCCTCTTTGTCAACACCGACACCGACCGATTCCTCAAGATGCTACTCGTCCTCCACAGCTATTGCCTCGTCATCACCGCCTCTGGCGGCTTCATCGTCTTGGCCAAAAGGAATCCCCCGCACGCCGTGCGGGTCCTCAGCCACTTCACCGGCTCAGTAACGCGCTTCAATTGCTTGCTTTCTCCATGTCCCATCTTTCTCGCTTCTCTAATTCTTGCTCCTACCTAGAGGATCTACACTTGCAATTGGGATGTGGATGTGGAGTAACAGTCGATCCATGGCAACAACAAGATCATGCCCATCAGTGCAATTTCGCTCCCTTGAATCTATATTCCATGATCTGGGGCTGCAGAGATTGTGGAATGTCTTTTTCTTTTTGCTGCAAAGATTTGGATTTTTTTCACAGAGATCGGGAATTTGTTATGTTTAATCTTGTGCATGGATTCGTTTTCTCCTGATCATTAGATCATTGTGTCTGATAATGCATCGATGCTTCATTTCAAAGATGTATTTTTCGTTGCTGAAGAGTCATATGCGTATTCATGCTCTGTTTTGAATCGATAAAAGGAATAAAGGTGTCTAATACTGTTACCACCGTGCAACCAAGCAATAACACTAATTACTCATTTCGCCACCTAAAGCACTTAATCTCCTTTACGTTACCGTTGTACAGTAATGCTACAGACCGAACGTTTGGACGTGTGCCTCCCCATCGGACGGCTACGTGGCTCAGACTCGTCCAAGAGTTTTCTAAACCTTATCACCTCTCCCTGGCTCCCAGAAACAAATCAATGCCCCATTCCTTTTTTCGTCACCTGCTGCTCGCTGCTGCATCTCTTTCCTGCTAGGCAATCCTCCGTCTTGATGGATCGGGTTGCTGCAACACAAAATCGAGTGCTCCGTCTCCAAATCAAGTTGTGCTGCTTTCGAATCACCACGGAGCTCGCTCACGCGTGACGCAGCGCAGCCAATGGCTCCCTGGCGAGCTTGGAGGCTCCAACTAAGCATGACAGGGGAGGTGGCGGTGTGACTGTCGTGCGGAGATGTGACGTTCGGGGGACACGAGGTCCCCGCAGGAGATCATGGCGTGGCTGCTACTGGAGCTAGCGGGGGACGACGGCCTGCAGCGGTGCGGCTCCACGACCTCCCCTGAAGCCCGTTGCCGCCATGCCATCCCTCCCCTGACGCCCGTCGCCGCCCATCCCTTCCTTCCTCGAAGCCCATCGTCGGCTGGCCCCTTCCTCCCCCGGTGCTGCTGTTCATTCCTTTCTCATGTCTAGATCTAGCAACGAATGTGAAGTAGCATGCTAATTTCCCACCTTCTCGGTGAGACGAATTGTTATGTTTCGACTATGATGTTGCAATTCCATTTTTGTGATGTTGCAGGTGTGCTTTTAGTTTTTTTAAAAGAAATATCGAGATGTTGCAAACATGATTTGTCATGTTGCAGTTTGTGATTCCATGTGTTGCAGCCTTGATTTAAATTTTTAATCGATTTTGAGATGTTGTAACATGATTTTTTTTATGTTTCAACAATGATTTCGAATTCGTAATGTTTCACATGTGATATGTGATGTTGCAATGGTTTCATATGGATGATGCAAAAGTAGATCCAGATGTTGCATATGATGCAATGACTATATACGTATGTTGCAAGAGTCTGTTCCAAATGTTTCAGCTTTTTTTCAGACGTATGTTGCAAGTGTTCTATGTTGCATATGTTACTTACATATGTTGAAAGTGTTTTTATCAAAATGTCGCATATGTTTGCAATGGCTTTTCATCTGGATGTTGTAAAGTAGACATGGTGTTGTATATGTTGCAAATAAGGCTTGTGAGTCGCAATTGTTGTTGGGGTGTCGCGCGAGCGGGTGCAAACGGTCCCGCGTAGAGCAGGTATTATAACCAGCGAGTAGCTGGCGCAAGCCGACGTGAAAGGGAGAGAAAGCGAGACGGGCGTCTGCCGACTCGCTCGCTACAGCCGGCGAAGTCTGACCGAGAGACCCTCCCACGGCTGAGATTGGGCAAGCTAACTGTGTTGCATTAAATTACTGCAAGGCCCGCCATTACTTATGCGCCATGTCACTGCACGAGACGCCGGCATCCTGCGAAACTATAAAACTTGCTCGTAGAAAGCGATGGGGGCAAGTGGTCCGCCCGCGTGTGGTCGAGCAATCCCCTACCGTCGTCATTCTAGAAAATCTCAGGTAGATTAGTAAAGGAGTAAAATGACTGCATTACCCCCTTCTTATTCGGGTAAAAAGGCTGTGGGATTGTTTTCCGTCACCTAGTTGCGCTAAAATATTTGTGTTGCATGCAGCCATGCAGTGCTGCGTGTCGGGTATGGAACCCCTGGTACCCATAAGGAAGGAAGAAGTCTGCAGCTCTACTAGAGCTAGGACTCTACTCGGTAATCCTACTAGGACTAGGACTTTGTAAACCGACTAGTTCCCCGCCCCCTGGAATATATAAAGGAGGGCAGGGGTACCTAGATCGGCACCTCAACTCAACTTAGATTGAGACCTCTCTCCAGAGGATCAACTTAGAGATTCATAGAATCCACCCCCTCATCGAGGGCCTCCTCGTCAAGGATCATAACATCTCGTCTCAAGTTAGACGAGAACCTTGTACTCATATTCATACTAGGTAATACAAGATCAACAACAGGACGTAGGATATTACGCCTAGTTGGCGGCCCGAACCTGCATAAATCTCGTGTCACGTAACCATCGAGTTCCTGATTCTACTGTCACTCCACCGAAACTCTACTACCTAGGGATACCCCTCGGTGGGACTGCCGGTAAAACACCAACATCTGGCGCGTCAGGTAGGGGGTTCGCCAAGTATCCCGTGGAGAATTCGATGGCGTTTATCAAGAAAATTCATCGCGTTCAAGAGGACGTGACCTTCGTCTTCGTATCCGGCGTCACCTCGCGCTCGCCGTGCAGAAGAAGACATCGACATTAACAACCCACCCACCCAAATTCCCAAAAACAATCTACTCGGTGGGAAAGCAGTTGCTTGGCATCCACGGGCTCGTCCAGCGACTCTTGTTTCTTCGTCGAATTCAAGACAAAGCCCGGCTACCGTGCTATTTTGTTGGGATCATGTTTTTGCTTCAAGATAGCATCAAGTTCAAGGCGGATCAACAGCTACTCGACGAGATCCCTCACGCAGCTTGAAATGGAGTATCAAAGTCGGGTTACGCTCTGTGTCCGAAGTCGACAGCTACTCGGTATCAAACCCAAGAGCCCAAGACCGAGGTGGCAACATCTGTCTGTACGCATTGATCCATGTGATGAAACCTCCGACTCTAGCTCAGTATCAAACCCAAGAGTCCAAGACGAAGTCGTTTACTGTAAATCCGAAGCAAGTTCTGGAACGGAGGAAACTTTCTGCACTTACTACTGTCCCACATCAATCTAGAGGGAATAATACAGCCTAAATGATTGGTGTGAACGGAGTGCAAGGCACGGTTGTTCAGTGTTGCTAGAAGTCAATTTGAGGAAGCCACACGCACATGGAAACAATCCAGCAACGTGCACACGGGAGGCTACAAGAAGATCACGTCAGATATACGTAGCCTAAAGATTATCAAGGAGATAACTGATGACTGCAACACGCGCTGCAGCACTGCCAACTTCAGCTCGTGCAGCCACGGCGTCGTCAATGACATCGAGTACACGACTCAAGCTCACGCCACCGACGCACCTGCAACTATTTCAACTACTCGACATGGCCCCAACTTGCGGCTCCAACTCGTTCCGTCGCACTGCCGCACGTCAACCTCAACAGCCCGTGTGGCAGCTACAACCTTGACTCGTGCAGCAGCACTACTGCGCTACCTCGTCAACGACCACTACAGCTCGTACAGGCAACGCACCAGCGTCAACCTCGACAACATCAGCTCGTGCCGCCATGCCGCTACGCGTCAACCTCGACAACTCATGCTTCCTAGTTCGACGAACGACTACTTCGACCACTCGACTTGTCTCGAAACCACTCGAGAACGGTGTCCAATGTCTTGGGGCTTTAGTTTCTAATGGAAGGTCGAAACCCTTTGGCGTCAGTCGAAGGATTAGATAACCATTATATACAACAATCTCAACTACTACAGCTAACGCCGCTGATGCACCGACGTCAAACTCGATTACTTCCTCGTGGAAGAGACCAGAGGACCACCATGCATTTCCCGTGCAGAGGCCGGCGTACTTTCTCAGCGAAGTATTCTCGGAGTCCAAGTCTCGATACCCGCAATACAGAAACTACTCTACGCTTTGCTCATAACATCAAGAAAGCTAAAGCATTACTTCATCGTGGAGAGACTAGATGACTACCATGCATTTCCCGTGCAGAGGCCGGTGCACTTTCTCAGCGAAGTATTCTCGGAGTCCAAGTCTCGATACCCTGCGATACACAGGCTACTCTAGCTTTGCTCGTAACATCAAGGAAGCTAAAGCATTACCTCAACGACCACAACTCGAATTTGGCAATGGCTATGGGAAGGCGACTTCGTTCATAGATGCAAGCAAAGCTCCACGTATCAAGCCAAGTTAAATAATCAAGATAAAGCAAAACACCGGGCTGCAGCCCATGTTGAGCAATCCTCCATAGGTCGTGATCCTCTTCCATCGATTGAGCCACAACTGGATTTGGGTTGGTGAGCGTGAGAAATCGTGGCCAATTCCTCCTCCTAAGACTCGATCCGGCAGGGTGATTTCGATCTCTCGATCTGCTCTCCTGACCTCGAAAACTCACACTGCTGCCATCATCAACTACTCGACTCAACTTCAATGTGATCCATAGACAAGTCTGTGAGCTCCACTAATAAGTCTCAGGCATAAACTTCAGCTCATGCGCCGACGCATGTGGAGAAGAGATTGTTGCGCGGTCCATCCAGCAACGTGGCGTTTTTCGCGTCAATTAGATGAGGAAAGCCACTACAATTACAAGCTATGTGCAATGGAGAAAGCAAATTAGCTATTAATTTATGCCCCCATAAACGGATCAAGCAAGCAATGCCTCCGCTGTTATCAACTACACGACATCAACGCTAACTCATGTCCCAATGTCAACGACAACAAAGACTACTCAACATGGTTCAACTCGTGCCGCAACATCATCGCCGCACCATCATCGACCTCAGTTCTAGTTCTTGTTCGCACTGTGAACGCATCGGCGATGACTCCGACAACGTCTTGACTACTATGGAAATCGACGAGAGTTGGAAAACCGCTCTGCTCTTCTTCGTCCAATCATTCAGCACCTCAGTCCAAGACAAAAATCATGGATAACATATTTATCCTAGAACTTCCGAGTACCTGCTCCACAAGTATGGAGCAGGATCAAGCGAGAAGTTCCTATCAACGAACTATGCTAGTCTTTTGAAACAAGCATCAGTTGTTTTCAAGACTCTTCGAGTACTTGTCTTCAAGAAAGCAAGTACACGCGAAAGAATCTAAGTCCTAAAAACATATTTCGAGGTTTTCGAGTGCTTCTTTCAAGGAAAGAAGTGCCCAAACGAGAAACGCAAAAACTCGAAAAAAGGCTTGGCCTTCCACGTAAACACCAGATGTTTACAGAAATTTTCTGGGGCTTCCGAGTACCTTTTCACAAGTATGAATTAGTTCAAGCGAGGATTTCTCCGAAGAGGTATACTGGCCTTACATCAGTTCATTTCAGCTGTTCTCCAGAGTTTTTGAGTACTGGCAAAGAAACGCTCAGAAGAAGACTACAACCATAGAACAGTTGATTTTTTATCCGAGGTTTCCGAGTACTTTCTTGCGGATACAAGAAGTACAAGTGAGAAACGCAACTCGAAGAGGCACGATTAGCCTATGACACCATTAATGTCTTACGTTTTCGAGTACTGTTTTAAAATATAAGCAGTCCAAGTGAGAAACATATTTGCCTAAGGCTTTCAAGAGACTATAAGTACTTGTGCCAGCACAAGATGAATGTCTAAGCCTACCAAACAACTTGGATTTCTCCAGCTACTTGATTACAAGTTCCTTCGCAACTTTCGGGGGCTGCATTCATTTTCCAGGTTGTTTCTACTCTAAGTCTTTCATACAGTTCTGTTTATAATAACAACTTGTAAAGACTTCAGAGAATAAAGCTTTGCATTAACATAATATAAGATTGATTTACAACTTATACACATACATTGTTTTTGCACTGCCGTGTTAATTAAGGTCTAGCCTAGCTACGACCTCCTTTGCTGTTTGATTCATGCTCTTCAGGTACTTATCAAATTTGGATGATAGCAAGTACTCAAGAGCAGCAGAATTAATGGAATTTGTTGCAGCATTGGCAATAATCATCCAAACCACGCAAAGCCGGCTCCGATGCTCGGGGGCTGGACACCAATCACAACTCGGTTCGCCATGTGGCTTACCTAGTTGACTTCTCTTCGACGTCTTCAAGTCGCCAAATACCAATGGTGGGGCAACAATCACATTGGCACCTGACTCCTAGTTCTGGGGGAGATCGCGGCCAACGAGTCAACCACGACCTCCTCTGTCTCTGCCACTTCACCAAACGACGGCTAATCGACTACTTACCGTTCGACACATCTCCGACTGGCTTCAATGCTCGGGGACTGGCGCATGAAGACTACTCGATTGACAAAGCTTTGGAGAATGATTTGGAACCTGAAGTAAGAGGACACCCGATTTTTTATCGACTTAACCATTATGAGGGAGAAGTCCCGGGATAAGAGGTTTTTTAAACAAAAATCAAGGTTACCATTATTTCTGAGAACCAATAATTACCCGATCGACGACCTCCAATAATGATTCAATGAAGACTATACTCACTAGACCCTTGAATTGATTGCGTTAATCATTTCAAGGCTCGGGGGCTGATGAGCGACATCCACAATTGTCGATTTTTCAAAGACGAAGGATGAGGACTCAAGATTTTTCAGGGCCTTCAGCTTGAGTCATTGACTCAGCCTAAAGCTCGGGGGCTACTTCATATGAAGTGCGATTTTTAAATCGCACTCCTAAAATTTCAAAAAACATCTCGGGGCTTGAGCACCTCACAGCCTCATCTTCAACGCCGAAGCCTACGGACCAAGTACTCGAAGATCTTCAAGAAAGCTCAGGAAGTACGCGAACCAAAGGGCCAAGCACTCTCAAAGCAAGAAGAACTCGGCTATGAAGCGCTCGGGGGCTTGTCGGGTATGGAACCCCTGGTACCCATAAGGAAGAAAGAAGTCTGCAATTCTGCTAGAGTTAGGACTCTACTCTGTAATCCTACTAGGATTAGGACTTTGTAAACCGACTAGTTCCCCGCCTCCTGCAATATATAAAGGAGGACAGTGGTACCTAGATCGGACGACCTGAAGATTGAGGCATCTCTCCTCATCGAGGATCAACTTAGATATTCATAGAATCCACCCCCTGATCGAGGATTATAACATCTCGTCTCAAGTTGGACGAGAACCTTGTACTCATATTCATACTACGTAATACAAGATCAGCAACATGACGTAGCGTATTACGCCTAGTTGGCGGCCCGAACCTGTATAAATCTCGTGTCACGTAACCATCGAGTTCCTGATTCTACGAACACTCCACAAAAACTCTACTAATTAGGGATACCCCTCGGTGGGATTGCCGATAAAACACCGACACTGCGGCCCATGATTCACTTGAGCAAAGCAGTTAGTTGCCGCTAATAAAGGAGTTGATTTATTGTTTGTGGGTCTCATATGATGTCCAAAATTTAAAATGACTTGTTTTATGGGAAATTTTCGAATGCTAGAACGACTTGTTTTTTTTGGATGGCGGGAGCATGAACCAACACATCCATTTTGCAACCGATTGAGCGGGAATCGAAGCCGCCAAAACGAAAAAGATTCCCTCTGCTCGTTCCTTCACCCCGGCCCCGCCCCCGCCCAGATCCGCGCTCCGGCGGTCTTCCTGTGGTCCCTCCGCTCGTTCCCGCCGCCACCGCCGCCTGCCCGCCTCTGTCGCGTGGGTTGACGGGTTTTAGGCGCGGAGGGTTGACGGGGAGGCTTAGCGTGGCTCCTGCGCTCCTCTCCCTCGACGGCGCCGTGGTGAGTTCGACGAGCTACAGGTGCGCCTTGCCGCCTCCTTCAGCTCCCCTCCCTCCTCTCCTCCGCCGCATTTCCTTCCCGTTCCCCATCTCCTCATCCCTTTTCCGTTGCTAGGATTCGAGTCCGACGGCGACGGCGGCGACGACTGCTCCCTCAATAGCCCCGAATCAGACGGCGGCGGATCCTACAGGTGCATATCTCCTCCTCCCCCTCCCACTTCCCTTCCACCTCCTCCTTTTAGTCCTTTCTTGCTAGGTTAAATCTCGTGCTTCTGTCATCCTGTGTTAGATCGGTGAATAGATGGTTCTTGCTAGCTGCCAAAGCACTCGTGCTTGTTGCTCTTGTCGATAATTGTGTGGTAGCTTTTCCTTTTTACCCGATTGGTTCAGTCCAGGGATCAGGGAGATGGTGTAGTGTCACTAAATTGTAGCTCTGACTGCACATTACAGTATAGGCTCAATCATCTGCATCTGCAATCTTTTCTAGAAGTTGTATGCTATATTGCCATTACCATGCTGTTACCTGTGGGTATCAGGAACTAAATGAACATGGTTACTATTTAAGTGATATATGTTCGTACACTGTATACCAATCTATGTGCCATCTTTGAGCAATAATGGATGTCTATATCAATATTTTTTTCTCAGACATGTTGTCTGTACATTAGAGCCATGTACAAGTCCAGATTAGCATTAGGATAGTGTTGTGTACTATTAGTAAAGTGCTGATTAGTATTTGGATAGTGTTAATCTACGCATCCAGATTTGTTTGCCACAAGTCTGAACTTGTTCTGATCACGCCCAGTCTGAACTTTTTCTGATTACCGCCATTTCTTTTATGAACTATGTTGTGTTGCCAATTGTCCCTACCCTACCTATTAGTTTTGGTAGAAAAATGGATTCAAGTGTTCAGGAGCAAGTTAGAAAGAGGCAGGGAGATGAGGATGAGATTTGCTTTTTCTCTTGCCTGCTATGTACCTTTTAAGTAGCAACGGAGGGAGGAAGCAAGCTAGGCATACATCTAGGCTGTCAGCCTGTCACTAGTCATTTCACAGTTCAAATTATTTCACATATTGTTCAGCTTAGTTCACTGCATGTGTGCATGTGTTCAGATTATTTCACATTTACCTGTGTCTTTTGAAGTTTGCTCATAGCATGTGTGCCATATCTCAAAAGTGGTACTTTTCTGCCCAACTTAGTTACTACAACCTGCTGACATGCTGTAGGATTTAACTAGTTCATCTCAAACAGGACATATATATGCCTCAACTGCTCATCTCACTGATTTTATTCCATAATTGTTTTAACACTTCAGTATCACTTGAACTTGTAGAACAGTAAGTTCTAAAAGGAGCAATTGCCTTCATATATTCTTTTACAATCACTCTTAATGATTCTTTCGATCTTCAAGCCATCAGTTTATAATTTATTTCCCCTAATTTTCGTTCACTAGTTTGTCATTTAGACATAATCAGCAGCGTGGTTTCGACAATTTTTGTTCCTGGACCTGGATACCTGTAAGTTGGTCATGGGGATGTTATCTAGTTAGCTGGAGAAGTTAGAAAAATTGGCACTA
The DNA here is from genome assembly GCA_015476505.1 of Urochloa ruziziensis. Classification (NCBI taxonomy): domain Eukaryota; kingdom Viridiplantae; phylum Streptophyta; class Magnoliopsida; order Poales; family Poaceae; genus Urochloa; species Urochloa ruziziensis. The sequence goes on from CM027124.1 coordinate 39,239,300, forward strand.
ATTATCATAGTATTTATTATAAAAAATGATCTGGGAGATGGTGATTTGATGATGTACGGTTCACTGAGAGGCAGACAAGAGGCAGACAGTCATGTTTCAGACTCTTTTCCATATTTAATTTTTATATGTTTGGACCATATTTTTGAAGATATGTATAAGTTTTGGTATGCACGCATATGGTAAACAATCAAACCTATATTGATCGGTTATCTACTTGCAATCTGATATGCGTTATGTACTTGTAATAAGGCATATGTACGATCGCTCAGGTTACACATATTCATACACTTATTCAGACTTGAGTCTTTAGTATTAATCAAGCAAATCCACCGGAAGCGAAACATAACATGTACGTACACCTAGCTAGTCTGAATCCATGCGGGGATTGGATGGCGGACGGGGATTCACCTAATCCATATCTGGGTGAAATCCACCGTGGGTAGAAAACCCATGGTGCCAAACGAAGACTGAGGTGAATTACTTTCCAATGCTCACTGACAAGATGCAAACTGGTCATGCAGGGTTAGGAGTAAGCCATTTGTGATCCTGTGCTTTTGGTCAGATACTCAGATGCCGGGTTACTACGACATCGATGACATTCTCATGGAGGATGAGGTAATTCGGCATGCCTACTTCTGTGTATCTTCTTGCGTGATGCTTGTGTATATGTGCTGAGTATATGTTTCTGCTCTGCCTGCAGCCTATTTCAGTTGTTTTCCAAGTAACTGCAAATGGTGTCGGCCTGCTAGACCCTGGCGCTGAAAGTAACTGTGTAAGTGTCTACCGGTATAATTTTGCGTGTCAATGCTTCTAGTAGTATATGAACTTGCTTAGACATGTAGAGCGATTCGCTTATGTCCTGATAGTTCCTGAATGGGATACGTGGTTGTTGAATAATGGTTAGCTGAGAGGCTTCTTCTGTGCTCTGACTTGGTTTAACTGATTTGGAATACTGATTATTTTCTTAGTTCTCGTCCTGGCTCCAGCATTTGTCTTGATTCCCATCTGAGAACTGGATGCTTGGCATTGTGGACGAATTTTACTCTTTCTCCTGATACTAATTGGGATGCTTCATTGCTTCTCTTCTATAAAAGAGGACCTTAATCTTTCCCATTTTATTTCCAGGTAGAGAAGGGTGCCAAGGTGGACCTCCCATTCTGGCTTGCGCATGGGTTGCTGTCTCTGGAACAAGCAGTGTCCATAAATCCGCCTCCATGCTTCACACAGAAGTAGGTTCTTCAATCTGTATTGTTGTGTTATTGTATACACAAGAAATTCATATTTTTGATAAAGATACATGGAATTCCATGTCAACAACTGAACGAAGTGATCTCGCTTTTCTTTCCTCCTTTGCAGGTTACTGTAAGTATACAGTAACATTTGAAAACCTCTTTTTTCCATGATATAATGAACAAATTTGTTAAATACATAAATCTTCTTGAGGGGAAACCCTTTTGTAACTACACTGAATATTCAAACGGCTCGCAAAAAATTGATTTTTGCTGAATGCATGAGTTTTGACAATCGAAAACTAGAGCATACAACACAGATTCTGCTGTATTTTCTTCAGAAACTTGAATGATATGTCTCAATATCTTATTATAATACTGCAGAACTCGAAAAGAGATCCAAGCTGATGCAGCCTGTGTGGATTTGAGGGTTCGTTGCCCCTACTTTTATGAGCTAGGATGCAAGATTGTTCCTTTGTATGTTTCCTCATCACTTTAGTAGCATATCATTATATTTCATGGTTTTCTCATTTTATTTACATATTCTTTTAAAATACTGAATTCTTTACATTCACTCATATAATATTTTTATTAGAATACCCATTCATTTACTTTACATAATTTGACCTTTTGTTGAAGTACAAGAGGATTACACATCAATACAATTGAATTTCCTACCTTTTATCATCAGCTTAGGCTTTTGGTGAGTTGGTAGCGTAGGGCTCTGAACAAATATGCTTTCAGTATCTTTGCTCCCAATTTTTTTAATGTTCTCATGGCCATCAGAAAGGCAAGGTTCATTATGAAATCCTCAAGAATTCGTGGAAACATGATCTGTTGTAAGTTCAAGTAGCACATTGTTCTTGTCACAGAGAAGTATTGCTTTTATACTACATGATTGTTCTCATCACTTAATAATTATATAGTTTATTTTCTTACAAAAGCATGGTCATTTTGTCCTGTTTTCTCTTTAATTTTTATTTTATGACTATACTGTAATTGGTAGGATTATAACAGTATTAGCGTTTTGTTATGTTCCCTATGTTGGACCGTTTAATGAATATATCAATCTATTCCTCAGAAAGGACATGTTACAAAAGCAATGTCCTTTGGTCCTGGAAATGAGAAACAATTAACTTGCTTTCCTGACAGCTAGGCTGTGGGCTTTTGTCACTGCATCCTCTAGCCGGACTGGTTAGGTGGTCTTAGTAGCACTCCTCAGGTCCTGGGTTTGACTCCCTGTGGGAGAGAATTTCAGGCAGGGGGGAGAGAATTTCAGGCAGGGGTTAAAAAAAATCCCCTCGTCTGTCACCATGCCAAAGCACAGGCCATAGGTCTGGCCAGGTGGCCACTCCTACACGGGGTAGTTGCAACGGTCGCCAGCCTAGTGATTGTCTCACAAAGGATTACGGACCCCTGTGTAAGGGTGAGGCAGAGGTTCGGGGGTTTTCTCGACTTGCGTGAGAAGGTCTTCTCTTAGCAAAATGCCTAGGGCTGCCCCCCCCCCCCCCCCCCCCCTCCTAGGTCGAAAAGCAATTAATTTGCAGTAGAATATTTGCATTTCCCTTCAGAGATCAGTATATTATCATTTCGATTCTATGTGAAGGAAAATGTTTCACTACTGATTTCATACTTCGTTACCACCAGTCCCTCTATTGCCAGTTCTATATGGTGGAAACTAGTTCACTGCCGATTCTATGAATAATACCACAGGTCCACTGCTGAACCGCCATTGTACAGGATTTCATCATAACCTAGACAACATGCCTTGATGCCACAAGTTATTACTATTAACTTACAGTTTTGAGATGCATCATAGATACTTATTATCTAATTCTGGCAGTCTGAAACCTCAAACAATTTTTAGTTGTTCCCCTTTCCCTTGATGTAATGTAGCTTTTTACGCCATATATACTTTCCCATGATTTCACATTTACAGGGTGAATGACAAGAGCATTGGCCTGTTCTTACGCTATGCATTCACCAGTCGGTACAAAGAGGTTCTAAGCAAATCTCACAGTTCTTCTACAATAACAATGCCCAAGTTTGTACCACGCCTTACCATAGAAGAAACTCGAGGTAAGCAATTATCTACTGTTATATTTGTTCTCCTGGTACTGTAGTATTGTCAACCAACTAGAAAAGAACTATGTTGCAGAAATACACTGACAGACTCGTTATGTTTTCGTCAAGTGTTTGAAGCTGCTAGGGAATCAATGTCTGCTTTCAAGAAATGGCGTGCTGGTGGTGTCAGGTTACAAAAGGCTTCTATCCTTGGTAGGAAGAGGAAGACAAAGCTGCCTGATGGGCCTTCTACTCCTTGAACCTGCACGTGTTGCCTGATGGGCCTTCTAGTCCTTTTCCCACCATTATAAGTTGCCTATCTGTATGGAAAAAATATCAGTGTCTAGAGTAGCGATCAAGTGTTGCTGCAGGATGAGGCTAGCTTTGGAGCATGATTGATATTTTGAGCTATCCATACATGATACCTTGGAAAATTTATGAAAAGTGTCTAAAGTTCTCATGCGGCGCAATCTATAGTTCCAGATGGGGAACATTGTAAAGGTTTCTGTTATGGATGTGAAGATCTCTATTAATTTAAACTCATGCTTTAACGATTGCACTGTGATGGAAGGAAGCAAAAGGTGCGATCATCACTACACAACGAACAAATCTCGCTGAATTTCATGAACAAATTGGGAATGTGAACTGCAATATACCAGTTTTTAAAAACAGAAAGAAAAATGGTATTTGCATTTATGCTACTCTGCCAACTCCGGTCTTGGTAAAACTTTAGTACAACAGGCGACAGGGCTTTACACTTCCCGTTATGCTCTGGTCTACTTGCCGCGTTTGTCCTCCATACGCTCTTTTGCCTGGTTTTTTAGATGCCTGTCTTCCTCTTCCTCGTCTGTCGTCTCTGCCAATTCTCGTGCCGCTCAGCTGCAACTCTGCGCCAGGCTCCAAGATGAGGCATCCGCCCAACAGTAGCGTTCGGCCGTTTGTTATCAAACTCATCGATGCTAGTGCATCGCAAAGTCATATTTTCTAGGGGCCAACATTAATGGCTTTTTAAACGAGACCAAGATTATTTCATCTTTTCCGAGTATGGCAGGAGCTCTGCCTAATCAATTAAGCGAGAAGAGAATCAACAAGAATCTATTTACTGGATGGGAAAAAAAACACACTGCAATTTGACATTGGTAGATACTGGCAGCATGTATTGCTAAATCCCATATTCTCACAAAGAAAGCACCGAAAAATCGCTCCGCTGTATCTATCCACAAATACTGTATGTGCACAGGGAGCCCCGCTCCCCAACATAGCTTGAGGAGCGGCTATACCTCTTCAGTTTATGAAACCATTGTAACAGTAATAAGTACTCCGTAATAAACAGGCCACAAAAGGATGGACGAATGAAGGGCATTCTTTCTGTACAATGCACATACAAGCTACAACAAGGTGTGTTCGTTTTACAACAGGAGATCATGTCTGTCATTTTTTGTCAGAGGTTAAGTTAGATATGACGCGGCTACCGACCCTGCTCATTGTCTTCGATATGAGAGGCTGATGCCGCTTGCTACTTGAAGTTTCACTGCTCCCCTCCGGTCCCTTCTGATATTCCTTTGTAAGCTCTTCAAGACGACTGGACACCTGAAAAAACAATTAGGAAAGAACCATAGATTGCTTATGATAATCTAATAAAAGGGGTGGCTGATTTCAATAACTGGCAAAGAAATAATTCATTCTCAATTTGCCAATTTGCTCATCCAGATAAATGTATTGGAGCTTGCTAGATTTTTTTCATGTCCGAAAATAAACAGTTAGAAAATGGACTAAGCAAGAACAATAGTTTTGGAAAAATAAGAAGGAAACAGTGGCAACATGTTATCATGCAAACTAATCAAGCACCACAGCATTGGAAAATTGGCAAGCAAGAGAAGCATCAACATTAAAGCTACATAAATAGGGTTTCTCTTCTGAAACTTCATAAATAGGGTTATTAAAACAAATAGGCTAAAAGAATACTTTCTATACTTCTATTACTGTGCAAAAGAGTCAGATCACTGTAACAAAGCAGAAACAAACAAATGGGAAATATTTTCAGGAAAAAGCACATAACAGCCTTTAGTTTTTCCCATGACGGGAAAATTAAGAGGAAGTGAATATTGTATATATAAGAATTCACATAAAAACAAGTCACAAAATGTAATATTTGTGGAAGGAAGTTTATTACCTTAAATGTGAAGGCAATTGGCAATAACACATCAGGATCAGTTGCCTCCTCAGGGAAATTTCGTAAGGCGTGTAGAAGCTTCTCAAAAGGTAATTTGACCTGATAGTATAATTGCAATTCATATTTCTCAATATCTGCTCTAAATATGGCTTCAAGCAAAAGCGGGAGAAGACAAAAATAACTCACCAAATCATCATGACAGAATCTCAATAAGGCCAATCCCACTTGGAAAACAACCTTAATACCCTGCAGGTATCAACCAGTTGTCAACAATAGCAGCTAGATCCAAAAGTGTCATAGTGAACAACATAATCCGTATATTTTAATCTTATTTGCACTACAGTGGTAGCTTAGTAATTAAGAATTAAATGAAAAACGGTATAATACAACAAATAGTAATATGAACTTACGAAAGAAATAGAAATTCATGTAATAAATATGATTGGCCTAGAAAAGTGTATAAAATGGGAGCCATGATTGCATTTAAGAGATTCCAAAAAAAAAAGAAGACCATTTAAGAGGGGGAACCAGTATCATTCAACTACATATCAAATTAAAATATGATATTGAAACTAGTGGGGCTTCCAACGAAAGGAGTCTCGCAGAAACAAAAAGTTACACTAATTATGAAGCCAACTGTCCCAAGAAAGTATAAACACAAAATACATGGCAGAATTAGATTCTAACCTCATAAAGAAAGACATCCCAAACTCTAAGAGTTAGATGAAATGGGAAGGAATATGAGAAAACTGTGATAAACCATTGGCTTGCGTACATGCTTGGGTTTATCATTTCTTCAACGAAGTGTTGTCCCAATTTTGGCATGTGCTCCATAACTAATTTCTCAAACTGAGACAGATATTGCTGCACAAGTGGCAAACCAGGCTGTTGCAAGAGTAACAACAGAATCAGTGGAAGATCACAGCATGCAGGTTTAACAAAAAAAAAATTACTTTGACAATTTTGCATCCCCTGAATTATTAATCATTCGAACCAAGTTTGAAATTGCTGGCAGAAAATGTAGCCATGAACTTAGTACATCTTGCTTGGTAATATATCATCTAGATACGTCACACAAGATAGATAATTCATATTCAAGGAGATAGACAATTAAGGCAGCCATGAAACATGCATTATGAATCCTTAAAACTGTATCTAGTGGAATCCAAATGTAATTCATTTAGCTCATTTCAGTTACCTGATACAAGCCTTCCATTGGTGCATGGACAGCTCCCTTTAGCAAGGCGACTAATAACCAGAATGCATCCTCCTCGCTCATATAAGTAGCAGCAACCCAGCTAAAAAGCCCATTCCCTGTGAAATGGTTGTGTAAATAGCAGATATTATTCCACAGAAATATTTGTACGCAGAAATTAGGCTTGCAGACTTAACACAAACCTGCACGTATCCAACATCCCTATCATAGACAGAATATGCTTTCAAAATGTTATACAAGGATCTTTGACCTGGACCGTGTCTTTGTTGGAAGAAAATATGAGACGGAAATGTACGTGATATGTCCCGAATAATTTCCAATTCAGAGGCTGATGTCTCGTATATCACCAGCGTCTGTCCAAATAGAACAATAATGTAATGCAAATAAGATAATAAAATAAGAATAAGAAAACTACTCTACACAGTACTCTGGTCATCAACAAATAATGAAAATTAGGCCAGTAATTCCATCAAAACTGCCACGCCTTAAAAAACTAGCTATAAACTTCAGTGAAATCAGGATTGAGTATGATGCAGTAATAAAATGTACAAATTGCGGATCAAAATGCGCTTCAACAGAATCCAATGTTCATTTGAGTAATAGTCTTTTCTCCATAGAGTTCAGATATTTTGTTTCCTACAAGGCTACAACAATGGAGTATTTAGATGAGCTAGACCTTAACGCATTCTATGAAGTTTCACTGCTTGTGAATTTAGTATAACTAGGAAAACCACAATCATATAAACATTTGAGTAATGGTCTTTTCTCCGTAGAGTTCAGATATTTTGTTTCCTACAACAGTGGTAGGATTTAGATGAGCTAGACCTTAACATAGTCTATGAAGTTTCCCTGTTTCTGAATTTAGAATAACTAGGTAAACCACAATCATATAAACTAATAAACATTTGAGTAATGGCCTTTTCTTTTTTTCTCGAACGACGCAGGAGAGCTGCGTATCATTCATTTAAGAAGGAAAAAAAAGGAACAAAGGGTTGGCTGGAAACCACCCAAAAAACAAATGAAAACAAAAGACTCACACCTAACACCCCACGAGCAAGTAGAAGGCTCTTACAAAACAGATACAAGACACCCGACCAACCTAGACCATAGCCTAACTGGCCAAAGACAGCGACTGGGCAAGGAGCTCTTGGAGTTTAGAAGCTCCTGCCAACCCCCAAAGACGACACTCATCAGCTATTACTCGGAGCAGGTCTGATATGCTTGGCCTACTGTGTTCGAATAACTAAGGAGTTGAGCCCTTTTTGCACTTCTTTTGGAACAAGTCGCAGGCCTTTCCTCCACAGTTTGAGATTTATTGTTTTGGAACAAGAGTAATGGCCTTTTCTCCATAGAGTTCAGATTTTTTGTTTCCTACAACAGTGGTAGGGTTTAGATGAGCTAGACCTTAACGCATTCTATGAAGTTTCCCTGTTTCTGAATCTAGTATAACTAGGAAAACCACTATCATATAAAGTGCCAAAAGAAGTAAGAACAAATTATCATAATGAATACCTCATAAACCCCGGGGTTCATTAGCAAGAGGTCTCGGCTTCCTGAAATCAACTGCCAAACAAGTCCTCTGAGACAATCAGGAATTCCTTTCCTTATTCGCCTTTTAACCACATGAGGGTTCCTTCTAACATAATGTTTCCAATCATTACCACCAACACCTATCATCTTCCTCCATTTTCTTATACTTCTTTCCTCCCTATGGTAACAGCAAAAGGAAAGTAAAACAAAAGCACCTGTTTAAGGTAGCTTGTTTTAGAGGATAACAAAAATAAGGTGCAAGAACTGATCTACGCAAGTAATTCATCTGATAAAGAATGATAATATAGTGTTGGAGGCATGAAGGGATAGTAGTAAGAAGTGTGCTTTATCAGCGAAGCAGTGGAATGCATTAGAACAATTCTCTTGTTATGTGCTGAAATCGCTAAGAGCCAAGCTTAAGCACAGAAATGTATAAGTAACAGACACTAGAAAGTAGAAAGTAATATCCGGAATGATTTTTACAACAACATACAGGAACTGGCTAACATGTTGAATTGGTGGAAAAATACTTAACCAAGAAAGATGTGATGACCCCCTATGTATCACATGGTCAAATGCGTCCATAATAAAAGATTCAAAGTTAATACTTCTATGACATTTCATACCTTTCGCGATCCTGTGTGGATCTGCCTTTTGGAAGCCCATCAGGCGAGCCATTTTGTTCTGGCTTTATAAAACCAAATCTGTCCACGGCACGAGAAGGAGCTGGTCCTGGTTCAGTGTCATCGATTGCTTTCTTCTTATCCATTTCAGTGAGTATGTTGGAACACCTTGTCCATATATCAAAAAATGATATCCTGCCAATTATTTCAAGGAACCATCAATTAAGGGCCTGTTTAGTTCCAGGAAAATTTATGCATTGGGAGGCGTGCATCGTGAGAGGAGGCACGGGAATCGAGAGAGAAAAATTTGCAAAATGGAGGAACTAAACAAGAGTAAAGCTCTAATCACACGAGTTAAACATATCTGCATATCAGAAGACAAAAGCGAGTGGATATAGATAGAAGTAGAATAAAAGGTGGTTACATGATTCCACATGGCTAATATGATAGCAAAGTACATCTTTTTTAGTGTATCAATAGATACACAAAGCACGAATTGAGGTTAAATGAACATTCATGTCTACAGCAAAACGGGAGCCGTTGACTATGAACAAAAGGACCAGCTAAACGGGAACAGAGAAAAAAAGAAGAAGGAAATCTCGGTCTCCCCACACAGCATAATCCAGGAGTTAGGACCCATCAGAGAAAGGTGACGTGCCGACACCCGAATCCACCCCTAATCTTAGAAATCAGTAACCGCACCAAATCCCCCGAACCCAAAGCGCGGCGGCTAGCTCCGATGAACACGCCACGCGCTGCCGGTACCATTCGGATCGGGCGCGCCGACCGTACCGAGCCCCCATTCCCGCTGAGCCCCGCGCGGCCGAAGGAAGCTCGAGCAGGGCATTCTCGATTTCAGGAGGGGGTAGAGCTAGGAAGGAGGGATCAGGGAGCGAACCTGATTCCGGCGGGGCGCACGCGGCCGGAGCTCGAGATGCCGCCGCGGGGAGGCCGAGAAGGAGGTGCTGCGATTTCCCTGTTCGGTTTCGTGCGTGGTGGGTTCTTCGGGGACCGCGATCTGGACGTGGAAGGGACTCGGGATTTTTTCTCCTTTCGTTTTCTTCACCTTCTTTTCTGTTTTTTTTTCCCTAGCGGACGAACAGATTAGCTATAATTAAATGACGCGGCGACAAACCACTTGACGCGGATTGCGAATTCCTGGAGGGCGGAGCCGCGGATTTACTATGTACCGCGTATGCGTCATTAAGACGTCTTACGCAAACCTTAAAAGCACACGCCTGCGTGCAGCCGTGCAGGCATCAGCCCAGGAGCAGCACGCGCATAGGAAGCATGCATTCAATGCACATGGGCTGGCGGGCCACGCCTCACGAATGACAGGTTTGTTGCTACCCCTTTTTCTGTATTTCTCATGTTATTTTCTGTTTCTTCAATTTATTTTCTTTCCGTTTCTTTTTTTTTAATTTATTCTCTCTCAGACTGATTTTTTTCTTTCCTTATTTTCAACATAATCCGAGTAGTATAATTTGTTCTACATATATGTATTTTTGTTTCATAAGTTATATATTTTGTTCCAAGTGTATAATATTTTGTTTTTCACGTATATATTTTTGTTCCAAATGCATAATATTTTGTTCCTCTTGTATATATTATTCCTCATTTTATATGATAATATTTTGTTTCACTAGATGATTTGTTCCATATGTTAATATTTATGTTCCTTCTATACGATTTTTTTGTTCTGTGTGGTCATATGATTTGGTCTAGCTGTTAAAATTAGATGAACTGTTCCTTCTTTTTAAAAAAATGTTCCATATTTTTTTAATTCTAAATATAGTCAAGTGTGGTCTAGTTTTGAAGATTTCGTCAAAAGAATTACAATGATGCGATCGGATTTTGATTGGGACAATTAGTTCGTGAGATACGGATGTTTTTCAAAGTTTCCTCTTGTGGGACCCATGCCATGCATGTGAAGGTGAGTTTCTCTCTCCTACGCTGCGCTGGCCGCTGGGTGCTAGTGGATGGGTGTATTAATGCCACACGCGTTGGGGGCTGTGCGGCAACTGCGCGCACACCGCAAGTGCGGTGGCGAGTCACGCCCGCGGAGCCGGGCCGGCACGGCAGGTTTGTATTTGGGCCGTGACTTTTGTCCGTCTAGGCTGAAACAGAAAAAAAAAACTTACAAATAATTTTTATACAACAATCAACCCAATGAACAACAAACATGGTTTTTTATTGGATAAAAGTAGAAAAAACCTACACTAGTAGAGTATAAAAAATTAATGACTATTGGATTTATATTTGTATGAAGACTCATGTGAAAATTACAAGTTTTTAAGGAATTTTCACTATCAAAATTTAGTCTCATTGACCACCCTCGAGTTAATCTGGTTGTGTATTTTTCTAAGATTCATCTCATGCGTACCCTCTGTCGCTCTCACAGGGTAAGCAAATGAATAATGCCTAGTGCCTTGAAATTTGATGAAAACCATACTTTGAAGATAGTGCAGACGCATTTTCATTGGATTCAATACCCTTAAAATACTTCAAAGGGAAAGCTACAGTGGTATCTATATCTATGCGTTTGCACTTTCTAGCGTCGCTGCTCGTTTGGCAACAATGCTATGAAACGCCAATAGTGACCGCGGGGTGATGTGGGCGGCATGCCGTGGAGCCTTTCCTCCGCTTCCATGCCTCTCGATAAATTGGGTCAGGTTGTGGAGCACTGTAGCATGTCCCTCTTTGGATGGTGTGCCTACTGTGGGTCCCCTCTATGGTGCGGCACGGAGGGGGGCCCACCGCCAAGGATGGCCGGCGCGACTCGGTCCTTAACCGAGTAGGAGATCGTGTTCTAACAATGACGTGTCTCTTGGCTTGTTAATTGTAGATGATGAATGCGGCATGACAGTCGTGGTGTAAGGTGTGGGCGGACATTCATGCCGATGGATTGCGAGGCCGGGTGATTGAAGGGGCGCTCTAACGCGGGTGGCCGTCGCTCCAAGCAAGCGGCCAGACAAACGTAGGAGTATATTCCAAGAGTATGAATAATCAGTCCGGTTTATTCCTGTGGGAACGGATCCGTCAACTCTACCTGGAAATTCTATGGAAATCTCACCCAGTCAGATAAGAGCAACTAAGCAGGCTGATAGTTGTACACATCAGAAAAAAATTCTAGCCGGTGGCACTACGGGAGACCAGGCATTCGTCGAGTGTCCAGGGCACTCGGCGAAGTGTCGGCAAAGAGCACTCGGCGACTAGAACTCTTTGCCGAGTGTTTGTTTTCGGGCACTCGGCAAACACTTTGCCGTGTGCTAAACTTGACACTCGGCAAACACTTTTGGAAAAAATAAATCGGTCGGAGTGGATGGCCCACCGCCGACCACCGCTGCCAGCCGTGCCCCCACCCGCCGTCGACCGCCGCCGGGGCCATGCCGTGCCGCCTGCGTGCCCCGGCCGGCGGGGTCGCGCCGGGAGACCCGCGCGCCGGTAGCCGGGGGCCGCGCGCCGGCGGGGTCTCGCCGGGAGTCCCTCGCGCCGGTCGCAGGGGGCGCGCCGGGAGCCTCGCGCGCCGGTGAGGTCGCGCCGGAGCCCCGTGCGCCGCCGGGCCGCCCCGCCGCACGACGGGAGAGGAGAGAGAGGAGGTAGCGCTGGAGCGCCGCGCCACGCCGCCACCGTCGGGAGAGGAGAAGGAGGGGGCGCGCCGCGCCACCGCCGCTGCGAGAGGAGAGGGAGGGGCACGCCGCGCCGCTGCGCCGGGAGAGGAGAGGGAGGCGGCGGTGCCGCGCCGCGCCGCCGCCGCCGGGAGAGGAGAGGGAGGGACGAGGGAGAGAGATAGAAAGGGGTCGGGGTGAGTTATCCGGCTGAGGGAGGAAGGGAGAGAGAGAAGCGAGGGATCCGGGTGGAGAAGTTTCAACCAATGAGAGCTCATCATTTCAATGACACGGATTGCTGACGTGGACAAATGTGTTTCTTTAACCGTCTTCCAATGCAGTTTAACATAGCCAAATGAGCTCAAATGAAAAAGTTGTAAACTACAAACTTTCATATCTTTTCCCCTGTAGAACTTATTTACATCCAAAGTCACTTAAATTTTTTAAAATTTTAAAATTTTAAATTGGATAGATTATAATGTTTTTTTGAAACACTAAACAAACTCAAATAAAAAAGATATCAACTGCAAAGTTTTATATTTAATTGAGATGTACAACTTTGGTATAGAAGTTTTTAACATCCGAGGTCATTTGAAAGTTTTAAAATTTATAATTTCCAATTAAATAACTTATAATGATATTTGAAAATAGTAAACAATCTGAAATAAAAAAGTTGTCACTACAAAGTTTTACATTTTTTTTTACGGAAACTGGCAGGGGAAGCCCCTACCTTTTTTTAAAAAAATATATAAAAAAGGTAAATATGTACATTTTACAAGGCCTCGGGCCCAAAAACAAAGGAAGACTGGAAACTATGAGAGACTACTCAGCCAAAGATCAATTTTTAACCTATCATCTGGTTTAGCCCTTAAGGTTACCAGTTTTAGCTCTCCTGTGAAAGTTTCCCTCCATCTTGCAAATGAGAGAGAGCCACCATTAAAGATGATGCTATTAGGATGGCACCATATGGCCCAAGGAGCCACAATCACCACTTCTCTAAAGTTGCACCATATGGCCCAAGCAGCCACAATCACCGCTTCTCTAAAGATTGCAAGGCGCTTCATTGTACTGAACTGAAGAATGTATGTGGAGCTGTAGGCCAGGCACAACATATATGTATGTGGAACAAAATCGTATGCAAATTAGCCAAGTTCAATAAGTATCCAAAGCACAAGTCGCAATTGCTGGCTAAGACGTGTCCTAGACGTAGCACAACAAGTTGGAACAAAAGATGATGGATAAAGCTCACAGAACAGGCAAACAACACTCTGTGCACTCGTTTTTAATCTTTTCAGCCTTTTTCCTCTGTTTTAGGGGTGACTAGTAGAAATCACAACTTTTCTTTTTTTGAACTATTTTTTTATATTTTTTCCTGAACACTTATCACCAAAGATGGAATCACAAAAATTGAGAGCTCAAACTGAGATCAGATATGGTCTACAGAAAATCAGACACATTTGCCGAAAAGCGTGCAAGACAGTAAACCAATTTTTTAATTATGCTCCCGATTTTTTTTTAATTTTTTTGAGAAACCACACCGACCAAAGGTCGGCATGGGTCGGCCCGTAATGGAGTCACGAAGCTGCTGTAAAAATTTGAGCCAAAACGGAGCACCGAGCGAAAAGTTATGCCTGTTTTACTGAAGGTACCTCAAGTTATGGTTTTAAACCGGCACAAATCGGCAGATAGCACAGCGGCGGCTTAGAACAACACTTCCCTGGTATATGCAGCAATATGACGAGCAAGATGAACACAAGAGGGGCTGCGATGCAAGGCGATGAACACAAAGCGGCTCGCAACTTATCTAGGGCTTGCATAGCGAGAGTTCACGCAAGGCGGCTAGCGAGGGCAAGTCGAGTAGTGTGATGGCACGACTTGTGATCTGGTAGTGGTGGATGGGATAGCGGTGGAAATAAAACACGGCAACGGGCGATTAAACTACGACGATGAACACAACCTAAACCAGCAACAAGACTTGACCACGGACACAAACTCAACAGAGCGAATCTGGAAACGAAATTGTAAAGGCTAACAAAGGGTTGTAGGACAACGGAATTTTTTTTAGCTATTTTCTGGAGTTATAGGACGATAGAACAAAACTAAACTAAACTAGGGTAAGCCTGACGGTAATACCTGAGTCTCTGATTACATTTCATCAAGCTGTACAACTTTGGTATAAAGCTTTTTTTCATTTGAGATGATATAAAAAAGTTTTGTATACAAAAAATACAATGGCTAACTCTCTCACATAGAATAACACATATACTTCTTATGAGAAGTTTCAATTTTGTAAACATTGTTGTGAAAAAATGTGTAAAATCTTTTCAATATTTTATCATAGCCTCCATGTGTGATACCATTGTATCATGCCAAATTTCATCATTTTCAGACTTTATTTGAGTTTTGTAGAAATTGAAAAACTGCTACCTTTGTCGAGTGTTAAAAAAACACTCGGCAAAGAGGCTCTTTGCCGAGTGCTAAATAAGACACTTGGCAAACACCCACCTTTGCCGAGTGTTTTTTTACACTAGGCAAACACCCACCTTTGCCGGGTGTTTTTTTAAGTAGGCTCATTAGATTCGTCTCGCGATTTACAGCCTATCTATATAACTTTTCACATTTTTTGTCTACATTTAATACTTTATGCGTCTAAGATTCTCTTTTGATGAGATGGGCGAAAAAATTTCTGAAACACGGGCTGAATCCAATTGGCTCAACACCCGGAGCAAACAATAAATATGATCCTGGACCCGCCAGCGCAGCTCGTTTTCACCAGGCACGCATGCGACGCAGTTGACGTGGCCTATCTGTGCGCCCGCTCTGCGCCCGCCCTATTAGCCTTGCTCTAAGCATACCAGCAAATGCTTTTGACAGTGATGATGCGTATCCAGAAGTTTCGGAACTTGTCTTACCCTGAAATATACGACTTGGTGAATGTGACATAGTATAAACTAGGAAGAACGCCGCGCTAACGCCGCGCTTGTTAGATTAGATGTGTAATTACTTGTTGTCATCGTGTATGGTTTTAGATTCTCTATATTTTTTAATTTTTTCTAATCATTAGGAACAATAAATGCTTACATGCATGAAACAAACCACGCACACGTGTTGAATAAAGTAGACAATATGCATCGAAGGTAGGTACAAAGTAGCAATCATGGTCATTGATGGTATCATGCTGGCCTGACTCCTCAACAAACTCGATGGCAGGAAGGCAGATGTTCTCGACCATGAGAGCACGACTGTGTTGACATAGAGTGCGCACTTAGGAGGGTCTTCTGCCACTGCCATACCAGAGCTCATGGGAGCTGAGGACGGGAGCGGCACGATGTGACGTTGTCGGCTTGCTAGCCGATGAATAACAAAGAGAGTTGAGAGGACAACATGGGGTAGGAACGGTTCGGCGAACTCGTCTCACAGAAACAATGGTCACGAGCTTAACATGTGAGGCCATTGAGTCCGGGGTGGACGATATCTCCCTCAGAGGTAGCGAGACTACCTCTGATCCGAACTGGAGCTCGAGAGGAGGGATAGATTGAGGAGGTGAGTTGACACGTGAGACGAGAGATTAGGCGAGCAGCCGAGAATCACAATATTCATGTCATGTTCTCAACTATGTGGGGAGGCAACGACGGCTCTAATGCGTGAAAGGCACCACAATTTCATTAACACGCGGCGATCGAGAAATTACGTGATACGCACTGACTCTGGTTAGACACACTTTCTTTATCGGCATGGATGCACATGTTTCTTTTGTAGGCAACAGCGAGATACCGCGATACGTGACACTCGTGTGGATATAACCGACGGACTGTAGCAAAACCAGCATGGTGTATAAAAACCAGCAGACTGTACAATGAATCGGCAGACTGCAGCGAAAACTGATGCACTAATTTTTTGGAAGGCAAGATTGAATTTTCTTTATGGAAAAAAAAGTGTTGAAAGGCAGGACTGATTTTTTTAGGCAAAAAAATGAAGGAAAAAAAATTAACGCTACAGTACTAAGGGGCCTGGGAGGGCGCCAATCCTCCCGGCCATATAGAGTTACTTACTATAATCTTTGTAAACTTTGAATAACAACCCTTCAGGTACATTTCGGTTGTCAACACGCATGCGCGTGTACGTATAGACATCTTCAGATGATAATAGTTTCACAATATGACAACTTTGTTGTGCTTAAAAAATATTTGATTTAGTAGTAGTCGAAGTGACATGCCAAGCACTTATAATTAACAGAGGGGATAAACTTTGACGTATTTTTTTTTGAGCCAACTTTGACGTAGGTTTGGGAACCTGGGGTTTAAAAGAAAGTGTCAAGAGAGCGGAAAGTTCGCCCGGCGATACGATACGAGGAACAAGACAAGAAGAAACGAGATGTGGATGAGATCTGCAAACTCTTCAATTCTAGTCATCTTCACCATCACCAATCAATCTGCTAAGGGGCGAACCAGTTCAACCATACCATGTACACGACGGCGCGTACCTGTGGTACGTAGCCTCCACAGGGGAGAGGGTGGGTGTGTGCACGACCGTGTGGGAGAGGATGCTGTGGGAACAGAGCAGAGGCGGGTGGGTCGACGAGGAGAAAGAGGCCGGGAGCATGGCTATCGGGTTGGTGCTTGTGGAGAGGTTCGTCGTGAAGAGGATGGATAGGAGCGAGGTTGTGGCCTTCGACTTCGTGCACCACGACAAGGTGAAACTAGAGCAGGGCTGCTCGTGAGAAATATCTCTGTCCTCTCACAGCCATATGTATTTCCTCGATTGGGGGATTTGTGCTCTGGCTGTTCATCGCCATATGCTTTGAGATATGTCTGTAGGTCTCGTGTTTTATTTTTAATTAGCTGGTTGGCTCAGTAAGTCTACTTGTGTACGTGATTCAAGATTTCGGTCAAACCGGTGGTCCTAACCGGTGGTGAATGTCGATATCACATAACATATACCAGCTCTCGCGTGTCCTGGAGCAATGGCATTTTGCCCATAATGGATTGTCAATCAGCAGCGTATAGTCTTTGGGTTTTGATTTCGAAATTAAAACATACGCTAAATTTAGTGTTTTTGAAATTTTTTAGTTTCACAACGTAGGTTCCGGGTGCCAGTGGCAGAGCACCGTGTAACCTAATGATGGAACTAATGAGCTTGTCATTGCAATCGAGATGCATGATTAGGGATTATTCAAGATATGCATGGGAGGGGTATAGCGGAAAATCTAAGTTAGATGCTGTGCACTACGATACAAAAATCTTTGCAAAATGTTCTTTGAGCTGCTGATTTCGAAGACTGCTGCTTGCTTGTGGAAGAGGTACTTCATAGCGTGAGTAAACAAGTTAATGAAAAAAAAATTCAAAGGAACTCCACACATTGATGCTGAAAAATCTAGTGGTCAAGAAACATTCAGCTTGCTTGAACAATATGGTGGTGATTGGTTAGGTGTCCTAGTTTTGGCCTGGCTCTTGGTATGCAATGTCCGGCCTAAGCCGGGCTTATGCAGCCATTTAGGACCGTCTTTGGTTGGGTGCACTAGCACTTTTAGCTTATGTAAGATTGTGTTTGGATGGCTGCACTTCATGGTAGGATGACCTTGTGTTTTGTTGAAGGTGATGTTAGCACCCCCATCATCTCTCCTCTGTCTACTGAAGCAATCCCCTGCCTCTAGCGACCACTGATCCCCTCGCTCCATCGTCATCTCATCCTCCTCCCTTTCCTTCGCAAGCGCTCGCTTGTGCCACATCAAGCTTAATCGAGCTCCGCAGTGGCCCAATCAAGCTCCGACAAGGCCAAATTGAGCTTGGGCAGGCTCAATCGAGCTCGATCATGCCATAATGAAACTTCGACGAGGTTGAATTGAGTTGAGCAGGGCAAAGGACACTGCAGACGGAGAGCAACAATAGCAACACAAACAGGCGGGTCGGGAGGCAGTGCTAGTCCTTGCTCCGTGGTCGCACTGCCAAAGTGGGGGCTTCGGTGACGTCCTCGAGAACGAGTGGCCCGTTGCGGGTGGATGGCGGGAACAACATGGAGGGGAACCTCTAGTGGTGGCACTGAGGAGGAAAGATATAGGGGAGTAGAGCGACACATCACCCATGTTATTGAAGATGGCATCGACCTTGGCCTACATATGTGGTAGTCATGCACTGCTGCCTAACCGTCATCAGCGCCACCGTGAGCAGCACTCATGGCGGGTGCCGCCAGTGCCTCATCTCCCCTAGCTGAGCTGGAGTGCCTGCGAGGCTAGCGCCATTGGCCATGGCTTCCCTACCAGCCAAGCAGTAGCAGCCCTACAGGGGAAGGGGAAATCGACGACCCTAGAGTGACAGGAGGTGTGAAGAAAGCAGAAGGGTGGCTAAGCCAAGCTTGCATTGCTGGAACACATATTATTTTCGTTTCCAGCAAGCCTGGCTAGCACCCTCCCCTGCATTAGCTAAGCCTGGTTACGAGTCTTGCGCAGGCAACCAATCATGTTGAAGTTGCATTATGGGAGCCTGGACAAAGCTAATACACCCTGCCAATCACAACATATGCACATGTTGCTGGTCTAAAGAAAAAAAAGGCAAAAGGGTGGATGAAAAAGAAAGAAAACTTGGGTTGAGAAACTTACGAAGAAAAAGAAGAAAAACTCAAACAAAAAGAAAAAGAGCAAGCATGCACAACATGAAGAATGTGAAAGTCATGTACGGGAATCACAAGAATATGAATCATTTCGTACTTTTACCCAAAATTTAATAGTATGCTAACAATTCTCTTTTCACATAAAAGTAGCATTCCAATATTTAATCCGACCATATTATTTTCTTTTCTACGTTTCTCTCTATATTTTCTCTTCTCCAAATTTAAATATTGTTGAAGATGCTAACAATCCTCACTCCTTGGAAGGGATATATGGCTAGCATTTTTAGCAAAAGTTTAATGTGTGTATAGGTCAACTGTACATGTTCAATTGTCATGTGAAATCATGATTTCTAATTTTTTTTTCAGGTCATGTAGTGAAGCCATAGCTTCTAGTGGATGATGTAAGTTTTAGAGTCTTCTTATATGGAAAAGAAACCTAGTTTACTGTATGCTTTTTTGTGTTAAGCATTTGGTCTTTTGTGAATGTAAGCATATATACAACTAGGTGATGCAAGTTTTTGTATATAAATAGTAATAGAGAACCTTGGTATATATACAAAAGGATATACATAGGGATTAAACTCTCAATTTTTAGTAAAATACATGCATTCGCTTCTCTTGTCTGTTCATTTTTATTTTTTATCATTTTTTTCACGAAGGGCCATGCCCGAATTTCATTACCATGGTAACGAAATTACAGCAGTGCGAGTCAAGTCTTAAGAGAGCATCTATTACATGCAGCAGTCATCGATCCCCTGCATAGACATAGAGGCCCTGGCAAGCAGATCGGCAAAAAACTGGAACTACCAGGCCATGAAGGCTAACCAACAGACTCCGACAATACCACCAAAAGCACAACCAGCTGGGAGTTTAAGAAGCTAGCTATTACAGCATAAAGAGGCCGCCACAATCATGAGGATAGGGATCCACACGTAGCAAAAGTATTTCCTTCAGAAGGTCCTCAGAAGACTTCAAATCATCTACTGGAGGAGCACCATTCCTAACCATTGATGGCTTCTTAAACTGTTTGGATGCAACGATGGCTTATCTTGCAGTAGCAGTAACAACTGCATTGGATTTAGTTCCATATATAAGTTACTCAAATATAGTTCCTTATTAGATTAGATTCGTTAGCACTTAAGAAATTTATTTAACTAAAACATTGGATCAATATAACTAGAGGATCATATTTCTTGAAATATATCCTCACAATCTAGGTCATGCATATGTGTATGTAAATATTTGCAATTAAACTATATTTTTAGAAAACTTATAAAAGAGACAATGCTAGCTTATACATGGCGCATTTTTTTTTTCTTCAATGGTGCCGACTATTTGGAGAAAAATAAGAATGTTCCCATCCACCGTACCATTAGAATAAAACTAGCACTCTATGCATTGTTCCCAACATGATATTGGAAAATTAAAGATCATTGTACTGACCCCTAATTTATGTATTTTCCTCACGTTCCTTTTACCCCACTGATGCCATTCCATCCACTTAGATTAGAGATTGAAATGATATTTTTGCACTCTACACAGAATGAAGCACATTTGGTCCACACATGATATTTTCCCTTCTTCTCTCACTCAATGGTCCCCAAGCAGAGCCTCGTTCCTTTTTTTTCTCGAATACGTAGGAGAGCTGCGTATCATTGTATTAAGGAGGAAAAAGATCCAATTACACAACCAACTCCCCATCTTGGATCAGAGTGGCGAGAGAGCAGAGACTAGACACAAGACTGTTACATAAAAGAAACATGAATGAAAGACCTGACTCTAACAAACACCAAGACCTTGGTCCTACAATCTCCCTAGTCCTAGGCCAGTGAGGTGTTTAGCACCTCTAGGCTAGCCACAAATGTGCTTCATCCTTGAATGCCTGTACCGCTGTCTGAATGCTTGGTGTAGCTCCCTCAAAGACACAAGAGTTATGATGTTTCCATATGATCCATGCTCCCAATATGACCAGCGAGTTGAAACCCTTCTAGAGTTTTTATTCAACTTCTTCCAGGATTTTTTCCACCAATCAGCAAGGGAGGTCGATCGCCGAGTTGGCACTAAGTTGGCGAGGTCCATGGGTTGTAGGATGTTAGACCAGAACTGCCGGGCGAAGACACAAGAAGTGAGGGTATGTTGAATGTTTTCATCTTCTTGGTCACAGAGGGGGCAAGCAATCTGGATGTGGAAGGCTCCTTTTTCGCAAGCGATCAGCTGTCCAACAGCGATTTCAGATTGCAAGCCAAACAAAGGTCTTGCATTTGTTAGGAGCCCAAGCTTTCCACAATTGTTTCCATGGCTCAAACTGGATTGTGCCAACAAAGAATGCCTTGTATGCCGATCTAGTAGAAAAGCTACCTGAACTCTCAAACTTCAATGGTGCAGATCATCTAAATCATTTGGATGGAAATCCGAGACTGCTGCCCACAGATCTAAGTATTCCAAGAGACCATGCCAACTCAGCGCTCCCCTTATGTCGGATACCCAATTATCATCGACCAAAGCTTCAGCCACTATTCTTGTTTTTCGAAGTCGTAGTGGAACAACCTTGTAAACATCTGGTGCAAGATCTTCAATGCTTTTCCCTAGAAGCCAACGGTTGAAATAAGAGAAGCCGATTAGGCCAGTCTCATTGCTTAGTTTCATTGTACTCTTATTAAGACTGAAAATTTGGTAACTATGCCTGATGAGTGCTACAAGAATGAATTCTCTCATAAAACATTCTTCATAATGATCTTACTCTACCACGTCAACAAATTTACTAATATGGCATAGAATTTAGTGCCCATAAAACTTTTATTTTATAAAACTCCATTGAGACTGGCCTTACATCAAAATGAATGACCAAAAAATTGTGGTCATTCTTTTGCTCATACATCAAAGGTAGAATAGCTGTTTTCGTCCTAGTCTATCATCTAAGGCTTAATTTCATCTCTGAAACCACCAAAATAGTCATTTCAGACCTCGATCTTTCTCACACGTCTCAAAATCACCCTTCCACCTACGTGTCATACTACGTCAAGTGTTATATGTTAAATGTCGAGGCATTGACTGCTACATTTCATTTCAATTGTCACTTTTGTTGTTAATGGGTTACTAATGCAATATTGCAATTGTGACTTGGGAGTGCCATGCATAAATAAGGAAAAAATATCAATCCCAAAGCTTCAGGATTAGCTCTAGCACGACAAAACATTTCCGTAGTGGAACGAGGCGGCTTGTGGATGATAAGTTGTGCATGTACATACTTATAGCTGAATGGATGATAACGAGGCATGCCAACTTGGCGCGACACCTAGGACGAAGGATGAAATTGAGTTAGGGTCAGAAAGTTGAAGGACTAAAATGACTATTTTTTAGTTCTAGGATAAAACTGACCCTGTTTAATAGCTCATGGATAAAATTGACTATTCCGCCTATATGAAGGCAAGCATGAACCTTAGAAGATGGTTCTCAGATGAAATAAAGCAATCTCATTCACAATACTTTCGGTCAAGATATTACACAGCAACAACTAAAAACTATGTAATTTATCGTGATAAAAAATAATCTACAAATATCTCAAAGGAAAGCTAAACGGTAGCCTGGTGCTTCTTCTCACCTATCATAACCCTGAAAGTATAAAATTTCTGTAAAATTTAGATAGTACGTACTGCCATGACAAATCATAATTGTTGTGCTGTGACTTTATTGAAATGCACAAAGTCAAAGGCCATAACCACGCTGCCATCCAGCCGCTTCACCACGAACCTCTCCACCAGCGCCGACCCGTCGGCGACCTTTCCGGCGTCTTCCTCCTCCTCGACCCACCCACCCCTGTGCTGCTCCCACCGCATCCTCTCCCACATGCTCGTGCAAACCCCCAACTGCTGCCCCGTCGCTGCCGCCCTGAACCACACGTAACCGTCGCCGTGCCGCGAGTTCAGAGCCTCCTGCTCTGCTTCCCCGACCCCACCGATGAGCGCCTTCTTGCCGGCAACCTTCGAGACGCCGTCGTCCGGGCGCACCGGCTCCCATCGCTGCTCCAGCGTCACCTCGTAGAACATACTGCGCTCCATATGCTCGCGCGGCGCGGCGCCGGCTTCTCTTACGAGGAAGAACGGGGAGTACCATTTCCCGACGGCCGCCGCCGGGAAGGCGGCGCCGTCGGCCGCGAGCTGGCGCGACCGGAGCGCGGCGGCGTCTAGGCCCAGCGCCTCGCCGAGGTCGAACTTCCTGGTCTTGGACGCGCCTGTCGGGGAACAGGCCGAAGAAGCGAGTCTCCTCATCGGCGGCGCCCTTCACGACGAGGTAGCCGGAGTTCGGGCCATCCGGCGGTGGGCCGGACGCCGCCTCCGGTTGGGCCTTGAAGAGGGAGAGCGGCTTCGTCGCGTACATGCTGAAGTTTTGTTTCTTCGGATTGATGCATGGATGGGATCGAGCTTTTCCCAATAATAATGGAGTGAAGTTGCTTGTCTGATTTGGTCACTAGAACATGACAACGCGTCTTTGTGCTGACTTATCGTCACTCGTCAAATCAGAGCGTTTCAGAACACACAAAACTTGGCATTGTGTCTTTGAGCTGACTTGTCTTTGAAGCAAATAAACTATGGCACCCCTTGAGCTGCATGCCTGAAGAACTTTATTGCAAGACAGCGGTTCAAACATCAAAATGACAAAGGGTGCCAAACTGCCAAAGGAAACGAAAATGAATAAGCTGACTCAGAGAGCATTAGTTCGTTACTAGTCAAAGTGTCAAACACGCAGTGCCCAGATATTTCAGTCGTCTTTCAGAGATTTTTTTCAAGCGGAAAAAGAAAGAAGAACAAACAGACTTACAGGGAATATGCCCAAGTCAAGGAAGAGAAGAAAGAAAAATGAGCCTAAGTGTTACTTTTAATTTGACTTTTGACATCTTGTTTGGATAGTTGAGGAAAGGTCTAGGCTATCTGCAACGATCGCCCGTAAACAGGCCTGGACCGCTAATGTAGCGGTTTTCTTCCGCAAACTTGCGTGCAGCGGCATCCCGTATCCCCTCCGCTAATTCCCAGGTCCGCCGCGCCCTCCCCCAAATTTCGGGGAGGCTTCTCCCTCCTCCAAATCCTTCCTGTCGCCGCCTCCCCCTCCCCGTCGTCGCCGCCTCCCCAAGCCCTCCACCCGCGCCGGCCCAGAATGTCGGGGCGCCTCGCCGTGCCGCTCCAGCCAGGGCCCGTCGCACCCGCCCCCTCCACCAGCACCGCCCGCCTCTCCAGTCGCGCCTCCCTCCGCGTCCGCCGCTCTCCAGCCGTCCCGCTCCACCCGCGCGCGCCGCCGCCGCCGTTCCCGCCGCGCTTCCTTCCGCGGGCCCCAGCTTCGGTGGTGGCGCAGGCACGGCAAGGAGATCCCCTTCGACAACGCGTCGTGAAGCCCCTGGCAGCGACGCAGCACCCACCACGGCGGCGTCCCTGGAGAGCACCGGCTCGACCCAATCGCCTCCAAAGTGAGTATTTGTCCTGGTTAGGAATTCTTTGGCCTGAAAATTAGGGTTCGTTGGGTTCGGTTGTGTGAAGCAAGATAATAAATCTACAACCTTGGCACAATGGCACTTCAGCACTTGATTCAAATCACTTGATAATTGCTTGTTTGTGGATCAAAGGGTCCAAATCAGTTTGTCCTGACTAATTAGTTGGGTGTACATGATGTAACAAATTCTTTAATTTTTCGGTTACTGCAAATCATCAGATGTTGATTCACCATGAGCTTAGTTTATCAGATGTAGATTCAGGGCTAGATCAAAGAAAAATCTTGTTTGAATCTTTACTGACATATATGATGCATATCGCTATAGCTAGGGGCAAATAATAGATGCCTGTCAATGTGTGAAAGCAGAGTAGAATATGAACTAGTTCTTTGTTTTCCGCAATTCACCTGATACTTGATGCAATACAATATGTCAATGCTACAATCAACTGCACTTACATTGTAACATGGTTTATTATGATCAGAAGTGAGCATAATCATCAGCCATACTCCTAGTACACCCTCAATTCCTATAATCAATGAGGCATTATGCATCAACCCAGAACCTCACAATTTTAGACACTCTGAAGAAAATAATTTAGACTGAATTCACTGAACTCAAAAAATCCATATTTTAGACCTTGCAGGGTAGCAATTTGAGATGTGCATATACGTGCATGCAAATCGGTAAGCATATGCATAAGGTGTAACATATGGAGCAGTTCTGTTTGTTGAAATTAGTTAACATATGCAAATCAGTAAGCATATGCATTAGTTAATTTGTTCATCTTGCTGTTAGTTTACTATATATGTTGACTGCATTTTTCTTTGGAACAATGTAGGATGAATGATTCCTTTCTCGATCTCAACAATGCACCAGAGGGTGCTGGTGGTGGCAGAGTTCATGAATCTTCCATGAGCAGTACACCAGTTGGTGGGGGCAACAAAGAACAAGCAGGCCAACTTCTCAGCGTATGAAGACAACATTTTCTGCAAATCGTGGCTGCAAATTGATGATGTCCTTCAGAAGTTGATGATATCTCGACGTCATGGTCCAAGCCAGTGAGGAAGTTGCTGGCTGCTGGCTGTGTTATGTGGCTGTGTAATAATACTATATTATTATTAGTTGGCTGTGTTATGTTTTAATAATGGTGTACTGTCTTATCTAATGGTGTCAAGATTATGTGTCTTGTGTCAGTAACTTCTTGTGTGAGTCTTTCACCTGTAAAGGTGTACTTGATGCTGTCAGTGTCCTTTGAACATATATTTTGAGAATTGAGATATTGCAGCAGTTCTAACTTCTAAGCTGTCAGCTGTTAGTGGTTGCTGTCTGTCATTTTTGGATCAGGCCCATTCAGGTTTGAAGGTAAAAGAAGTGAGAAGGTAATATTTCAAAAGTTGCTCAATTGTGTACATTCTGTTAATTCCAGTAAGCATGGGGAAGCAGAAGATAAGGTATGAATTACTGAATCAACATGCATCTCACGTCCAGGTATTTAATAATTAATCAACATGTATGAAAATAATGCTCCCAGAATCAAATCCTTGCTGCAAAGAACCTGGAACACAGAATGATGCTCCCAGAATCACCATGTTTATTCTCAGATTTAAGCTTCTACAATCTCTGTTTATTTCTATGGTATGTACAAATTCAGATATAACATATTGCAGTACAACCTGAAAACACATCCACCAATTACACTTCCAATAACTTATTGCAGTACAACCATGAACAAATTTATTACAGGAGGTTCTTAACTTATTGCTTACATTGGAAAAACAAGTAAAACTATACTCAACTCTAAAACACATTACACCTAGGTTGAGCCATAACGCATCCAGTTGTGCTCGGTGAGGTCCATTTGAAACCAAGCACTCCTCGCTCCTGCTTCTAACCATGGCAGGATCTTTCCCCTTTGCTTCTTCATGAAGCCAGATTGGCGGGTCAGCTACCTCCAAGGCTCTGTCAGGGAGAGCAGCCTCGGCGAACTTGTGAAGGTCCAAGGAGTCTTTGAACATGTCCTCAGTAGGGCTCCTCCCGGTGAACATCTCAAGCAACAGTATGCCGGGCTGTAGACATCGCCAAGAGTTGAGACAGTGCCACCCTCGCCATACTCTGCAATTATTCAGATTTCAGCCATCATCTAAAATGGTCAGATTTCAGACATTGTTTGGTCAGTGCATTCGGTACGAGCTAGTCTAGTATATATGTACTGTAGGTATAACACATTAAAGAATATACGACAGAAGCTATGATTGAACACAACAAGAAATGATTAGTAGTTCGTATTACCTGGAGCGACATATCCAATCGAACCTCTTAGTCCAGTAAGCTAATTGAATTCAGCAGAGTATCGCTACTGTCATCAGGAAGGATTTTTGATATGCCAAAATCTCCAACCCGAGCACTCATATGTTCTGCAAGGAGGATGTTACTTGGCTTGAGATCACAATGGATAATTGGTGGTTGACACTGATTGTTTTGAAACTTAAATTGCTTTGACACTGCAGTCTGCAGAGTCATATACTTCTTAATAATCAGGGATAAAAACAAATGAGGTTAGCTTCTGCTATTATTCAATTGCAAAGCACAAATCGTGGCTGTGAATTTGCACATGTGCAATGAGCTCGGGGATGCAAAATCGTGGAGCCACATTTTGCAGTACACATGCCTGATGTATATTGCCTCTGATTCTTTCTTGCTGGAGGACTGTGGTTCTTCCCAGATGCAAAGGCAAAGGTGTGCGCTGGTTTTCCCAGATGCAGATGCAAAGGTTCTTCCCAGATGCGGAGGGGGAATGCGGGGAGGGTATGGGGGCGGACCTGCAGGGACTTGGTGGCGAACTCGATGCCGATGATGGACTTGATGGCGAACTCGACGCCGATGGGGAAAGAGGGGCCGCGGCTTCCGGCCCGTGGCTGCCGGCGAGGATGTAGCACAAGGGCGCGGCCGCCGGCGTGGGGAGGAGCGAGGATGCGGCCGCCAATGAGGAAGAGGAGGGGGTGTGTTCCACCGGCGCTCGGCGAGGCGGCGATGGCAGGCAGGCGCGTCGATGGTGGAGGCGGAGGTGCTCGGCGAGCGACGGTGGCAAGATCCCCTTTGCAGGGTGGAATACAGGATACCGTTGCAATTGAGATTAGATTTGGAGGATGAAATATTTTACAGGATGTTAAAATGTTCTTTTAGAGGATGGAATATAGGGGTCATCGTTGCACATAGTCTAACTCTAATAACGATCTAACTAATACCTTCAATTTTTTTTGAAACCTTTAAATTTAAACTGACTTATCGTCAAATCAGAATATTTATTAAATTCAGAAAACACAAAATTGGCGACTAAAAAATAGCCTATATTCAGATAACGCAAAAATTTAAACGCCCTTGAGCTGCCTGAAGAATTGCCGGCCTCGAGGGCTACGGAAACCGTGAGTTCGTCGATCTCCTTCGCGACAACTGTTCTGTATGGATAGACGATCAGGTTCTGTTCTGTTTTTTTAGGTTCCAGCCATGGCTTTATGGTCTTGCACCTATTTTTTGGCTTCCCGTCCAAGAGAACAGGAATCAGTCCGGTTTATTCGTATGGGAATATAATTGATCGGTCCACCGTATCTGGAAATTCTACGGAAATTAGCCTCAGTCAGAAGCATACGAACAATTGCATTTGACAGTGATGGTTTAGTTTGCCGCATATCCCGACGAATTTTCAGAACTCGTCGTCCTACTTAACTGGCGCCTGAGATGTTAACCTTACTACCTCCAACCCTACAAATATACGACTTGATGAATATGACATGTAGACAATCTTTAAAACTTCGAATAACAACCCTTGAGCCCTTTGAGATATGTTTCGAGTTCAATTGTCAACACGGAAACCTTGCGTGTAAAGACATCTTCAGAAAATAGTTTCACTACTACCTCTGTTCTCTAATATATGACATTTGCTAGCTCATGTTCAGAAAATACTCCATTAGCTAATGGACATCTAGTATATCACAATCAAAACCAGATGAAACAAACAACTTGCAAATCGTAACGATATTTGATTATGGATTTGAGGATCGGGTTTGGGCTGACGGTTAAGTGTCAATAGAGGAAAGTTGGCCAGCCAATATGAAGAAAATCAGAATAAGACACAACAGCACATAATTGGAGTGCTTTTGTGATGTAACTTCTCAAAGCAAACTATGTATACATGCTCATATAGTCATCTTCATCACCAATCTAAGGGGGGCGAATCAGTTTAATCTTCATGTACACGACCAAGCCTCTCTCCTCTTCAAGAGCCACCCGGAGGCGGTAGCTGAGCCGCCGCCGGAGGGGCCAAACGATAGCTACCTCGTTGTGAAGAGCGCCAGGGACACTATGTCCTCATCGGTGACGCGTCTCAAGTCTCATTGGAGACGAAATTTTATTTCGTCACCTTTTTTCGTCACCAATCAAACAAGATCAGTGGCGCGAAAAGTCTGCGTCACCGATCAAAGGTCTGATCGGTGACGCGTTTTTTTCGCGTCATTGATAGGCGTCATCGGTGACGCGATTTTAGCAAAACTGCGTCACCAATTACCCTTACCGGTGACGCATCTTCTGAAAACGCGTCATCAATAACTCTCATCGGTGATGTGTCTTCTCAAAACGCGTCACCAATGACCCCCCATCAGTGACGTGGTCCACCAACCCGCATCACCGATGATGAATTAAAAAAATAAAAAAATAAAAAAGGAGAAATACACCCTCATATATTTATTATAAATACACATATTTTATATACACTGTTATCCATCATATATATGACACAAGCCATGTCTTACAACTACATACATGCATATACACGAGCACATACAACTAGTTAGGAAATCATGCACATCATTCATAAAGAAGTATCATCCAGAAATCAAAGTTTATTTCTTCCTTTTCTGATGCCCAACCCTTGCTTATGGACACTCTTTGTTCCATCTACACACTTTGACTAAAGCACACTTCCAGCTTCCTGCACACAAGTCATGTCCAACAACTAGAACATAAATGGCATTACAACATAACACAACTCATTCTAAGACAAGCAGGAGCATGTCAGGAACATAACAACATATTACTTCACAACATATTCCCAGCTCGTGGCCTCCAACCACTACCACGTCGTCATCGCCACGGGCAAGCACAAGGACCTCGTGAGGGTGTGCTCCCACGAGGAGGACGTGAACATGTGCTGCCTCTGCCGGTGCGTTCTCGACGCGGAGCCGCGGCCGTTCGATCCGGCCGACGCCTACCAGCAGATCGAGCACTACGGGAAACTGAGTTTGCCGTGTGCCACCATCCTTGCCGTGTGCAATACTTTGGGCACACGGCAAATCAGCTCTGTGCCATGTGTTTCCGCAGCCGCACACGACAAAGAACAAACACATGACGAATCTCATGTTCGCTGTGTGTCCTGATCCAAACACACGACAAATCTAATGTTTGCCGTGCGCCTGCTTCATAGCTCACGACAAAGCTCGAACACGTGCGACGCATGCACATGTTCCGTTCGAACAAGCGACGACCGTTAAATGTCGCCGTTTGCCAGTTAGCCGCACACGGCAAACACTATAACACGTGCGTGACCCGTGTGCCGGCGTGCTCCCCTCGGCCTCCTCCGTTAGTCTTTGCCGTGTGCTTGACGGTGGCACATGGCGAAAACAATATTTTATAGTGTGTCTCGACGCGGTGAGCCTTTTTCTTTGCCGTGTGTAGCACACAATAAATCAATTAAAAAAATGTCCAGCACCGGCGAGGATCGTTCATGGCGAGGGCCGTCGCCGCCGACGGCTCGCTGCCGTCGCTATACGGATACAAGTACTGGGACGTGTACGAGTCGAAGAAGATCGATCTCGGGGGATGTTACGTGGCGCGCGAGCGCCGCGACGCGTAGCGGCGCACAAGTAGTGGGCCCCACCAACCCGCGCCCCTTCCTCTTCATCCTATCGTCTTCCTCCTACGCCTCCTCCGTTTTCCTCTCCTCCCGCGCCTCTCGCCGCCGACCTCCTCCTCCCCGCGCCTCCCCCGCCGCCGACCCCCTCCCCCGTCTCCGTCGCTCGCGCGCCTCCGCCGCCGGCATCGGCCGCCGCCAACCCTAATCCGACGGGCGAGCTCCCCCGCCGTCACCTCCTCCCCCGGCTCCGGCGCTCCCGCGCCTCCGCCGCCACCGACGACCGCAGCCAACCCTAACCACTCCCGTCGTCGTCCCCAGGAGCTCCCGCCTCCGTGGAGCTCGCTGCCGTCTTCCCTAGGGGCTCTCCCGCTTCGACCCTTCCCAACCACCATCCCTCGCCGCCCGCCGTCCGGCTCCGGCGCTCCCGCGCCTCCATCGGCCGGCCTCGCCGCCGTCTCGACCGCCACCACAGCCGGTCCGGCGGCCTCCCCCAGCCCTCCCTCTATAGTCGGGGAGCTCCGGCACCCCCACCAACCCCAAAACCTAAAGACCGTCCCCTCCCGCCGCCCACCTCCCGCCCGGTCCCGCTTCCGCCCCGTCCTCCTCTTCCCCTCGACGCTCACCCCCTCCTCTTCTTCCTCTTTCTCTCATTTTTCTCTTCGTTCGCCGGGAGAGGTAGCGGGGCGCGCGCGCCCTGTAACAATTTCGTCGATCTCGGCTTGGCGTCGGGCCTTGACGTCGAGCTCCGTTCGTGCCAGATCGCCGGGCCGGTCGGGAAATGGTACTGCCCCTTCTTCCTTCTTTCTCGTCAGAGAGCGTGGCATTCCAGCACGGAAGCAGGTGGGCCGCAGCGCGTTGCATGAAGTCGTGCTGGAGCAGAGATGGGAACTATTACGAGTGCTATTTTGAGTGTTCATCACCATGTTATGGGGAGGACTATTGTTTTATTTTTGCTTGACAAGGGTGGGGTGTGAAATTTTCAGTTTCTTTTTCTGGACTTGTTAATCTTGCTAAGGATCCAACCCAATGCAGTTCTGTATAGTGGCAAATAAATTATCACATTTTTAGTTCAACACCTCACAAAAATAGTCCTTAGTTCCTAGCATTTGCCAAGAGATACCCATGAAACATTTGTATAGAAAAATCTGATTAAACCCGAGGAATAAAAAGATCAGATGAGTTTGCTAGAAAGAGCAATAGAGCATACCTAACTTCATTGACGTCCCCTAAACCAATCGGCTGCTGCGGCTGCGACGACATAGGGGACGAGGTGGAGTGGAGACATCGACAAGGAAGAGGATATCCTCCTTGGGGAGCAGCACAGGCGGAGAGGCCCTCTTCCCCCTGACTCCGTCACTCTGCGAGGACGTGAACGGCCGGTCAACGCGACGTGAGATCCCATCGGGCACGAATCTAGCTCGTAACTGACGCCACGCCGGGGTTGCGCTTTCCCATCGTCGCTGCCGCCGCCAGATGCACATGCGTGAGGGAGAGGGATGATGGGATTTGGATCCGTTTTTTGTTGTTGTTGTCGTTGGAAACAAACACGGGGTGACCGACCCTCCCGCCGCGACGACCACCCTGCTGGCAAGCCGCACGGAGGGCGGCGGCGGCGGCGGAGCCCAGCCCCAGCCTCTGCTCCTTCACCGTGCCCGCTCGCCTCACGTCGTCGAGGGGGACGCGGTTCTCGGACTCCAGGTCAGGTTCGCCAGCGCCACGGCGGCGTCGGCACGCGCGGAGGGGGACGCGGCGGCGCGAGGCGAGGACACGGCGGAGCGACGCAAGGAGGCCATGCCGGCACGGCGCCAGCACACACGAGGGGGACGCGGTTCTCGGGCTCCAGGGTCAGGTTCGCCAGCGCCGCGGTGGCGTCGACGCGCGCGGAGGGGTGTGGCGGCGCGAGGAGAGGACACGGCGGAGCGACGCGAGGAGGTGCGTCGACGCGCAGAGCGCCCGACGCCGCGCGGGGGCCTCGCGCGTGGCGCGGCGGAGCGCAGATAGGGTCGCCTCCACCACCTCCACCGCCGCCATGGAGCTGCTCGCCATAGAGCCCCGCCGCCGCAATGGAGCGACGCGTCGGGCCTCGGGCGGAAGAGAGGAAGGAGTCGGAGGAATTTGGTAAGATGAAGTCAGGGGTATTTTGACCAGTTCAGGTGGGAAAAAGTTAAAAAAAACATTAAGAAAAATATAAAACTCAGGTTTGGTCATTGTACCGTATGAAACAATGGATTCGTGGTCATTTTAGCGAAGCCCAATGTTGGGCGGTCATTTTAACGAAGCCCGTGGGTTTGGTGGTCAAAATGCCAAAAATCTCTATTTATACAGTTATAATATATTTAAATATGAAATATAATTAGTAAGAAGATAGAAATATAGATTAGTTCTAAAAAAGTATAATTAATATGGTCTATAATAATTAAATTCTTTACAAAAATAAATATATGAACTCAAAATTATTTTAAATTTGCCTATTTGAAATACATATCAATTACGATTCACCTTCAATCTTACTAGCCAGAAGGGGGACGACTATGGTCTATGGAGATGTGTTGTCAAATAAATTTTAAATTGATTAATATTTATTTAGACCTCATAACAATGTAGTTTGATCTGTCGTATTTTCTGAGATTTATTTTAAGATTTAATCAACACTATTTTCTCAGTGGTAGGTGACGTGTATGTTGACAGCGAAGTGCCAACACTGACTTAGACAGTGTCGATATCGATTGGCTCAACCTCTCGGAGGTGCTGATGTAGGCAGGGTTGCGTGCGTGTATCCATAGGGGTGAGTGTGCATATGTATTTGTATTTGTGAGCGTCCATATTTGTATTGTGTTTTGAAAAGTTATATTTTGGCCGGCTACCAAATTTCAAAAATGGTACGAGACAATTAGGTATTACTAAAATAATAAATATTAAGCAGGTAACAAAACTAGATAGCAAAGTACATAGACATTTAAAATGCATGTATATATATGGATTTTTGCAATTTAAAGATATTTTTTACTCATACAGTCACAGGTAGTTCAAATTTAACTATTAATCACTTTGAACACTGTCACACGGGAGAGGGTTGACTTTAAACATGTTCTTCAAAATGAACATCAAATGAAGTTAACTATTATCTCAATTTGATTTTCTTGACGATAACTTCCTAATTACAATATAACAAATTAGTTTAGTCCCGTCCCAAATTTCAGATTGTAATAACATATTGTAACTATTAGGTGCAACACAAATTTTGTATTACTATAATCGTTATTTGCAACACAATTTTATGGAACAAATGCTATGTGTTACAACCTTCTACTGTAACTAGTAGGTTGGCCTGTGTTATAAAAGTAACATAAATTTAAAAATCTTAATTTAAAAAGGAATAAGTATATAAAGGAACACAATTTTGTTATATCTCTTGGGCCTCCGACGAAAACAGAAAGAAATTTGTATAATTAAATCTTAAACAATCGGCAAATATACAGAAGAAAATATTCATGATATAGCTATCCATGAGCAACTCGACGCCACAACCAGCTTCTCGATGATGGGGAGGCCGAGAAGATTGCTCTCCTCGTTGTCAGCGGCGTGGAGATACGACGCCATGCACTCGACAGCACCGGGCACCACTACAACATGAAGCACGTTCCGCTTCTACTCGGTAAGGTTGGACAAGACGAGCGTAGCGGCCACCCCTGCGCCCGCTTGGCATCGGTGCCCTCACCAAAAATATGAACTCTAAACAGGTGATGGGAATGAAGGGAGAGATTGTGTGTTTTGAGGAGGAGGAGGGGGCACCTTATATAGGGGGCAGGAGGGCTAAACAGATGAACCTAGATACCCATGACGATGGTAAGTAATCGATTCCCTGATTGACTCCCACAGCTATGGTAATCAATCAAGTTTTAAAAGGAAGGAGACACCCGATTGCATGGATGTCATTCCTTTTTTCTGAAAGGAAACCTTATCCTTGATTGTCGGACTTTACGGCAAGCAAACAAGTCTTAAAAGGAAGGAGACTTTGCTGGCAATTGTACACGGAAACTTTGCTGGCCGTGTATTTGAGTTTTGATTGCACACGCTATTTGGGGAAGATACTGACTGTTTCCTATTTAGCCGTGACAAAGATCGTTTCCCTTCCTTTTTACACCGGCGGGTAGGATGGGCGCCACAAATTCGTGCTGTGACTAAATGAGAGGCGCGGGGTCGTGGCCTTGGCGAAAAACAACGAGAAAAGTGATGACCATGGGTCATCCCTGTGACAGCCCATGGCGTAATAGAATTGATAGAATACTCATTGTCAGACTCTAGGACCGGCAATCCACTAGGGGGTACCCAAGTGGTAGATTTATCGGCAAGGGTGATCGCAAGGCTAGGGAGCTCAAGGTAACACAGGAGACGCAAGGTTTATACAGGTTCAGGCGGCCAGAAGGCACAAACCCTACGTCCTGTGTTCGGTGGTGTCTTGTATTGATCGATGAACTCGTCAAAGCTCTTGAGCAATGACGAGTCGGTCGGGTGGTTACAATGGGGAGCACGATGATGATGTGACATGTGTTCTGATCCCCTCAGGGGGTTGACCTAGGCCGCCTTATATAGGCTGACGGCCTAGGGTTACAAGTCGGTTGAGATCTAATCCTACCCGCTTACAATTAGGAAAGCATTCTGAGTCGGTTACAACATAATATCCAAGATATCTGGGTGCGATCTGCCAGCTGGGTCGCGCATATCTCGCAGAATCCGGGTGTCGCGCCGCACGCCTTGTGGGCTAAGTCTTCATAGTCTTGTCCGGCAAGTTTGGGCTGTCTTGTGGGCCGGGCCATGGGTCGGCCCACATTGTTATCAGACATGGGCCCAAGCCGACTGTTATCCTGGTCGGTGAGGGGCCCCTAGGTACCAATATCCCACAAGTCCCCGAGCAACGTGCAGGCGCGTGGAGAGTTGTTGATGAAGAGGCGAGGCCATCTGAAATGGTTGAAGCATCTTGATCACCAGGCCGACACAAGGGTGTGCGGTGCTGATTAAAATTGGGGCTGATCTTGATCAGGCCCAAGTGGCTAGGTGCCATCGGGTGGCCGAGTCGGTCTCCTGACAGTGCCGAGTCACTTCGAGAAGAAATGACCCGACTTGTCGGGGCATATGAAGAGCGACTGAAAGGAGCTCTCCATATGAAGTAGTCCCCGAGCATTGGTGTGATTAATATAATTAGGCCAATGGTTAAAAGAAAAAATTATTCCAAGCCCAAGTCGCTAGGCCGCCGAAAGGATAAGAACGGGTCGAGCCATAAATAAGAATCCCATGAATCGAGCATGCATGCATGCGCAATAGATAAAAACTGCCAAAGGCTGTAAAGGCGGTCAAGCACGTCGGGTCGCGGAATTGGTGTGATCGAGAAATCACGCGCCGTACAGTAAATAGGGCTCGTGCATGCACCGCCGTGGGGACTATAAATAGGGGTTGTGCCCAGTTGGGAGATTACCATCAAAGTGAAGCAAATGGGTAGTAGTCAGGCAAAAATATTATGTGAGAGAGGAAGGGTGGTCCGGCCGCCGGAGAAGAAGATGAGCGCCGGGTCTCCATGGTGCTAGAAGAAAGCTTGCGAGTGGAGGGAGGAAAGCCCAAACAGCTGGTGGCTCTGATCCTGCTGGAGGCAGAGGAGGCGGCGCAGGAGCTGCTCACATCACAGTATCGCCGGTGCCGAGGGAAATCTGAATGCTGCCAGCCTTGAAAGTGTATCTAGGCACTTAATCTAGTTTTGGTAATTAATGACAATGTAAATTTGGATATAATGCTTTGCATGAGTTGTGCAGGAATAAAATCAAAAGAAAAGAAAAGAAAGGTGAAAGGAAGGTCCCCAATTCTTATTCGTATGGTGACGAAGTCTATCGGACGATTTAAATTTATTTTATAGTTTGAATTTGAGTATAGGATCACCGTACTATCAAGGGGGACGTGCTTGATGAGTTTAGGTTGTTAAAGTGCTTATACTTGAGATGACATATACACACGAGAGACACAAACACACAAAAACCCTCCATTCACAAGTTTTTCTGTGCGTCGGAACTTAGGCCGGAAGATCCGACCCAAAGTTCCGGGCGGCTCTGTCTAGAATTAATTTGCCATCGGAAGATCCGACCCTTGCACCGGATCTTTCAACACTTAGACAGATTTTTGTGTCTTCTCTTCAGGCGCCAGAACTTAGGCCGGAAGATCCGACCCAAAGTTCCGGGCAGCTCTGTCTGGAATTATTTTTCCGTCGGAAGATCCGACCATTGCTTCGAAACTTCCAACACTTAGCCAAATTTCATGTTTCTGCGTCTCTCACTCTGGCGTCGGAACTTCCACCGGAAGATCAGACTCAAAGTTCCGGGCGGCTCTGTCTCTAATATTTTTCCATCGGATGATCCGGACCTTGCGTCGGAACTTACATCGGAACTTCCACCGGATCATCCGGCCCTTGTATCAGAACTTTCAAGACTTAGCCATATTTCAGTGTTTCAGCCTTATGAAATTCAAATCTCGAAAGATCTGGCCCTACGCCGGAAGATCCGGTACACCTTCGCAGAACACATAACAGCTAGTTTTTGGGGGTTGGGTATTTATACCCCCTCACCCCCCTCATTCAATGCTTGCTGCCTCCACGACCAAACACACTCCAAGAGCATTGATTGCACTCCTCTACTCCACCCAAAGCTTGATTCTTGCATTAATTCACCTAGGGTTTGAGTGAGAGGAAAAGATTGAGTGTGAGAGCTTTGAGCACTTGTGAGCTTTGATTCGTTCATCTCAAGAAGCACTTGAAGCAAGCTTGATTCGTCGATCCAAGTTTGTTACTCTTGGAGCTTTGCTCCTAGACGGTTAGGCGTCGCTGGTAGCTCCCATTCCTCTGTGGTTTGAGCACTGGAAAGTTTGTATTTCCCCTCTCTTTGTGAGAGCAATAGTAAGTGACTCAATCTTCCTTTGTGGTTGATTGAGGGAGGCAAGGGGTTAGTGACAACCCGGTTCTTTGTGAACCCCTCAACGGGGACGTAGCTCCTTTGTGGAGTGAACCTCGGGAACAAATCTTGTGTCTCTTTGTTCTTGCTATTGTTCTTGTTGTTCTTCACCTTATTTGTGCTCGATCCATGTGCTAGGTGTTGTTCGACCTTAGAGATTATACTTAGGTGCTCAGTTACTTCTTCTAGCAACTTTGTATTCAAATAAATTGTGGAATAACTTGTTAGTTTTTGAATCTCGAAGTTAGTCTCCTCTCTGTGTCGGAAGATCCTACACAGTGTCGGATCTTCCAGGAGCCGGAAGATCCGAGACTACGTCGGATCATCCGACCATCTGACATTTTCGTGAAGAATTTTTTAGGATTTTTAACAGGCCCTATTCACCCCCCCTCTAGGCCTAGTGTTGGTCCTTTCAAGCCTTCTACTTCCCTTTTGCAAAAACATCAGTGGTTGTCCGGATGCTACAAGAAAGCTTGCGATGAGGTCATGTGGACCAAATTGTCTAGGCATGTAGCAGACGACACACTGGTGTATATGTATATGCGCCAAGTTGGTGCAAATATCTTTGCTTGTTTGTAAGCGGCGAGTAGCCGACATACTTTGTAGTTCAGACTTCTTGTAAGGAGCTTTTGCATAGCGAGTTGTATGACAGAGTCAATAAAATAAAGTGCCCAGTCCCTGAGTATACGAGGCTAGCCTGGTCTCTTGGACGCGCCGAGTGAAAACGAGTGCCCAGTCCCTGAGTATACGAGAAATTGGATAAGAGAGAAGCTACTCTTGATAGGCAAGAAGACTTGCTCATCCTTGAAAAGGAGAGAAACCTTGCTCTTGAGAAAGCACTAGATGAGGAGAAGGTTAAGGTGGAGAAATTGGCCGTTGACTTGTCATTGGCTAAGGACTCAAATGAGAGGATGTCTAAGAAAATGACCAAGGCAAATGACTCTCTAGCTAATCTAAAGAATGTTCATAGTGAGCTTCAACAAAGGCATTCAAGCCTTGAGGTCAAGTACAAAGACCGTGAAGCTAAGTATGACATTCTTCGGAAAAGCATCAAGACCGACTCCAAAGTCACTCTTGATTCCGATGCCTCCACTAGCAAAGGTTGCTCAAGATGTTATAAAATAGATGTGGATACTTGTGTTGCTAACCTTGCCAAGCTAGAGAAGGAGATCAAGGCAAAAGACACTCAACTCAAAGAGTTGAACAAGGTCATTGGCAAGGGCAAGGGCAAAGCTCAAGAGAAGGGTGTGTTTGAGTCCCATCCGGCTTATCATGCCGAGAGATATCCTAACATCAAGGATGGACTTGGATACAGTAGAGGAGAAAAAGCAAATGGCATGAAAAGGATCCAAGGAAAAGATGTGCCGTTGTTCACTCAAGGTGCCAACCTTTGTGATTTGATGAACTTTGCTCATGGTGTGTCAAGGGAGACCACCCCAATAGCAAAGCCCGTTGTTGTGACCCCTAGCAAGGGTGCGAAGGGCTCAACTTCGAGGAAGACAAGTGAGAAGATCAATGAGCACAAGCCATCTCCCAACTACACTATTGATTATTCGGTCATGTGGGACCACAATGGGAGAATGGTTGTCAACTATGTTGGTATTCATGCCAAGAAGATGATGAAGAGTGTTTGGGTGCCCAAGTTGCCTAGTTCTAAGACCCAAGGACCCAAGCTCATTTGGGTACCTAAACACAAAGCTTAACTTGTTTTGTAGGCATATTCCTCCGGTGGTTCTTCATGTTTGCTTGATAGTAGTTGTTCAAATCATATGACCGGAGAGAAGAATATGTTTACCAAGTTAGAAGAATATGACTCACCCATTGAACGAATTACATTTGGTGATAACAATCATGGTGATGTTGTTGGTCTAGGTGACATTGCTATCTCAAACAATTCATCTCTTTCAAATGTTTATTTAGTTGATTCTTTAGGGTACAACTTGTTGTCGGTTTCACAACTTTGTGAGAAAGGCTACAATTGTCTCTTTACTAATGAGGGTGTGAGCATTCTTAGAAGGGAGGATTCCTCTATTGCTTTTATGGGTCAACTTAAGGGAAAGCTTTATTTGGTTGATTTCACAACCACTAAAGTGGAACCAAAGACTTATTTAGTGGCAAAATCTAGCTTGGGTTGGCTTTGGCATCGCCGGCTAGCTCATGTTGGCATGCGGAACTTGGCCAAACTTCAAAAGAATGAACACATTCTAGGATTAACAAATGTTTTGTTTGAGAAAGATAGGTTATGTAGCGCTTGTCAAGCCGGGAAACAAGTTGGTGCTTCTCATCCGCCCAAGACTATATTGACTAGCTCTAGACCATTGAAGTTGATTCATATGGATTTATTTGGACCAATTGCTTATATTAGTATTGGTGGAAACAAATATGGTCTAGTGATTGTGGATGATTACTCAAGATTCACTTGGGTATTTTTCTTGAGGGACAAGAGTGAAGCTCAAGGGATTATCAAGAAATTCATTAGAAGGGCTCAAAATGAATTTGAGTTGAAGGTCAAGCACATGAGAAGTGACAATGGCTTGGAGTTTAGGAACACAAATGTTGAAGAACTACTTGATGAAGAAGGGATCAAGCATGAACTTTCCGCTCCATATACTCCCCAACAAAATGGCATTGTTGAGAGGAAGAATCGGATGTTGATTGAAATGGTAAGAACAATGCTTGATGAATACAAGACTCCGGATATATTTTGGGCCGAGGCGGTTAACATGGCTTGCCATGCCTCTAACCGTCTCTTTCTAAACAAGTACTTGAGCAAGACTCCATATGAAGCACTCACCGGTAACAAACCCAAAGTGCATTACTTTAGAGTTTTTAGATGCAAATGTTATATACTTAATAAGAAAACCAAGAGCTCTAAATTTGCACCTAAAGTAGATGAATGTTTCTTACTTGGTTATGGAACTCATGAGCATGCCTATCGTGTCTTCAACAAAACCTCCGGTTGTGTTGAGGTCACGGTAGATGTGAAATTTGATGAAACAAACGGCTCTCAAGTAGAGCAAGTTGAGAATGACTTTGTAGAAAATGAAGAGCCTCCAAGCGAATCCATTATGAGAATGGGTATAGGTGAAGTGCGACCGCAAGAAGCTCAAGACAAGGATCAAGTTCCGGGGAACACAAACATTGATCCATCATCATCAACAAGAGTTGAAGCACCAAGCTCTCTTCAAGATCAAGATCAAGTTCATGCTTCATGGTGACGATCATGATCATGGCAATGATCAAGGGGGAGTTCAAGGTGATGAAGCTCAAGTTGATGATTCTCATGACCAAGATGATGATGGACTCATTCAACGTCAATCAACATCCTCACATCCAAGAGTACATCAAAGTGTACAACGGGATCATCCCGTTGATAATATCCTTGGGAGCATCCGAAGAGGGGTAACCACTCGTTCACGTTTAGCAAATTTTTGTGCATGTTACTCGTTTGTTTCCTCTTTGAAACCTCTTAAGGTAGAAGATGCTCTTGGTGATGCAGATTGGATTGTGGCCATGCAAGAAGAATTGAACAATTTTACAAGAAATGAAGTTTGGGAATTAGTTCCAAGGCCCAAGCAAAATGTGATTGGCACCAAGTGGGTTTTTCGGAACAAGCAAGATGAACATGGCATTGTCACAAGAAACAAGGCTAGATTGGTTGCTCAAGGCTACACTCAAATTGAAGGTCTAGACTTTGGTGAAACTTATGCTCCGGTGGCAAGGCTTGAATCCATTCGCATTCTTCTAGCCTATGCCGCTCATCATGATTTCAAGCTTTATCAAATGGATGTCAAGAGTGCATTCTTGAATGGGCCTCTCTCTGAGCTAGTGTATGTGGAGCAACCACCGGAATTTGAAGATCTTGACCACCCTGACTACGTGTACAAGCTCCATAAGGCGCTCTATGGGCTCAAGCAAGCTCCTAGAGCATGGTATGAATGCCTTAAGGATTTTCTTCTCAAGAACGGATTTGTAATGGGCAAAGCCGATTCTACTCTCTTTACTCAAAAAGTAGACAAACATTTGTTTGTATGTGAAATATATGTTGATGATATTATCTTTGGTTCTACTAATGAAAAGTTTTGTGAGAGTTTAGTAGGATCATGATCAAAAGATTTGAGATGTCCATGATGGGTGAATTGAAGTTCTTTCTCGGATTTCAAATCAAGCAATTGAAGAACGGAA
Source organism: Urochloa ruziziensis (assembly GCA_015476505.1). NCBI lineage: Eukaryota > Viridiplantae > Streptophyta > Magnoliopsida > Poales > Poaceae > Urochloa > Urochloa ruziziensis. The sequence goes on from CM027124.1 coordinate 39,280,910, forward strand.
CTTTCATATGTCAAACCAAATATACAAGTGATATGCTCAAGAAGTTTGACATGGCCGAGGCTAAAGCTATCAAAACTCCAATGCCGGTGAATGGACATCTTGATCTCAATGAAGAAGGAAAATCGGTTGATCAAAAGGTATATCGCTCCATGATTGGTTCTTTGCTTTATCTTTGTGCATCTAGGCCGGATATAATGCTTAGTGTGTGCATGTGTGCAAGATTTCAAGCCAATCCTAAGGGATGTCATTTAACGGCCGTAAAGAGAATTTTTAGATATTTGGTGCATACTTCTAACCTTGGCTTGTGGTATCCCAAGGGCTCCACTTTTGATTTACTTGGCTATTCCGATTCGGATTATGCCGGTTGCAAGGTAGATCGAAAGAGTACTACCGGGACTTGCCAATTTCTTGGTTAGTCCTTGGTGTCATGGAGCTCTAAGAAACAAAATTCCGTTGCGCTATCCACCGCCGAGGCCGAGTACGTTGCGGCCGGTGCTTGTTGTGCCCAACTCCTATGGATGAGACAAACTTTGAGAGACTTTGGTTGTGAGTTCAAAAATATTCCACTCTTGTGTGATAATGAGAGTGCCATAAAGCTAGCCAACAATCCCGTCCAACATTCAAGAACCAAGCACATTGACATTAGACACCATTTCCTTAGAGATCATGAAGCCAAAGGAGATATCGCCCTAAGCCATGTAGGGACCGAAAGTCAACTAGCCGATATCTTCACAAAGCCTCTTGATGAGCAAAGGTTTTGTTCTCTAAGGAGTGAGCTAAATATCTTGGATTCTCGTTACTTGGCTTGACGTGTTGCATGCACTTTGATTGTTGCCTAGAATAGATTTAAAATGACTTTTTGTGTGAGTTTTTCAAAATATTTGGAATTGTGATCGTTGGATCATTTCTTGTCTCAAATTGGTCATGGTTATGTAATGATGATTGTGGTTGATCAATTTGGGGCAAGTGTTCTTATATGTCCATAAGCTAAATCTCTCAAAATCATCATTCGAATCTCATCTAGAAAGTTTCTGTTTTCCTGTCTACCGGATCTTCCGACCCTTAGCCGGATCATCTGGTACGTATCAGCCAGCCGGATCTTACCCTGCATCTTCAGGTGAAAATCATCTCGCCGGATCATCCGACCCATGGCCGGATCATCCGGTCTGTATCAGTCTGCCGGATCTTACGCAACATCTTTCGGGAATCTCTGTTCCGCCGGATCATCCGACCCTACGGTCGAATCATCCGGCCAGTGCATCGAGTATATATACCTAGACATAATGGTTCACTCCTGAGTTCATTCTTTTTCAACACCGACACCCGCGCGCACCCTCCCCTTCACGCGCCCGGCGATTTCGAGTTTGAACCAAGGGATTCGTGATCTTCAAGCACCTTTGGACTTCCCAAGCATCGGAGGTTCGATCCCCATCGGATCTTCTGGAGTTTTCGTAGGAAATCTCAAAGGTATCTCATTCAAACCTCATTCAAACTCCCTTTTGTCCGATCTATCAATGTAGGATGTTCTAGTGGATTTCCTTCGGTGAATCATCTTGAATACATACCTAGAACTCATGCCTAGAATCTTATCTCAGTTGGTGGGCTAGAACTTCGATTCCATGAACTTTAGGTTTTGCTCGGGGCCTGTCGGATCATCCGACTGTGCATCGGAAGATCCGCCCGTCGGATCATCCGACGCATAGCCGGAAGATCCGACAGGGCTGAGAGCATGACAATTCTTTCTAGTCTTTCAACTTTGATTCATCTATTGATCCTCGATTCTTATATCTATCCAGATGGGTCGTACCAAGGTTTCTGGCAAGAAACCACCACCTCCCGCACCTTTGAAAAGGCACAGCACTCAAGAGTCGGAGACCGAGTCCGATGAGGAGATTAGGGAGGTTGGGAAGAGCAAGAGAACTTCTCAAGGATCATCCTCTAGGAGTGTATGTGGCAGGTGTGCCGCTAAGGGAAAGAGCAAGGAGCTCCGTACCTATAGTAGATCAAAATCAAACACTCCACGAAGACAAGAGGGGTCTCTCTACAATGACAACATTGATCTATCCTTTCTAGTTCAGAACATCATCAGTGTTGGGATTCCTAGTCGTGCTCCTGATGATCCATCTTTGGTGAACTTCCGGTTAGCAATCAACAGCATGAAGCCTCTGAGATTCGGTGAGCATGAGGACTCCAAATCCATCCCTCACAAGCAGCTCAAGGGGGATCCTCGCTTTTGGCTTCCACATCAGGCAGATTGGTATGAATCAGTCATTTTGCACATTGGTTACATTTGCACACCCATGAAGTGGGTTGATTGGCACTACATGGATGGCATCACCGGTCCTCTTGAACCGGTGATACGGGATGTGCATAAGAGATGTGTGGAGATGGATGTGGCCAACATCATGGGTTTTCAGTGTCCGTTCAATGAGGAAATAGTGGCTCAATTCTATGCCACTCTTTGGATTGATCAAGCTAGAGATGAGATGCATTGGACCACAAACGGCAAACGTTTCTCAGTGACATTGTTTGAGTTTGCCGGGATGTTTGGACTAGCAGAGGAGACCGCTTATGCTCATACTAGGAATGATTGTAGCAAAGTGGATCTTCACCGTGGCTTGGAGCTTGAGGAGACCAAGATGATGTTTATGTATGATGGAGATTATGGAGATGTGCAACTTGGTAAATATCATGGTCTCTCACCTTTTTACAAATTGCTAAATCAACTCTTTAGAGGCACACTGTATCCTAGAGCCGGAGATGCGGACAACATATCTAAGAGAGCGAAGAACTTGCTATTCCAAATGGCTCCCGGCAAGCCCAAGTTCAAAGTTTTCAATTTCATTTGGAATGAAATTATCTATTGCTCTCATGATGCCACTAGCGGATGCCACTATGCACCATACATTTTTCACATGATCAAGAATGTCAGTGGTGTCAATATTTTGGCCGATCGGGTGCATACCCCATATCACTCCTCTCCAGGCAAGATTGCTCAACTTCTCAAACTCAAGAACAAAGCTTATGTGCCAGTTCAAGCCCCAACTTCTCCATCTCGTGGAGCTTCCTCTTCACGTGCACCACCCTGCTCCACCTTCTTCCTATACTCCTCCACCTTCAAGTAGCACCGGGAAGAAAGGGAAGCTTGACTCTATCCTTCAAGGAGTCTTTGCTTGCTTTAACATGTGCAAACAAAACGCTCAAGACATTCGTGAGACTCGCCAATATTTGGATGAAGAAATGGTTAAGTTTGAGCGTCGGCAAAAGGAAATCATGACCAAGGTTGATCTTCCACATTCTCCCGTTCGTGAGCCTAGGGAGTTTCCTCCACCACCATCCTTCTATAATCCTTGGGAGGGAACTTCTCAAGGCTATACATTTGGTGCTTCTCAAGTTGAAGAAGAAGAAGAGCAAGATGAGGAAGAGGAAGATGAGGAAGAAGAAGCCGAGGAAGAAGAAGAGGAAGAGGACGATGAGGAGGACGATGATGTGGAGGAAGATGGTGATGAAGACGATGAGTAGCTCTCTTTTTGGTCTTTGATGACAAAGGGGGAGTGAAATTGGGCTTTGGAGACCCTCACCACTATCTTTATCTTTTTATTCATGTTTTAGTTCTCATGGACATGTAAGAACTTAATTTGTGATTTGTGTTATGCTTGATGTGTGCCAAGCGAGAACCTTCATTTGTAAGACTTAATCATGGTTGTGATGTTAGTGTGATGTTGAACTATTTGTTAAATTCATGGTTGTGATGTTTATGTGTGATGGCTTGCTATTTCTCACTTTTTATTATTGTGGATATCTTGTCATATGCATCACGTTGATTTTATCACACTTATGCACATGTATGCAATGATTAAGGGGGAGTTCTTACATAAACATGAGCATAGGCATTTGAGGCCATTTGAGTTGAACATGCACATGTTTAGGGGGAGCTTCGCCAATTCTATTTGGATGAAAAACATGAATTCTATTTCTATCTTGTGAGCCAAATTTGTGTTGTCATCAATTACCAAAAAGGGGGAGATTGAAAGTGCATCTAGGCACTTAATCTAGTTTCGGTAATTAATGACAATGTCAATTTGTATATAATGCTTTGCATGAGTTGTGCAGGAATAAAATCAAAAGAAAAGAAAAGAAAGGTGAAAGGAAGGTCCCCAATTCTTATTCGTATGGTGACGAAGTCTATCGGACGATTTAAATTTATTTTATAGTTTGAATTTGAGTATAGGATCACCGTACTATCAAGGGGGACGTGCTTGATGAGTTTAGGTTGTTAAAGTGCTTATACTTGAGATGACATATACACATGAGAGACACAAACACACAAAAACCCTCCATTCACAAGTTTTTTCTGCGCGTCGGAACTTAGGCCGGAAGATCCGACCCAAAGTTCCGGCGGCTCTGTCTGGAATTAATTTTCCATCGGAAGATCCGACCCTTGCACCGGATCTTTCAACACTTAGACAGATTTTTGTGTCTTCTCTTCAGGCGCCGAACTTAGGCCGGAAGATCCGACCCAAAGTTCCGGGCAGCTCTGTCTGGAATTATTTTCCGTCGGAAGATCCGACCCTTGCTTCGGAACTTCCAACACTTAGCCAAATTTCATGTTTCTGCGTCTCTCCCTTCTGGCGTCGGAACTTCCACCGGAAGATCCGACCCAAAGTTCTCGGGCTGGCTCTGTCTCTAATATTTTTCCATCGGATGATCCTGATAGAGCTGGAGTACCCGATCTTTCGGTGAGTGGAGGATAATTTCGAATTGGGCGGAAGTAGACCCTCACGATCCGACTACGACGAGCGAACCCGAAGTGCCAATGCAATCGCTGAACCAACTCCCTGTGGTTACCGACCCTGTTGAAGCAAGATCAGCCTGATCACGAAGATCAATTCCTGTATGCAATCGAAGAACGAACAAGAACGAGAGGCGAGCAAACTTATTATCACTCGAAGGTGGAGTTCTGAATCACGAGGACAGCACGTATTTGTGCGGCCGTGAATGTAGCTAAAAGCTAGATGTAAAACAAAACTCAAGGATGCTAATGAAGGCTATAGGGTTTAATAGCACGGCCACAAGGGAGTTGGGGTCGTGCTACAACCCTAGGACGCGTCCCTAATGGACCCAACTCGATACACGGCCCATTGGGCCCAAAATAAGGTGACGCAGCACCTTGGACAGAAAACAGTCCGACTCAAAATTACGATTGCGGCCGCCTCGGTGAAGATATGACGGTGATTCCGGATCCATCTGAAAGTAGACTTGATAAGCTTGCCTCGGTGAAGATATGACGGTTATTCCGGATCCATCTGAAAGTAGACTTGATAAGCTTTCCATCAAGTACTTGATCGCCCAAAACGGAGTCCGGATGAAGTCGTGGCGGCCGTCACAAGTTGACGTTCGTGCGCAGTCCGAATCCAGCCACATATCCTTCATTCTTTAGCACCATGACGTAGTTCAACTCTCTTGCATGAGCCCTGAGTGATTGGCCCTGAAGGTGGTGCTTGGGGTGAAGGTGCTGCTGGTGTAGATGTACTGGTGATGTCCTCATCATCCTCCCCTTCTTGAACTGAAGTCGTCCACGACGGCAACTCCTCATCCTCGCCCGCATATGGTTTCAAATCTGCAACATTAAACTAGTGGAAACACCAAACTCCGCAGGCAGTTCAAGGACATAAGCATTATCATTAATCTTGGTTAGCACTTTAAAAGGACCAGCAGCACGAGGCATTAATTTAGAACGACACAAAGTAGGAAAACGATCCTTCCTCAAATGCAACCAAACCATATCACCGGGTTCAAAAGTAACATATTTTCTTCCTTTACTACCAGCAACTTGATACTTAGCATTAGTAGCAGCAATGGTTTGTTGTGTTTGTTCATGTAGGTTAATCATATGGTCAACATGTTCAACGGCATCAATATGTAGGGCGTCCACAGCATCAAGCGAAAATAAATCAATAGGCGCCCGAGGAATATAACCATAAACAATCTGAAAAGGGCACATCTTTGTAGAAGAATGTGTTGCATGATTATAAGCAAACTCAACATGAGGTAAGCAATCTTCCCAACGGTTTCAGATTTTTATCCAAAACAGCCCTAAGCATGGTTGACAAAGTTCTATTGACCACTTCAGTTTGTCCATCAGTTTGTGGGTGACAAGTTGTGCTAAACAGCAACTTAGTGCCTAATTTGTTCCAAAGAGATCTCCAAAAGTGACTTAGAAACTTAGCATCACGATCAGACACAATTGTTTTAGGAACACCATGTAAACGAATAATCTCCCTAAAGAACAATTCAGCAACATGACTAGCATCATCAGTTTTATGACAAGGAATGAAATGAGCCATTTTAGAGAATCTATCAACAACCACAAAAATGCTATCCCTCCCCTTCTTAGTTCTAGGCAATCCCAAAACAAAGTCCATAGAAATATCAAGCCAAGGTAAAGTAGGGACAGGCAAAGGCATATACAAACCATGATTGTTCAAACGTGACTTAGCCTTTTGACATGTAGTGCATCGTGCAACCAAGCGCTCAACATCAGGACGCATCCGAGGCCAAAAGAAGTGGGCGGCCAGCACCTCAAGCGTTTTGTAAACGCCAAAATGTCCCATTAGTCCGCCTCCATGAGCTTCCTGTAACAACAAAAGACGAACCGAGCTAGCTGGAATACACAGCTTGTTAGCGCGAAACAGGAACCCATCCTGCATGTGAAATTTCCCCCATGGTTTACCAGTCATACAATGTTTATAAGCATCTTTAAAATCATTATCATCGACATATTGATCTTTCATAGTGTGTAAACCAAAAATTTTAAAATCCAATTGTGACAGCATATTATATCGGCGAGACAAAGCATCAGCAATCACATTGTCCTTCCCGTTCTTGTGTTTAATGATGTAAGGAAAAGACTCAATGAATTCTACCCAATTAGCATGACTGACGGTTCAGATTATTTTGGGTACGAATATGTTTTAAAGCCTCATGATCAGAATGGATTATAAACTCACGATGCCAGAGATAATGCTGCCACGTTTGCAAAGTACGCACTAAAGCATAAAGTTCTTTATCATAAGTAGAATATTTCAAACTAGCACCGCTTAATTTTTCACTGAAATAAGCAACCGGTTTTCCTTCTTGTAACAGAACAGCACCTAACCCAATACCACTGGCATCACATTCGAGCTCAAATATTTTACCAAAATCAGGCAATTGCAAAAGAGGAGCATGTGTTAACTTATCTTTCAAAGTAGTGAAGGCGAGCTCCTAGGAATCAGTCCAAGTAAAGGCACACCTTTCTTTGTAAGCTCATGTAGAGGTGCTGCAATAGAGCTAAAATCTCGTACGAATCGACGGTAGAAACCTGCAAGCCCAAGAAAACTCCAAATCTGTGTGACCGTCGTCGGTGTAGGCCATTCTCGAATTGCATCAATCTTGCTGCTATCCACCTCAATACCATGTGGAGTAACAACATAACCAAGAAACGAAACACGTTGTGTGCAGAAGATGCATTTTTCCATGTTAGCAAACAAGTGAGCAGCACGCAACGCATTAAAAACAGCACGCAAATGTTCTAAATGCTCTTCCATAGACTTGCTGTAAATCAAGATATCATCAAAATATACAACAACAAACAAACCTATGAAAGGCCTGAGAACTTCATTCATCAAACGCATAAAAGTGCTGGGAGCATTAGTCAAACCAAACGGCATAACCAACCATTCATATAAGCCAAATTTAGTTTTAAAAGCCGTTTTCCATTCATCTCCCAATTTCATTCGAATTTGATGGTAACCACTACGCAAATCAATCTTAGTAAAAATAATGGCACCACTAAGCGCATCTAGCATATCATCAAGGCGTGGTATAGGATATCGATAACGAATGGTGATGTTATTAATAGCACGACAATCTACACACATACGCCACGATCCATCCTTCTTTGGAACAAGTAACACTGGAACGGAGCAAGGACTAAGAGACTCACGAATGTACCCTTTGTCAAGCAACGCCTGGACCTGGCGCTGAATCTCTTTCGTCTCGTCGGGATTTGTGCGGTACGGGGCGCGATTCGGAAGCTGTGCGCCGGGAATGAAGTCAATCTGGTGCTCAATGCCACGAAGTGGAGGTAGTCCCGATGGTAAATCTTTGGGAAAAACATCAGCGTACTCCTGCAAAAGGTTAGCAACCGCAGGGGGAATATCCAAAGATGGTACATCATCAAGTGAAACGAGCACACTAGAACATACAAGTGCATAGCAAGGTAGCTCATCAACACAAAGATCAACAAAATCAGCACGTGCAGCAAATAAAACAGGCGCATTCAACTTGATTTCAGAAGGTGATGGTACAAGTGTTTAGCATTTTTAGCGGCTCGAGCAAGGTCATCTTTAACAATTTGTTCAGGTGTCATGGGATGTATAATTATTTTCTGACCTTTAAACATGAGAGAATAATGATTCAAACGACCATGATGCAAGCTATCAGTATCATATTGCCAAGGTCTACCAAGTAACAAAGAACAGGCCTCCATAGGAATAACATCACAATCAACAAAATCAGAATAGGCACCTATGGAGAACGGAACACGTACCGACTGTGTTACTTTAATCTTTCCACCATCATTAAGCCACTGAATATGATAGGGATGCGGATGCTTACGGGTGGGTAAGGACAACTTCTCTACCAGCGTAGTACTCGCCAAGTTGTTGCAGCTACCGCTGTCAATGATGATGCGAATCGACCGCTCCTGCACAACACCCTTTGTATGGAAAAGAGTGTGTCGCTGATTTTTCTCTGGCTGGGGCGACCTGTGTACTAAGAACACGCTGCACAACAAGACTTTCATACCTATCTGCGTCACTAGGAGTAGCATGGACCGCCTCATTATCTGCATGGTTAGTGGCAATCATAGTATGGTGAGGTTCATCGGAATCACTAGCAGAAGAGTACTCACCATCGTCACGTATGATCAAAGCACGGGTGTTGGGGCAGTCCCGAATCATGTGACCAAGCCTTGGCAACTGAAAACACCAAACATCTCGTGTACGTCCGAGGAAGAAGCTGCGCCTGGTGCAGGGGGTGCGCAGGTTTCGTCGTCTTCTCACGCGGCGTAGTGCTAGGTGTAGAAGGTGCTGGAGTGGAAGACAGGTAGCTGGACGACGGGCTTCTTCCTGCAAAAGGTTTAGTATATGTCTTCGAACGGCGTCCCTGCACTTCACGTTCAGCTTTGCAAGCATATTCAACTAACGTGGTCATATCATTATACTCCATGTAATCAAGTATCCTGAATTTCCCTGTTCAACCCACCACAAAATCGTGCCTAGCAGCATTATCCTGTTCAACAAACCACCGAATCATACCCTTTTGTAACTCTTGGTAATACTCCTCAACGGATCGTTGGCCTTGCTGGAATCGCTGCATGGGGTAAGCAAATCTCGGGCATAATAAGAAGGAACAAAACTGGTCGCATAGCAGCTTTTAATTGAGCCCAAGTAGATGGAACAGCAGTGGGATGTTTGAATTTATATTCACCGCCACCAAATTAAAGCAAACTCAGTAAAATTCACTAATAGCAGCCTTAACTTGAGACGTAGCAGAATATCATGACATGAAAATTTTTGTTCTACCTCTACCTCCCAATCAAGTGATGCAAGCAGGATCATACTTCCATTAAAAGTAGGAATCTTAAATTTAATCTTCGCAAATGAATCATTAACCGGAGTACGTACCACACGGCGGGCATGAGGTTGGCGGTCTCCATCCTCATATTCCGTGTCACCACCATAGCCCTTCTGCAATTGCCGTGAGCGTCGCGTTTCATCGTCGTGAGCGTCGTGTTCATCGTGTCAAGCCGGGCCGTCAAGGTGTCAAATGTACACTTGGCGGCTGTCTGAGCAAGGTCCTGCTGGTCGAGACGCTCGTTGGATAGAGATCGCGGAATCAACCCTTCTCGTGGCAGCGTCTTGATGTCGTCTTTAATCCATCAAGGTCGGCCCGCATGCCTTGCAGCTTGGAGTCCATCTTGTCGTCGTCTCCTGACATGGTTAGCGCAAACACAAGAAAACAGATCCTACGACAACAAAGGTGTGGGTGGAAAGCTCACAAAGATGCTGCGATCAAGTTCTATTCCGTTCTTACCAAGCAACAGGGGCGTCGCAGACAACAAGTAGCACCTGTGAAAGATTGGAGCAGCGATTGCCTAGGAGAAACAAAAGTCTGCTCGTCGTAGGAATATGTGTAGTTCTGGGTAGGCTGCACTCAAGTCAAGATTAGCACAATCAAACAATAAATGCAAAGCTGAATAATAGTGCTAAACACGTAACAAAGCTGCTGGAACAAGTGCCACCCGCGATGGATCAAGCAAGGGCAACAAGGAAGTGGGGTGCAGAAACGGAAAAACTCCCGGGCCGCGTTACGCTGTGTAAACGCGTTTTTTGGCCTCGAAATCGACCTCACCTGGCGCTACGCGGGGTGCCCCGTATAGGAAATTTCGTAAGCTTTCCGAAAAAAAAAGAACGCTGAAATCGGAGATCCGAGCGAAAAGTTATGGCCGTTACAAAACAGGTGTTCGTAACGACACAAAACTGCCAAACGAAAAACCGAACTTTCCAAAAACGAACTGCTCTTTCCTTTTTTTAATTCTTTCCTTTGTCTTTCTTCTCAGAACTTTCCTTTTTTTTTTCCTTTTTTTGTCTTTCCTTTTTTTCTTTCCTTTTTTTTCTCTTTCCTCAAACAGAAACACAAAACGAGTAGGGTTCGGTTGGATCGGCGGCGCGTGGAGTGCGGCTTGGGGAAGGAAAACGAAACCGAGTAGGATTCGGTTGGAGGGGGGTAACGGCGTGGTAACTTGGCGTGGTGGCGGCGGCGTGGTTTTGTAGGGTTTGTGGTGATGCAAACGGCTGGCGACGGCGCTGGTGGTGAGATGATTGCGCGGCGGTGGCGCTGGTGGCGAGGTAGGACGCGGCGGCGGCGGTGGTGGAGATGGAAAGCGGCGGAAGCACAAAGTGACCAGCAACAAATTAACGCGAAGCACACAAATTCAACAACGCAAATTATTGAAAGAAAGTGCAAGGCGAAGAAAGGTTTTGGGACAATGGTCTAACCTGAAATTTTTTTTTGGTTTTGTGGACTGTAGGGAATGGAACACACTCGATAAAAACTCACCGATCAACCTGGAAAGCTGATACCACTTGATAGAGCTGGAGTGCCCGATCTTTCGGTGAGTGGAGGATAATTTCGACTTGGGCGGAAGTAGACCCTCACGATCCGACTACGACGAGCGAACCCGAAAGCGCCAATGCAATCGCTGAACCAACTCCCTGTGGTTACCGACCTTGTTGAAGCAAGATCAGCCTGATCACGAAGATCAATTCCTGTGCGCAATCGAAGAACGAACAAGAACGAGAGGCGAGCAATCTTATTATCACTCGAAGGTGGAGTTCTGAATCACGAGGACAGCACGTATTTGTGCGGCCGTGAATGTAGCTAAAAGCTAGATGTAAAACAAAACTCAAGGATGCTAATGACGGCTATAGGGTTTAATAGCACGGCCACAAGGGAGTTGGGGTCGTGCTACAACCCTAGGACGCGTCCCTAATGGACCCAACTCGATACACGGCCCATTGGGCCAAATAAGGTGACGCAGCACCTTGGACAGAAAACAGTCCGAATCAAAATGACGATTGCGGCCGCCTCGGTGAAGATATGAAGGTGAGTCCGGATCCATCTGAAAGTAGACTTGATAAGCTTTCCATCAAGTACTTGATCGCCCAAAACGGAGTCCGGATGAAGTCGTGGCGGCCGTCACAAGTTGACGTTCGTGCGCAGTCCGAATCCAGCCACATATCCTTCATTCTTTAGCACCATGACGTAGTTCAACTCTCTTGCACGAGCCCGAGTGATGGCCCTGAAGGTGGTGCTTGGGGGTGAAGGGCTGCTGGTGTAGATGTACCTGGTGATGTCCTCATCAGATCCGGACCTTGCGTCGGAACTTACATCGGAACTCCACCGGATCATCTGGCCCTTGTGTCGGAACTTTCAAGAGTTAGCCATATTTCAGTGTTTTAGCCTTATGAAATTCAAATCTCGAAAGATCCGGCCCTACGCCGGAAGATCTGGTACCCCTTCGTAGAACACATAACGGCTAGTTTTGGGGGTTGGGTATTTATACCCCCTCACCCCCCTCATTCAATGTTTGTTGCCTCCACGACCAAACACACTCCAAGAGCATTGATTGCACTCCTCTACTCCACCCAAGCTTGATTCTTGCATTGATTCACCTCGGGTTTGAGTGAGAGGAAAAGATTGAGTGTGAGAGCTTTGAGCACTTGTGATCTTTGATTCGTTCATCTCAAGAAGCACTTGAAGCAAGCTTGATTCGTCGATCCACGTTTGTTACCCTTGGAGCTTTGCTCCTAGACGGTTAGGCGTCGCCGGTAGCTCCCATTCCTTTGTGGTTTGAGCACCGGAAAGTTGTATTTCCCCTCTCTTTGTGAGAGCAATAGTAAGTGACTCAATCTTCCTTGTGGTTGATTGAGGGAGGCAAGGGGTTAGTGACAACCCGGTTCTTTGTGAACCCCTCAATGGGGACGTAGCTCCTTTGTGGAGTGAACCTCGGGAACAAATCTTGTGTCTCTTTGTTCTTGCTACTGTTCTTGTTGTTCTTCACCTTATTTGTGCCCGATCTATGTGCTAGGTGTTGTTCGACCTTAGAGATCATACTTAGGTGCTCAGTTACTTCATCTAGCAGCTTTGTATTCAAATAGATTCTTGAATAGCTTGTTAGTTTTTGAATCTCGAAGTTAATCTCCTCTCTGTGTCGGAAGATCCTACACAGTGTCGGATCTTCCAGGAGCTGAAAGGTCCGAGACTGCGTCGGATCATCCGACCATCTGACATTTTTGTGAAGAATTATTCAGGATTTTTAACAGGCCCTATTCACCCCCTCCCCCCCCCCCTAGGCCTAGTGTTGGTCCTTTCAACCATAGGATGATCCGGTGCTCCACATGAAATACCACCGGATGGGTCGGTGCTCCACTCCAAACAACGGATAGTGCAACAGCTATATGACCAAAAAGCTACGGTGCAATGCGTCGGTGCTCAGCGAATGTGTCGGTGCTACGCAAAAATGTTGGCCGTTGGAGCTACGGCTAGTTTGAGTTGGGGCTATATATACCCCATTGCCTGGCCATTTGGAGTGCGCTTGAGCATTGGAAAGTTGTGGGAAGTTGTTCTACTCATTTGCAAGTGCTCATTCCACCACCAAAGTTCTAAATAGAAGATCTAGGTGATTAGCATAGAGCTTAGTGCTTGATTAAGTGCTAGTTAGACCTTTTAGCGCATTGCTTTAGGTGTTAGCCTAGAGTTTAGGCGAGGTTTGCATACCTCTTTGTATCGGTGCTTGCGCGCACCAAGAGTTGTAAGTATCGGGGCTTGTAAGTCTTGCGAGACCCTCCAACCGAGTTTGTGGAGAGGCCGTCGTTACTTTGTGCTAGGGAGGTGAGGCCCTAGACATTGCCGAAGCTCAACCAAGTGGAGGCGGCGAGGAGCATCCGGGAGAGGCCAAGCGAAGACCCACTCGCGAGTGGGGAAGTCCCTAGGCTATCCTATGGAGTGACTCGACCGGGGAGTACATGCCATGCGCGGGCATTCCCTTTGAGAGGGGCTCCAACAACGACGAGTAGTGGAAAGCCGTGGCTTTCCGATACATCGGGATACATCGCCATGTCGGGTTTGCTTGCTCTATTCTTTACATTCTGCATTACTTATTGCACTACATTCCGTATTTACCTTTCCTAGAATTGCCATGTGTAGTTGCTAGGATTGGAACCTAGGGTGCAAAACTTTTAGCGGTAGAGTTAGCAACACATAGAAAAACCTTGTGCACATTTAGATAGAAATTGAAATAGGTTTTTATATGTGCTCTTAGCCATAGTTTTAGAGAACCCTAATTCACACCCCCCTCCTCTTAGGGTGTCATGGTCCCTTCACTCAGGTATGTTTCATAAGTTTCAGGCATTTGGCTGTGGACTGTCATCACTTTTGGATGACTGGTCCCTTGTACTTCTGTTGTAAACTACTTCTATTCTTCTTAGTGAAATACGGCACGGTCACGGAAAAAAAAGTTTCAAGCATTGTTTTGGCACGTTTTAACTGATCGTCGCTGGATCATGTCTTTACCACTTAATATAAGTATTCCCCACTCAATCTGTTACTGAAGCGCCTATTATTGATCTTATGTTCACAGAATACTATATTGAAGGGGAACAACCTTTGAAATAAAGAGCTTGAGGCAGAGAAGCAAGGGGTGGATCTTAGAGACATAGGTTAGCAGGTGAGTTGGATGCTTTGATATTTAATACTGTAGGATGTATTTTGTGTTAGCAGCATTTCAATATTATCTGTTTGTTCTTGACAATGTATAGTTGATCCTTTTAGAGATCTGAAGCTCTGAAACATGCTGATAGCAAAGACTTCTCAGAATTTGTTCTCATTCAGATGGAACAATGGAATACTGAAGTTATTGCATCTCCTCCTACCTTTGCAGGTATCTTCTGAGGCTACAATTGATCGATCAGCTGCCGGATGGGACTGTGGGGGGCTGATACTTGCTGCACTTGACTACCACTACAAGAGAATGAGGCATCCACGGAGTACATAAACAGGGGGCATTTTTGGACCCGGCGCTAATAGGGTATTAGCACCGGGTCCAACGGCTAGCAGCCGCGCGCAGGCGCGCGCGGCGCACGTCGTGGGCGGGAGGGGTTTTAGCACCGGTTGCTGGCGGCGAGGAGACCCACTCGCGAGTAGGGAAGTCCGTAGGCTATCCTATGGAGTGATTCGACCGGGGAGTACATGCCCTTGCGTGGGCATTCCCTTTGAGAGGGGCTCCATCAACGAGGACTAGGGGAAAGCCGTGGCTTCCAATACCTCGGGATACATCGCCGTGTCGAGAGTTTGCTTGCTCTATCTCTTTACATTCCGCATTACTTATTGCACTACATTCCGCATTTACCTTTCCAAGAATTGCCATGTGAGTTGCTTGGATTGGAACCTAGGGTGCAAAACTTTTAGCGGTAGAGTTAGCATACGTTGAAAAAACCTAGTGCACATTTAGATAGAACAAAAATAGGTTTTTATATGTGCTTTTAGCCATAGTGTTTTTAGAGACCCTAATTCACCCCCCTCTTAGGGTGTCATGGTCCCTTCAATATGTATCAGAGCCGGAGGCTCACATTTGGACCATTGGCTTCACTGCTAATGAGCAAAATGACATCAGTAGAGATTTGGAGTGATGTAGGAAAGCCACCAGATTTTAACGGCATGAATTACCCTATTGCAAGTACGAATGTCTTTCTATCTAGAAGCTAGAGGGCTAGGTGTTTAGAGAGTGACGGAAAAAGGGATGAAGCCCTTTTCCCCGGCCAGACAACCCCACAAAGGCCGATTTAAATGAGTTACACCTCAATGCCATTACTAGAAACTCAATTCTTGAATCTCTTAGCATGGAGGTGTTCAATAGAGTTATGATCTAAAGATTGCCCATGAAATATGGACAACTCTCAAGAGCTTCATAATGGGTCAAGTGACGTTAGAGAAGAAAGATATAGCTTGCTCAAGAAAGAGTTTGATAATTTTATCATGCTACATAGTGAATTTGCAAATGACATGTACTCGCGATTAAATGTTATTGTCAATGAGATAAATGCACTATGTTTGACCAAGCTAAGCGATGGTGATGTCCAAGAAAGATCATCTTGGTTCTTCCCAAGGAAATTATGCAGAACTTGCACCTATCTTCTTTGCTTTGGAAAACTTGATGAGATGAAGCCGACAAAGTTATTGAACAAGATTACCGCTCATGAGATGCAAATGAAGATGACTAAAGATCCTTCTCCTTCAATTTCAAGTCAAGAAATTGCTTCATCAAGCAAAAATGAGAAGAATGAAGAGAATGAGAAGAAGGAAGAAAAACAAGAATCTTCCAAAACAAGAAAGAAATCTCATGAGCAAGAATCAAGTTCAAGCTCTAGCTCAAGTGAATCAGCAAGCCCAAGTGAGGAAGATAGTGATGATGAGGAAGAAGATGATGAAGCTAGTAGTATCGCTCCTTCGGATGAAGAAGTCAAGAACTTATGATAGGAGTAACAAAGCTACTAAGGAAGCTAGAAAAACATGGGGTCTCCATGAGAAAGATCTCTCACCACTCCAAGATGAGGGAAGCCAAGAAACATAGATGTCTTGGGTGTCGTGAGAAGGGCCACTATATTGAATTTTGCCCACTCATGGAGGAGAGACGCAAGCGACAAAGAAAAGAAAGAAGGGAGAAGAAGAAGAAGAGCAAGGAGGCCCTCATTGGAATAGGACTTGATCAAGTCAACTAAGAATGCCGGTTGGGATGCATCTAGCTCAAATGATGAAGACAATCAGCGCAAGTCAAGGTCCTTCTTGCCATCATCAAGCTCATGCATATTTGCCTTATGGCCAAAGGTATAAGTGATAGCGATGTAAGTGATGATGAACGCTTCTCCTTCCATTGAAGATCTTGCGGAGCTTGTTCTGAACAAGAGGTAGCATTAAAAACTTATTTCTAAAAACAAGGATCTCAAGAAAAAGTTGGCTAGCTCATCAACCAATTATCAAGAATTGGCCGAAAAAATTGATCTATCTTTAATGAGAATGATGAGCTAACAACTAGAATTGAGAGCCTTGAAATCACTAAAACTACCTCTCACCATGCATCCACATCTTCATTTGATGAAAATCTAAAATGGATGCATCTACTTCTTGCATTGACTTTAATTGATGAATCTTGCTCACCATCTTGCAATGAGAATATTGTTATAGAAAATTATGATGATCTCATTGCTAAAGAGAATGATGAGCTCGGCAAGAAGTAGAGAAGCTCAAGAAGGACTTGTCAAGCCATAAGAAGAAAGAAAAGGGCAAGGGTAGTAAGAACCAACCTTCTCAAGATAACCGTCCAAAGATGGTGAAGAAGCTTGAGAAGGGTGAAACGGTGAGTTGCTACTCATGTCATCAAGAAGGCCACAAGTCCTATGAGTGCAAGAACAAGAAGAAAGGGGAAGAAAAGAAGAAAGTCATCTCCAACACCAACACTAAGCCTGACTTGAAGGTTGACAAGAAGAAGAGCACACCCAACCTACTAAAGAAGAAAGATGACAAGGTGATGGCTCACATGATCAAAAAGCAAGGCAAGGGGTGGAACAAACCTATTTGGGTTCCAAGGATATCATCTCTACCATGAAGGACTCCAAGAAGGTTTGGGTTCCAAAGGCAACTTGAAGCCCATGGAACTCGGAGGATTTGGAGACTTGGCCACAAATGGAGAGCATTTCAAGCTAGAGTCATGTATCTCAGATTTAGAGTATGTTGGAAATCATTTGATCTCATACCCAAATCCCTCCCAAAAGTAGCTAAGGTAACTAGATTTAAAATTCATGCCAATTCAATTAGCATATGGTTACATGTGCATATTCAATTTAAATGCATTGCCTAGAGTAGTCTTTCATATGGTAGTTGCTTGTGCTTCTTTCTCACCTATGAGCAACGTACATGGTTATTAGTTGTAGGAAATGGCACTAGATTTTATTTCATATATTTGTGCCAAACTTACAAGTCAAAGGATACTCCCAATGTTGTTATTGACTAGTGCATGTCTGTCACAAGCTATTCAAATACTTGTATGCACACATTTAGGGGAGCTATCTTATGGTTTGTGATTTTGAGACTAAAATTGTTTGCAAGCTTATCATGTGTGTAGTCTCACATTGCACGAGAAGAATCCCTAGAGATATGCAAGCATCTAAATTCAATTGGATTATCATTCAAATTGGTATCTCTTGTTCTCAATTGATATCATGCTTTTGAAACTCATTTAGAGCTATCTCCATGCATAATATAGATTAAACTCCTCATCATGTCTTAATTGACTGGTTGTGCATATGCTTTGCCATCCACCATATGTATGCACATACTTAGGGGGAGCTTAGTCTATGTTATGTGAGTTTGATGATTATGATCTTGATTGCCTTCCACATCCAAAAGATCATGATCATGAACTCTCCCTTGTGCTTTTAATGTCTTCCTTTCGGTGTTTGATTCCAAAGGGGGGAGAATTTTAGTGACCAAAGCAAGTATACCTTAAGGGGGATCTGCCTGAAAGAAAGCAAGAACCTCACGTTGAACATGGAGAGATTGTAAGATTTTACGCTTGGGGAGATTGGAAGAAATTGGTCCAAGAAAGGGAGATAAAGTGACATTGGATTAAGGGGAGCCTTATGACCAAATGATCACATAAGGGGGATTCAAAGTTCAAGTCTTCAAAGTGGTAAGAGCAAGGTATGGTTTCAACTTGTTTCATTTGCATATCCTAATCATCATATGATCTTGCACTTGCATGCATCATAGCAAGTAGTGGTTATTTATTTTTTTATTTATTTTTGCTTGATTTGTTGTGTTGGCATCAATCACCAAAAAGGGGAGATTGTAAGGAAAATGACCATAGTAATAGGCATTAGTGATTTTGGTGATTGTATGTCAACATCAACCCATGGACTAATGACGCTTGCTAGTATACAAGGTTTAGTCGCATGGATGCATTAAGTGATGGACTTGGATGAATTAAATATAAAAACGGTATTGAAGACATGCACAAGACTTTAGAAGACCTTAAAGAAGACACAGTCATCATAGAAGAGAAGCCAGAAAGAAGACACACGAAGATCCGAAGCAAATCATGCTGAAAAAGAGCATAGGACAAATATACAGTCAGCAGAGGATGAATCGGTGCTAATGCTTCGGTGCTAATTGGGTTATTAGACACATCAAACAAGGTTATGAAGACTTTCTCAAGGACACTAGAAGACCTTAAACAAGCCCAACACATCATACAAGAGAAGCTGGAACAAAAACACAAGAAGAAACAAAGAAAAAGAGCAATAGGACAATTTGATAGTGAGCATAGGATGATACGGTGGGTAATACTCCAGTGCTAAGTGGGGAGCATAGGATGATATGGTGGTAATGCTCCAGTGCTAAGTGACTAGGCATAGGATGATACAGCGGTGCTCATCGGCTCGGCTCGCGATCGGCCAAATTCGGCTCTGCATGGTTTGGTCATTTATATAGGATGATCCGGTGCTCCACATGAAATACCACCATATTGGGTCGGTGTTCCATTCAAAGCAACGGCTAGTGCAATGGCTATATGACCAAAAAGCTCTGGTGCAATGCATCGGTGCTCAGCGAATGTGTCGGTGCTACGCAGAAATGTTGGCCGTTGGAGGCAACGGCTAGTTTTGAGGAGTTGGGGCGATATATACCCCATTTCCTGGCCATTTGGAGTGTGCCTGAGCATTGGGAAGTTGGGAAGTTGTTCTACTCATTTGCAAGTGCTCATTCCACCAAAGTGCTAAATAGAAGACCTTGGTGATTAGCATAGAGCTTAGTGCTTGATTAAGTGCTAGGTAGACCTTTTATGCATTGCTTTAAGTATTAGCCTAAAGTTTAGGCGAGATTTGCATACCTCTTTGTGTCAGTGCTTGCGCACACCAAGAGTTGTAAGTATCGGGGCTTGTAAGTCTTGCGAGACCCTCCAACCGAGTTTGTGGAGAGGCCGTCGTTACTTTGTGCTAGGGAGGTGAGGCCCTAGACATTTGCCGAAGCTCAACCAAGTGGAGGCGGCGAGGTGCATCCAGGAGAGGCCAAGCGGAGACCCACTCGCGAGTGAGGAAGTCCCGTAGGCTATCCTATGGAGTGACTCGACGGGGAGTACATGCCATGCGCGGGCATTCCCTTTGAGAGGGGCTCCAACAACGAGGACTAGTGGAAAGCCATGGCTTTCCGATACATCGGGATACATACCATCTCAGAAGTTTGCTTGCTCTATCTCTTTACATTCCGCACTACTTATTGCACTACATTCCGTATTTACCTTTCCTAGAATTGTCGTGTGTAGTTGCTAGGATTGGAACCTAGGGTGCAAAACTTTTAGCGGTAGAGTTAGCAACACATAGAAAAACCTTGTGCACATTTATAGAGAAATTGAAATAGGTTTTATATGTGCTCTTAGACATAGTTTTAGATAACCCTAATTCACCCCCCCCCCCTCTCTTAGGGTGTCACGGTCCCTTCACTCAGGTAGGTTTCATAAGTTTCAGACATTTGGCTGTGGACTGTCATCACTTTTGGATGACTGGTCCCTTGTACTTCTGTTGTAAACTACTTCTATTCTTCTTAGTGAAATACGGCACGGTCACGAAAAAAAAGTTTCAGGCATTGTTTTGGCACGTTTTAACTTGATCGTCGCTGGATCATGTCTTTACCACTTAATATAAGTATTCCCCACTCAATCTGTTACTGAAGCGCCTATTATTGATCTTATGTTCACAGAATACTATATTGAAGGGGAACAACCTTTGAAATAAAGAGCTTGAGGCAGAGAAGCAAGGGGTGGATCTTAGAGACATAGGTTAGCAGGTGAGTTGGATGCTTTGATATTTAATACTGTAGGATGTATTTTGTGTTAGCAGCATTTCAATATTATCAGTTTGTTCTTGACAATGTATAGTTGATCCTTTTAGAGATCTGAAGCTCTGAAACATGCTGATAGCAAAGACTTCTCAGAATTTGTTCTCATTCAGATGGAACAATGGAATACTGAAGTTATTGCATCTCCTCCTACCTTTGCAGGTATCTTCTGAGGCTACAGATTGATCAGCTGCTAGATGGGACTGTGGGGGGCTGATACTTGCTGCACTTGACTACCACTACAAGAGAATGAGGCATCCGCGGAGTACATAAACAAGGGGATTTTTTGGACCCAGTGCTAATAGGGTATTAGCACCGGGTCCAACGGCTAGCAGCCGCGCGCAGGCGCGCGCGCGCGTCGGTGGGGTGGAGGGGTTTTAGCACCGGTTGCAGGCTGCAACCGGTGCTAAAAGCCTACCTTTAGCACCGGTTGCTGGCTGCAACCGGTGCTAATTCTTGAGGCACATTTAGCACCGGTTCTAGCCAGGAACCGGTGCTAAATCCCCGACGTTAGCACCGGTTGCAGCCAGCAACCTGTGCTAATTATCTAGCTATATATTGCCTTCTTCCTCCCCACGCCCGAGCCAGCATGAACACTCCGAGCTGCGTTCATGGTGTGCTCAGGTTAGAGGGGAGATTTTGCCAAATTTTTTTCAAAAATTGTGAAGCTTTCCTTCATTTGAAGCATTCTACGAGGTACACAATTTCATCCTCTCATGTTCTTGATTAGCTTCTATTGTGGTATTTTCCTTTAATAGTTCTATTGTTATTTAATTTATAAATATGAAATTTGTGAAGAAAAAAGAGAAGAGAGAGAAAGGGATATATATGTGTGTTATAGTGGTTTAAATTTAATGTCAGGTATGTATTAGAGAAATGTTTGTTAGAAATGTTTTTTTAGTATGTTTTTTAGGATTTTATTTATAAATGGAATATAATGATTTTTAAAAATGTGGTATGTAATTTTTATTCAATTGGAGATATGTGAAATTGGTTAGTTTATTTTGACAGAAGTTGTATGTTGTAATGAGTATTTTATAATAACATTTATTGTTTTTTGAGAAATAAAAGCCTCGTGGGTATATCGATATGGCTACTGCTGGAGGGAGTGGGACCGGTGATAGTGATCGTGGTTCGTCTCGTCGGAAGGGCAAAACTACAGTAGGACCTCATGATAAGTCGAAAAAACCAGGACCTTGGGTGAAAGCACAACTTAATTTTTTGATAACAACACATGAAGAATGCGTTGCAAGGGGTGAGGAACCTGGTTATGATCTTGAAGATCTGTTGCGGCGCTACGCTCCATCAGCACCAAACTCAGCTCCACCATCTTCTGCACCAGGAAAAAAATACATCAGAGCATCCTACTTTTCTATCCAAGGATGGTTGAAGATCTAGGTCATGTGCATGTTGGGTGGGAGAATTTTATGTACGGCATTTTGAATAAATTATGAACCTTGGTCGTGTTTCATTATGACTTTGAGAAATACAAGTTTATTTTCAATAAATCGTGTTGGATATTTCGTTAATTTTGTAATGTATGAATTAATTAGATCACTTTGCTAAATGTAGATGGATACGCAATGG